>CM018693.1:44886299-45360593 GCA_009363875.1 Mikania micrantha
AAAAACTATTTATTTAAATTAAATAAATAATAACCATTTTATATTTAAAAATATTACTAATTTAGCGTATTTGTAACAATTTAATTTAATAATTAATAAAAAAATTTAATTATAACTTCATATTCAACAAGTTTTGTTATCTAATATTGGTAAAACTTAGACGTGATTTATGTAGGTTTTCCGCTCAATTAGTTTTTTATTAGTTATTAAATTTTTGGAAATTTTAAATTAGTTTTTCATTAATTATTAAATTTTAATTAGTACAAAACTTGCTAAATTAGTAATTTTTAAATATATCAATGGTTATTTGTTTAATTTAAATACATGGTTGTCGTTTATTTATTTATAACTAATAATATACAAATTAATTATTAAGTAATAAATTAGATGTGCAATAAATAATAAATGATTAAGTTGGTTTTAATGATACGTAATAACTAATCATATGTAACAATTAGTGAACAAATATTATTGAATGATTAAGTCAAAATAATTAATGTACTAAGTAGGTTGGTGCATTTAGTATGTAGGATTGGTGCAATTAGACTCACCCATTATTAAAGGGGGAATCTAAATGCACCATCTCTAGTTGCTAAATACACCACCTATTTTATTAATTACTAACTTTGACTTTATCACCCAATAACATTCAATTATGTAATTGTGTTTGGGGTGTGTAGTTTTGTTTTGGTGTTGTTTTCTTTGGCTAGCATCTTGCTAGGCCGATTGATGTATTGGTTTTATTTTTATGAATTTCCGCTGTTCAAAAAAAAATTAAAATTAATTTGTCTGACTTTGATTTGAGTGCATTGTAATTTCCAATTATATGCTTTTTGAAGCAAGATTGCCATAATTTTTTTTCATAATATTTTCCTTTATGTTTTTATACTTTATAAATAAATTTTAGATAGCAACTTTTACTCTTTCTTTATTACTTTTTAATCACCGGAAAGTATTTTATGTATATTAAATAAACTTTAGCATATTAAATAAACTTTATACTTAAACTTTTGTGACAAAAATTAAAGATCTACTATTTGATGGTTTGTTTTTAATACATGCTGAACGAGAGCATATTTTTAGCATTTTACAAAACCGTGATTTGACTTTAATATAAGGATTAGTGCTCTCTTCTTAAGTTATTTTTAATAAGATCGAGAGATAAAAAAGTGAAATGAAATTAAAAGGTATTTGTGTTATTTAGTTTTTTTAATGAAAGAAATCGAAATTTTTTAGTAATATTACCTCCTAACTTTTCTTTCAAAATAAAAAGAAGTGAAAGAAAGAAAATATAAAATTTTACCGTTTACTATTTTTCCTTTTTACTTAAATTATAATAAAACCCAATGAGAATATCTATCTATTATAATAAAAGAAAATGGATTTAATGAGGTGTCAATACATCCTTAAATATCTTTTAAATATGTACACATGTCATTACCAAAACTAAACTTCTTTAAATGTGGACACATGTCATAAGCACATTAAATCTCCTTTAAATATGGACATGTGTTAATTATTTAAATTGTATTTTATAGTATTCAAAATTAAACTTAAATATCTTACAATTTTTTAAAAATAAATAGGTTGTATTATATTTAAATCTTTTTATAACTAACATGAAATTAAAATCTATATTAAAACAAACGGGTACAAACTTACTGTAGTTAATTTTGTTTGTATTTTGTTAACATAGTATATATATATATATATATATATATATATATATCTGTGTGTGTGTATAGGTAATTAATAAAATAAAAACCTTATTTTAGTGAGAAAACCGTGAAAACAATGCAAAAATCATGTAAAAAAACGTAAATTTTTTACAGGTTTATAACACCATTGGACACATTTTTATAAAAAATAAAGAGCGCTGAGTAAAAAAATATTTTATAAACCCATGTAAACCATGGGTTAACAAAAAACCACACCCTATATATATATATATATATTCTTTTTGTTAATGACTTGTATATAAATTATATAGTATTTCTATTTGTAATAATGCAACTAATAAATATTTGTATTATTAATTATTAAACTGTAATAAATGACACATAACAATTAATATCTGGTTGGTGCATAATTAATGTGATAGGTGATGCAAATAGCACAACCAATTATTAAATCACTTGGGGTGGAAATAGTCCACTTTCTAGTTTCTTACTTTGCTCCTATGTTTTTTGCTTTTAATTTTTGTGGTGGCACTTTTGTTTCCGTAGCCTGTTTGTTCGAATCCCTGCAACAGCAGGTTTTTTTTGGCTTTTTAAAATTTCTTTTACTGTTTTACTTAAATAATAATAATTAAATAATGGTAATAATCAAATAATAATAGTTAAATAATATAATAATTAGATAATGTTTTTTCCGTCCAGAAAACACATCCCAATGATTAGGGCTTTCACCTTTCAATATGAAGTTCGGGGGTTCGATGTAACACCCAAACTTTTGCCACGTTTACACGTGTCCCATTTTAGGTCCCAGATTAAACTTTATCAAAAATTTATGTTCGGAAGCGTGAAATTTACATTTCATGTTTTAAACACACTTAATTTCAAATCATTTACATTTATGATTAATAAAAACTAGTGTGTTTAAGTTTAATACCACCACAGGCTTTACATAACGTTTGGTTCTGCTTCACAACGTGCCCGATTGCATATCTATTTTTGACTTGTAACATCACATATAAGGTCACAATTAGTTCATATGAACTAAGTAAATAACCCCTCCCAGAGTTCCCAAAACATATTTTTAAAACACATCCACATACATATCATATGGATGTTTATCATGTCTAGATAATAATATATCATATTCCAACATTAACTTGCACTCAACACACATTGTGCATTTATTTCCCCTAATGGGATATTTTCACGAATATGAATATATTATCTAATCCGACTCTATCACCAGCACCTCTGTATATGTTTCATTGGCTCAACCAATTACCCACACACCTGTGGTTTCAACAATTTAGTTTCCGGATTAACCGGTTGCCACACATTTGTGGTATCATACATATATATTAAGTCTTAAGATGTTCACCCACCGGTCCTTCCATCTAAGACAATTACTAGCACCTCTAGCTATCCACCAACGTGGAGTCATAAATATATCAAGTCTAAGATGTTCACCCACCGGTACTTCCATCTAGACAATTGCCAGCACCTCTGGCTATCCACCAATGTGGAGTCATAAATATATCAAGTCTAAGATGTTCACCCACCGGTACTTCCATCTAGACAATTGCCAGCACCTCTGGCTATCCACCAATGTGGAGTCATAAATATATCAAGTCTAAGATGTTCACCCACCGGTACTTCCATCTAGACAATTGCCAGCACCTCTGGCTATCCACCTCTGGCTATCCACCAATGGTGTGTAAATTACCCATTTGGTTTGAATGAAGAAAGTCAAATCAAATGGGTAATTTACACACCATTTGAACACATTCACTTGTGCTTACATTTATATTGATCACAAATTGAGTTTTACACACATGATCACAACACTTGTGATTCATTATTACAAGTTTAAACAACTCAATGGTAACAGGTGACTTACTATCATGTTTATGTACATGGTTTACCCCCAATGCCACAAAAATGTGGACTTACATGACAAACACCAACGCCATTTCATTATGGACGTACATGACAAATATTAATGCCACGCACTAGTGGTCTTACATCAGTTTCACACGAATGTTAAGCGTCACCCATTATCTGTGTCAGTTATTCTAAACATATAACGACACTTTTATTAGTTATGCAATTTATCATAACATAAATCAATTTCAACAATCCGAATACCACCCCATGTGGTTTCATATCCATATACTTCCACACAATGTGGATTATCATCAATTTATAGTGTCAAATATGATTTATCATTTAATAACACTTTTCAACTTATGCAATCAGCACATAACATTCATCCAATACTACAAGACATCTATCAAGTAGTTAAATACCACCACCATGTGGTTTCATATCTTCAACATTTCATGACACATATGGTCAATTTACCATTCAATTTATCACCATTACTACAAGTCAATTACAAGTAGTAACAACAAACATAATCACATTAACCATAAGCACTAATATGTCTTATAGTTGCATATCAGTGAGTAGGTAACTCACCTATTCACATTAATCATAACTTTGACTTTTTAAAAGTCAACATCGTTTGACACATACTCACATAGTGACCAATCCACACGCATGTGAATTCTCCCAATACCTCTCTAAGGAGGATTTGTATGACAAATTCAATGTCATTCCAGGATGATTTTACACATCCAACACAACACCACTCACTAGTGGTCTTACAAACAAATTCAACGCCACTCACAAGTGGTCTTATATGATAAATCCAATGCCATTCATCAATGGTCTTACATGTTAAATCCAATGCCACCCACCAGTGGTCTTACATGTTAAATCCAATGCCACCCACCAGTGGTCTTACATGTTAAATCCAATGCCACCCACCAGTGGTCTTACATGTTAATACACACAAAATGCCATACATTATGGTCTTAAATTTGCTTTAACACTATTACGAATAGTTTCCAATTCAATGTGTCACTTACTATCAACATGTAATGACACTATCAGTAGTTATGAAATCATATCATAACATTCGCCATACGTATACACATTGTATACTTAAAATTCTATATATCACGCATATAGATTATATGCACATTATATAAATTATTAACATGTTTAAATCATTAAATCTCAAACTTAAACATGTATGAACACATAAACACAATTATGTGTCTTTTTCCCTATCCTGCCTTAAGAGGTCAAATTATACATTTTTAATTCATGTATACACACCAAAACATTTTCCATGTTCAAATGGATTAATTTCCTCAACACATCAAGTGTTATAGCCTACACTCAGGTAGGTCTTTCCACATTAATATTCCAATTCATTTCTCTAGAATTGGCAACACTATTACGCACAAGTAATAGACACATTATGCTCATAACACCTTACCTAATTTCAATAGCCTAAGTATAAAATGATCCCCACAAGGGCTTGTTCATATCATGTTTGCACTAGTAAGTTGGCCAGACGTACTAGTTCATTCATTATATGCCCAATTCCTTACTTCCTTCATTTCATACTCAAGACATTGATTTCTGTTTCAAACAATCACTCAAATCACATTTAACATGTAATGATTCACATTACATTTAACAATTATAATACAGGAAATAGATATGCTAACCTCATACATTCGGCATCATGATCGGGTCTTCGAATCAAACGTTATGTTTTCATATCAAGAGCACAAAAGTTTGAGATCAAGTGTTCATGACGCACTTGATTCACTCAAACCATTGCTCTGATACCAACCCTGTAACACCCAAACTTTTGCCACGTTTACACGTGTCCCATTTTAGGTCCCAGATTAAACTTTATCAAAAATTTATGTTCGTAAGTGTGAAATTTACATTTCATGATTTAAACACACTTAATTTCAAATCATTTACATTTATGATTAATAAAAACTAGTGTGTTTAAGTTTAATACCACCACAAGCTTTACATAACGTTTGGTTCTGCTTCACAACGTGCCCGATCTGATCGCCCAATGCATATATATTTTTGACCTGTAACATCGCATATAAGGTCACAATTAGTTCATATGAACTAAGTAAGTAACCCCTCCCAGAGTTCCCAAAACATATTTTTAAAACACATCCACATCCACATACATATCATATGGATGTTTATCATGTCTAGATAATAATATATCATATTCCAACATTAACTTGCACTCAACACACATTGTGCATTTATTTCCCCTAATGGGATATTTTCACGAATATGAATATATTCTCTAATCCGACTCTATCACCAGCACCTCTGGCTAAATTAAAACACCATATATATATATATATATGTTTCATTGGCTCAACCAATTACCCACACACCTGTGGTTTCAACAATTTAGTTTCCGGATTAACCGGTTGTCCACACATTTGTGGTATCATACATATATATTAAGTCTTAAGATGTTCACCCACCAGTCCTTCCATCTAAGACAATTGCTAGCACCTCTAGCTATCCACCAATGTGGAGTCATAAATATATCAAGTCTAAGATGTTCACCCACCGGTACTTCCATCTAGACAATTGCCAGCACCTCTGGCTATCCACCAATGTGGAGTCATAAATATATCAAGTCTAAGATGTTCACCCACCGGTACTTCCATCTAGACAATTGCCAGCACCTCTGGCTATCCACCAATGTGGAGTCATAAATATATCAAGTCTAAGATGTTCACCCATCGGTACTTCCATCTAGACAATTGCCAGCACCTCTGGCTATCCACCAATGTGGAGTCATAACAACAAAATGTAAAAATATATTTTTCACAATCAAAATTCAAGCTGAGTCATTTCTATTCGAATTGACTCTCACAATGTAATAATATCATATTACACATCATCAACTATTAATCACAATAGTTTAATCAAAATTACATTATGGTGTTCACATTCCTGTACTTCCACCATAGCTATTTGTCAGCACCTCTGACTATCCACCAATGTGGAGTCATACTCAAACACCGGCTCATCCGGCTATTATTATGCAATCTATGTTGCATACTTAGTTCAATCGTAACATAAACACATTGGAACTTAACATATGTGTTTTAGAGTCTATTAACTCAATTAGTTCCAATCTAGTTATGCACATTCATTCAAATGAATCAATCAATATATATATATATATATAATGTTACAGTAAGTTGGGTAACTTACCTGGTTCAAGCGGTTGTTCACTTCCTACAACCTCTTTTCCACTTCTGTGGCTTATCCCTTGACTTTCACCGTCAATACCTAGTTGTAATTTCACATATATACAACTATATTCAATACATATAACACATACAATCAAGTTCAATGCACTTGACTGGTTTGACTTTCTCAAAGTCAATTTATCACATAATTGACTCTATCTTACTATCTTTAGCAAGTTTTAGTCAATTATCACAATTAATCACATTTCATGCCTCCGTTAGGCATTTCATCAATTAATTGATGTTCATTATATTAGTTACGATCTTTAATCATTTCTTTTATTCAAAATTCATTTATGATCATAACTGTTAATAATTTTTAACATCAATTCATCAAAATCATCATTTAACCCATGGATCATAGTCCATACTTCATTTTAAAACCACAATTTACCCATCCTACTAGTTATCACATCATGATATGGGTTTCATAACAACCGGACATTATACCGGCTTCAAAACGAAGATTTCACCATCAAAATATCAACTTCTTCGTTTCTAACAATCCCTAGTTATCAACTAGGCAATAATCAATACCCATAATCATAATAATACGTTCAAAACTAGATTTAATCCACGCAATATTAAACTAGTAGAAGAAATCGAATCGTTACCCCTTTGAACGAAGTTCTCGGATGAAAACGACGATCAGAATTTGTAGAATCGAATCCTAGCTCGATCCGGACGTTCTGGCAGCTTAAGAACTTGATTCTGATGACAAAATTTCGATCAGATCGTCCCTGGGTGTGTTTGAGGTCGAGGTATTGAAAAAATATAATTTCTGATGCTATTCTGATAAGAATAGGAATATGTCAAACCGCCCTACCCGTCGCGTACCGCGAAGAGGAGCCAAGAAGGGCTTCGCGTACCGCGAAGAAATCCGGAGAAATCAGATATTTTGGGTGCTTCGCGTACCGTGAAGAAGCCTCAGAATCACCTTCGCGTACCGCGACGAGTCCCAAAACATAATATCTTTGTAATTTTCTTCGTTTCGCGATTCCGGACAATCCGTAACTCCGTTTCGCGCACGGTTTTCTCCCACGTTCATGATTTCTCACATACTTTCAACTTGTAACAATAACAATCGTTATTTTACCGATTATTCCAAATACATTTTTATTATTAAAACCGGTTGTTACATTCGAATCCATCTGGAGGTAAGTTTGAAGGACACCAGTCACCAGGTGAAGAGTCAGCCTGGGGTATATCCCAGGTTTGATTCCGATGGTGGGCGAAGGTTTACCATTCAACGGGGTTCCCGCGCATCATGGGGTATGGGTTCTCACAGCGGTTGGAGGAGTCCGACCTTGGACGATCGCCTCCAAAGGGTAGGAAACACGTGAGAATACCTCCGTTCAAAAAAAGGATGATGTTTTTTCCGTTTTATCTGCCAACCTTATGTTCGAATTTCGTTTACGCTAGATTTGCCAATACAAAAGAGTTTTTTATTATTTTAGTTTTATGATTTTTGGCATCATGTGCTTATGTTTGTCTTCATATTCTTTGACAATAACGCATGTTTTATGGATGGTTTGGCTTATTGTTTGTTTTGGGGGCTAGATTTTGATATTTGTGATATTGTTACCGTTATTGTTGCCGAGTACTCGTATCGGTAGGGTGGTATTCCTCAAACATTTTCTTTTACTTCGTTGACATTATGAGAGACGAGTTTTACTGTTTTAGTTCGTTCTTAATATTGTTTATAATATTATTTAAATAAATAATTTTTTTTTTCTTTTTTCCTATTTTATTTGCTAGTCGTATATTTGTGTTTCTTAATGCAAAATTTTATTATTAAGCACGACCCTTTTTTTTGTTGTGACGGTTACGTTTACGATGACTATGATTTAGGGTATTATGTTGAAATGATAACCATTGTAATTTTTTGATATTTGTATTTTGATATACAAAGTCATGCCTTTAATCTGATATTCAGAGTTGTCGCAGAATTCCTGCCGCAACTCACAGAAAGCCACTAGTTTGTAACTATATTTTATTTTACATCCACGCTTGAATACAAGAATAATAAGATATATATACACGGCTAAATAGAATAAATAATAAAACCGTGAGTTTCATTCTCTAAGAAGATACTCTTTTGTGAACTCTCTTAAAATTCTTAATGAGACGATATTTCAACCGTTCTTTAAATGTTAAATTTTGTAGGGTGAAGACACCATAAGCTCCAAACACGTAACCACGCAACACTTATCTAAACCTTACTTTAAAAAAAAAAAGTTTCCAAAATGTTGCTCCGGCTGCCACATGTTCCCTTCCGCCACCTCTCCGCCGCTCAATCAACGGCTCATAAATCATCTTCCCCCAATTCATTTATCAACTTCTCCCTTCGTAATTGCTCTTCAGAAACCTCACGAAAGGTAATTTTATTTTTTATTTTTTATTTTCAATTTTTTATGATACAATGATTGAAAGATTAATCACGGCTGTAAACAGTTATTTTAAATTAAATATACAAAATGTATTTTTTACTTTTAAGTTTTAACATAAATATATATTATTTTAATTTTAATTTTAATTAAAATTAAAATAATATTATTTTAAGTCGTTGGAGCCCAGATGTATAGATTTAGAGATGAGGTTTATTCTGGATGATTGAGTTGTTTACAATCCTAGATTTAGCGATGATGGTGGTTCTAGACATCCCGAGACCACTGGTGGGAAATTTAATATAATAATTTTTATAAAAAATGTTAGTTATATATATACACACACATATAGGACACACATATATGGATATTCAATTGAGAACTTTTGATACTTAAAGAACTAAAAGAACCAATTATAGCCACAAGTTAAAAAGAGTAAAAAAATAATTTCTCCTATTTTAAAGAAAAATTACTTTTATACCCTTAAAACATGTGGTTCAAAATTAGTTATTTTGGTTCTTTCGTATTTAACGGTTCTTAATAAAATAAGTCCCTACATTACATCTTGACCTGCATTGTGTTAAGATATTACTCATCTAAACCAGTTATATGTTATGATGCTGCACATTTCAACGGTAAATTTGGCCCATTGGAACAAAGAAAGCATACATGATAGATGTATCATGTTGTACCTCGTCATATGAGATTACAATGGGCTATAAAATACCATTAAAAAATACATCACTATACTTGTCATGTTGTGCACACACACTAATGGGCACCAAAGAGTATGTAGCCCAATGATAGATACCAAGATGTTGAAAAGGGGCTTTGTCCTAGTACCTTCCAAAATGGAAGGTTATGGGTTTAAATCCCATGCAAGTCATATTAGGGCTAGGGGGTATGAAGGTTTTTCAAAATGGGTTCATGTGTTGTCATATGATCCGGGTTCCGAGTCTTCGAGCTCGGTGATATCCTGGATTCAAGGTATTGTGCCATTAAAGTGATCGAGGGTTCAAGTCTAACTCTGTACAAATAGTGTAGATTTAGTGGATCTTTGAGTTTGCGGTATAAAAAATATGCACCTAACTGAATTGATTCATAAGCTTTGCAGCTAATAATGAAGGTGAAAGAGAAGCTTGAGAAAGATTATCACAGTCTCCCTACAGGAAAAATGGAAGAGATGATGAAGAATTGATTCTTTGGTTTTTGAAGGACCGACGGTTTTCGGTAGATGAGGCTGTCTCAAAACTAACCAAAGCAATTGTGGGTAAATCTTTGATATATATGCATATGTGTGTGCACTATATATGTGTGTGTATGCATGCTTAATTTGCCACAAAGTTTTGCTCTCTTTCATGTTTTTTGGATGATTTAATTAATTAGTCAAAATGGGGTTCATTGAGGATAGATAGACCAGCAAATCTTCATTTATCCATCCATGTTGAATTTTTAAATAATTAATCTGCTTATGTGCTAAATATGATTACAAAAGGTATATTATTATTTATTACTATGATATTAATCTAATTCTACTCCTACCAAATTTGTAGTAGCGCTTATGCATTTTATACACTTTAAATGACTTACAACCCTTTCAACATGTTCTTTTTGTAAAATATGTTGAACTTACAAATGTGACCGTTAAACATCAATCATATCAAACATAATCCAAATCAAGCCGCTCAATGTTGTTGGATTGAACTTGCCACTTCTTATTTTCAGTTCATCACATTAATTTCGTTTTGGTTTCTTTAGCCGGCTAAAATAGGTTCTAAGGAGCGCAAAATGTAGACAGTCTTACGCCCTTACCTCTACCTCATAAGAATAGAGAGGCTGCTTCCCAATGATACCCCTGGCTCATGATGCCTAATTAACCAATCAACCCAACACTTTTAACGTTATTTTCACAAAAATCAAGTAAAATAACATTAAAAATAGTGCAATGATGATAATGATTTCTTTAGCCGGCCATAATATACCAAGTACGATGATGATGATTTCTTTAGCTTGCCATAATATATGTTTCTCATACTACACTGTTCGAGTATAGCTCAAAACGGTCTTCGGGTTGGATTTAGTCACCGGCTTCTCTCTTCCTGGCTATCCTGCTAAGAACAGAAAACACCGTTAGTCTTGTCGCAGGAGGGGATCTCCTGCGATAAGCCTCCGGCGTGAGAGTAAGTCTCTAGGTCGGAAAAAGAAGTCAGTGAAAGATTAAGTAAAGTGAGTGAGAGTGAAGTGATGCCCCGAAGAGCAAGTTGGCCTTGATACTTATACTAGTCTTCTCCTGGAAGGCCGAGCTTGGTAGCCCCATGCTTTTCTGCCTCCTTCCTTGTGTTCCTTGTATGTTCCTTTTCTGGTGAAAAGGGTTGACTCGAATATCTCAACGCCTTTTCTGCTTTTCTCTTGACTTGATTGCATCTTCCTTCTACCTTTGGTGTAAAAGACTCTCTCCAGGTTTCCACGAGTAATCATCCGGTCAATCCGGTTCATCTCGATATTCTTGGCTATCCGGCCTTCCGGCCTTCTTATCGTGCCATATTATTCATGATTTGTGTGGGACCATCATCCCACGTCATCAGCCCCCCAGCCGGGTTGTCTTTTGATTTTGGAAAGGCAATCCTGGCTTTTATATCATTCTTGGCCTCGTTGGTCGTGCTTATTGATGGCGAAACTGTCACATCGCCGCTTGATGTGACCTGGCCATCGATTGATCTGGAGCATGTCTCGTCAGTTTTAAAACCGCCGTCCTATTTCTTTTTTAAATTCGTTTAAACTTTCAAAATTTAAAACCACCAACGCATCTTCATCCTCTTTCTCTTCTGTGACGAAAAATCCCTTTGTTTCAGGTATTCCCTCCTCTTCTTGCTTTTTACCGTTTCATTTGTGTGCTGTTCTTTCTTCGTCACTATGTCTAACCGTTTTGACATGAAAGATCGTTTGTGTGAACTTTCCGAGGCTGATTTTTACTCTTTCTGTACCCGGTATCATGTGGGTCCTGAGTTTTTCCCTATTCTTCCTCGGTCCGATCAGAACATATGTGATTGTCCTTCCGGTTCGATTGCGCTGTATACCAGGTTCTTCGATTTTTCGAATCTTCGACTTCCCCTTTCCCTCTTATGCTGTAACGTCTTGGAGTATTATTGCGTAGGGTTGTTTCAGTTGGCACCATTTGGGGTTAGTAAAATAACTCACTTTGAAATGGCGTGCAAAGCAGTTGGTGCTATTCCAACGATTGCCTTGTTTCGTCGGTTCTTTCATTTGACCAAGAATGGGGACTGGTTTACCATTCAGAGGCGCAAGGGTAACCGCCTATCTCAATTCACGTTTAACGTTAGTCCTTCCGTTAAGCAATGGAAGAACAAGTTTTTCTGGGTATCCGCTGATCTTCTTCCATTTCCCCCAATGTTTCGTGACCCTCAGGAAGCTCTTTATGAGATTACTCTGCGTGACTCCCTTGTGAATATCGAGCACTATAATCTGTTGGTTTCAAATAAGACTCATATTCGGCCTTTTGGCGAGGACATGTTAGTACTTGGCGGGTTGAGTCCTTATTGGGACAACCTTGATTCTGTTCCGACCTTTACCCGTAACGGTGTTGGTACGTGAAATGTTTTGGTTTGTTGATTTACCCTATGATTGGGAAACTACTGACACTATCTTTGTTTATGTGATTGCTTTGTAGTGATGGGTCTGCTAGATGTGATGAAGCTGGATACAAATTCAGATGTCGAGAGCTCATCCCGACCATTAGGTGATGGCGAAGAAGATGTGAGCAGTAGTTATAAGAGAACTGCCTACGACGGTGGGGAGTATAGCAGTGTGCTTCCTGAAGAAGGCGCTGTGCGGTGTGAACTTCCTCCATTGGAACCCGAAAGGAAAGAAGTGTCCCCGAAACCTTCCAAGGGCAAGAAAAAAGGCAAACATGTCCAAGAGGCTGCAAGCTCGAGTGTTGCAAAGCGAGTCAGGTTTTCAAAAAGGAACTTAGCTGCCAAAGGGGGTTCGGCCTCCCGTTCTTATCAAGAGGTGGAATCTTCCCTCTCCGAAAGTACTCCATCCCATCCCCAGGATGCTTCAAGGGAGTCTGACGAACAATTTTTACAAATTCGCGATCCTGAAGAACCCGTATTATCGTCTGGACTTGAGGTGGGATTTGCTAATCAACCCTTTGCCCCTTCCTGGGATGTAGTGAATAAAGATGTGTTTTCCAACCCTGCTGTGGCCTCGAAGGTGATGAAAGAATTTGTGCCACCCGGGCAAAGGTTGATTTCTTCTTCGTTGGGAGATGGGGAAGTGAGGGACAAGATCGCATGTTTGTGGGCGGAGCTTGGATCGCTCTTGCCTGAGATGAGTCAGCGTTGGGTATCGACTTCTAATGCCCAGGACAAAAACAAAACCAAACTGGCTATTATGAATAACAAGATTGGCCAGCTACAACGTGATTTTAGTGCTATGGAAAAGGACCGGGAGGAGGAGAGCATTCGTTGTTTGGAGATTGAGAAAGCATATACTGAGAAGGAGATTGATCTGAATGAACAAATAGCAGAGGTGAAAAAGGAATTGGAACATGGGTTATCCTTGTTGGAGAAAAGCCGGGCTGAATTAAAAGAGGAACGCCAAGTATTTGAAGCTGAAAAAGAAAGGATCAAACTGTCTTTGGAGGAGGCGTTGGCTCGAGCCCAGGGTTTGCAGGATCAAGTAACCGTGTTATCTGCTGATCGTGAGTGGATTTTTAGTCATGGTTTCACGCAGGTGGTTACCAAGTTGCATCGTAGTTCGGAGTTTCTTAACCCCCTAGCAGCCATACAGAAGGCTGCACATGAGTATGGGATGACTTCTGGGTTGAAGTCTGGGTATCGTCATGCGGCAGCTGGGCATGTGTTAGAAAAACTTCCCAACTACCAGCCTCAAGCTAAAGTAAAACTTCATAATGCTGTGGCCACCTTTGAAAGTATGAGCTATCCGTTTCTAGAGGCCGTCGCAAGTTGTGCAAAAGAGCCTTTGTCCGCGTTGCAAGGTAAGTTGCGTTAACTAGTTGTTGGACTATATCTGTAATTACCTAGCTTGTAATCCTGTGTTATGTTTTCTAGGATTGTTACCAGCAGGGTATGATGCTGGGGAGGCGATGGTGTTTAGTGGCCAGGCCAGTCCCAGCCAATCAACATTCGCGACACCTTGCCCGACTACTGCTGGAGTTTCAAAGTCTGTGATGAAGCCTCCGCTTTCCCGCGCAGCTTCGGTGGAATCTTCCAAGGCACCTCCACCTTCTCCTAAAGAAAACTGATATGCACCCCTGCGTGGGTTCTATGGTTGTAATAGCTAGTCGTTATTTTGTTGAAACAATCGTTTTGTGTTTAACTATGTGTTTGTTGCATGATGGTTGACTTAGTAATGATATGTATGTTTTTGAATTTTTATGTTGGATGTTTATTGCATTGTTTTATAATGGGTAGGATATGAGTATATGACCGTATCCCCGGGAAATGAGTTGTTCTAAAAACTCATCTTTTACTTGGGTAAGTCAAGGCTGAATCCCAAGGAGCAGAGTTGTATTAGGAGCTCACCCTTTACTTGGGTAAGACAAGGCTGGATCCCAAGGAGCTGAGTTGTATTAGGAGCTCACCCTTTACTTGGGTAAGACAAGGCTGGATCCCAAGGAGCTGAGTTCTATTAGGAGCTCACCCTTTTATTGTTCTTATGGAACTAGGAGTCAAAACATACAATCGTGTGCCTCATATGATTTTATAAGGTAAATGTTATCCAAAGTACGAAGATCATGCTTTTATTGATAAAAGTAGCTGGGCTTTGATGTTACAAAAATCAAGAATACATTTTTCTAGCCCTACAGCGTACTTGTTACTTTGAAACTAAACATAGAACTTTCGCAAGTTGCTGGCATTCCAATGCCTGGGAATTGCTTTTCCTTGCATGTCTTCAATCTTGTAGGATCCTTTCTGGTGACATTCTTTGATCTTGTACGGCCCTTCCCATTTAGGACCTAACTTCCCAGTGTCTTCTTGTCTGCTTGCTTCATTTCTTCTAAGTACCAAATCTCCTGGACAAAAACGTTCGTTGCGTACTCGGCGATTGTAGTACCTAGCCATTTGCTGCTTGTATTGAGCCTCCTTGATGCTTGTCACTTCTCATGTTTCTTCCAACATGTCTAAATTGAGGAAGATTTCCTTGTCATTCCCTGTTTATGAAAAAAGTGTTTGCGTGGGGATGGTATGCCAATTTCACCTGGGATCATTGCCTCACTTCTAAAGGTGAGGCTGAAAGGTGTTTTTCCATTGCTGGCAGTGTTGCAAAAATCGCGATTAGGAGGCCGATTAATCGGGATTAATCGGTTGTCGGCCATCAACTGATTAAATTTAGGCTAGTCGGTCGAGAAATCGCTAGGCGGCCAAAGTCGGTCAAAATCGGACCTAATCGGTCAAAATCGGGATAATCGGACTAATCGGTCAACCAAAATTAGGTCTAATTCGTCTGATTTTTGACGTTTCGCGTACCTGATTGAAGGAATTCGCGGCCCTGGTTGATGGAAATCGTGTACCAGGCGACGGAAGATGAAGATTCAACTTCCGATTGAACTTCGCTCGTCCGATTGAACTTCGCTCGTCCGATTCCCTTTTCTGACTTCCGATGTAAATCGCGTACTGATGGTTCCAACTTCCGATTGAACATCGCCAATGCTAACTTCCGATCGCCTCTTGAAAGTCGATCCCACTTCGTCGGAGTTCGCCCCTCTCCTTCTGTCACACCCCCAATTTCCCACTCGTGGTGTCAGTCCACGTGGGTGTGACGTGGCGAGAATCACAGCTCAAGGTCATATAGAACAACTCTATATGCGTTTACAAATCCAAGTTTGACACATACACTTGATAAAATAGTTTGCAGCGGAAAATAAAGTTATCATAACATGCAGCGGAAATATAGTTGTTTACACAGCGGAAATTAAATTGTCAACACAACATTGTTTAAACATAACCCAAAAGTAATTGTTTTTCAAAAGACTGTTAACATGAATGCGGGATCCTATGCCCATAATCCCTAATGTGCATTCCTGCTCCATAGTCAGCTAGTTACCTGAGAATACAAGTTAGAAAAAGTATCAACACAATGGTTGGTGAGTTCGCAGGTTTTGATATACATATAGTAAGAAAGTGTGTCATGCTGTTTATCAATGTTAGTACCGAGCCCTAGGCCCAAAGTGTCAGTGCGTCACTACCGAACTAGACTTGTTTGTCCTTGCCTCCGCTATGTCTCGTATACATAGCAAATTAGGTCAGAATTTGCACGGGTTATGACATCCAGTCAACATAGTGCCCTGTGGGGTTAGTCATTCCCTAATGGATCCATCCAAATCTACCACGTTGTTCGTACATTAACGGTAAGACTTTGTGAGGGCTTGTTACGAGTTCAACACTTAATGTTTGTCCAATAAACCAGCATACACAAAAATGTTTGTAATAGTAATAATGTTTGACTTGATGCGACTAGTATTCTCCCCCTATTTAAAAGCGTTTGAAAAAGAGTAAAGAGGGGCCGTAAACTCACCTTAGTGATCAAGAAAGATATGCGTAAGCTCCTCGAGTAAGTAGCACGTCGGTCACCGGCAACCTATATCGTATACCGTACGTGAGTTCGTGTATGTGACCGTGCTAGTGTTCGTGTTAGTGCCCGTGTTTGTGCCCAACAACCCTTGGTTGTTCATGTTTGTCCGTGTCGGTCCACATTGACCGTGTTTGACTGTGTTGGTCCACATTGACCGTGTTTAACTGTGTTGGTCCACATTGACCGTGTTTGACCAGAGTTGACCAAAGTTGACCGTGTCAAGTCAACGACCCGTTGGTGATCCGTGTGACGGTTGTGAATCGTGTAGCAATCGTGTAAGTGCTCGTCGTGTGCGAAACGCGCAAGTCGCGTCTATGGACAACTTACTATTTATAGTAAGTTTCCATTTTTGGAAAGTTCACAAAGCATATTGGTTTTAGAGTTCTAGCATGCTTATTAGTCCTACGTGATCATGTTAACACATAGCACATTATCATACGGTTTCACATAAGTTGTTTATAACATGTTAGCACATAAAAGTTTCCTAAAATGGAAAGTTTCCATTTTTAGCATACGTGTTATCGGAAACCATCTAACTTAGCATCTAATCCACATATTATAACATAATAAGTCATTTAGCATGCTCAAATAATATAACACGTTGACGGATCGGTTTTTGTAAAAATAAAGTTACTATAAATAGTAACTTTGTGGTTTTTGCATAAAAATGACCATTTGACATTTCTAAACCTATTTTCATGTTACAAATCATCAAAATAATCCATCTAACATCATTTAAACATGTCAACATAACCTAACCCATCACTTAGCAATATTTCATCTACAAAAGTTACTAAATATAGTAACTATGTCAAAATACCCATGAAAATCATTAAAATCACATTCTAACCTTATTATCATCCTAATAACATCTAAACAACCATCCATGAACATGCATGGCACCAAATATCATTCACATTCTCATTTCATAAGTAAAAAAGTTACTATTAATGGCAAGTTTCATCAAAATCATAATTTTGGCCATTTCAACATCATCCAATCATGTGAAGATATTCTAATATCATTTATAAACACATTTACAACTACAAGATCACTCCATGAGTCATGGATCATACATGCATGGCACTTTTTCAACATTTTATAACCAAATAATGACATTCTCCTAAACACATCATCATAGATCATCACCAAATGCATGCTAATCATGTTAGATCATCATAAATCACATCAAAACTAATAAACCCATAAGCAACATTCGTGCATGTGCTTTACCCATGCTTGCATGTGTGATTTATCACTTGCATGTGAGTGTAGTAGATGTGAAAGTGGGTTTGGAGCATAGAGTTACCTTCTAGAGCTTCTTGAACACTAGGAAGATGGATGAGCAGCTCCTGGAACTCCTAAGGTTGCTGATTTCGACAGGAAGAAGGGAGGTGGTTGTGGTTCCAAGCTTTCTTGAGAGTGAGGGACTCCAAATCTTCAAGTCTTGAGCTTCCAAGCTTCAAACTTGAGCTTCAATGGTGGTTCTTGAGTGTTGCAGAGGTTAGGGAGGGAAGATGGTCGAGATATGATGGCTAGATATCGGAGAGAGTGTGTAGGGTGGCCAAGAAATGATTTTTCTTGGATTTATAAAGATTTCTGCGAACTGGGTCTTGTCGCGTAGCGCGACACGTTCAATGGTTCCCCTCGCGTAACGCGAGAGAGTCCCGCGTTCAAATTTCCCCCGCCACTTGTCGCGTATCGCGACAGTGTCCTTGTGGACCGTCGCGTAGCGCGACAGATCCCCTGGTGAGCCCAATAGGCCCATTCTCATTGGTTTGATCCGTTCGTTGCCGTTTTCACGTTTACGAACTACCGTTTGGCCTCGCTTGAACTTCCAAGTTCAATGTGTGAGTGTTTCGTGAGGTTTAGAGTGTTGTGCTACACAATGTGCTTGTCGTTCACCAACGTTCGTGTGCTTTGACACGTGTGTGCTGTTTGCCGATAATTCTACGAATTATCTAGTCATGTGTCAGTGTTCGTACTGTCGTGCCACGTGTCACACTAAATCAATCTAATTCTAGTGCCACGTGTACAATAAGCATTTAAATAAACATTTAAATAAATAGGTTGCTGACCTGGAAATTACGGGGTGTCACACCTTCACTGAAAGTCGATCTCACTTTGCCGTTCTTAGCCTCTTAGGTATTCTCTGTTATTGGGTTTTGACTAATGGGCTGAATTTAAACATATGGACTGAACATATGGAATATGGACTGAGTTTAAAAAATATGGACTGGATTTTAACAAATGGGGTTTTTAAAATATAAAAATAAATAAAATAGATATTAATTAGCATATAAATTATCAATTAAATGGTTAAAATCTTTAACTATTTGAAAATTTCTATATAAAATTTTGTATATATGTATATAATTTTGAAAAAATACATATAAAATTCCAATCCGATTAATCCCGATTAATCCCGATTAATCGCTAGTCCCTACCTCACCGACCGACTAGCGCCTAGCGATTTTTACAACACTGATTGCTGGTTTTTTCTGTTGTGCGTAGTGCCCAAAGCACACTTGGAAGTTCATCAAGCCAGTTCTTCCCATGTCTTCCCAGCCTTGTTTTTAATCCTTCAACAATACTTCGGTTCAGACGCTCAACCTGGCCGTTCGTTTGTGGGTGTGCAACTGAGCTAAATATTTGCTTGATCTTTAACTCAGCGCACCACGATTTGAACGGATCTTCTGCGAACTGTTTTCCGTTGTCGGTAATAACTTTTCCTGGCAATCCAAAACGGCAAACGATGTTTTCCCAGAAGAAATTTATGACTTATTTTCCTGTTATTGTTGCCAAAGGTTTAACCTCGGGCCATTTTGTAAAATAATCAACAGCGACCAGCAAGAACTTGACCCCTCCTCTGCTGACAGGGAATGGACCAACAATGTCCATCCCCCATTTGTAAAAAGGCCAGGCTGAAGAAATAGTTATCAGATCATATTTCGGGCTTTTTTGTACTGGAGCGTGTAATTGGCATCCTTCACACTTTCGAATTTCCTCCATGTTTTCTTTATGCATGGTTGGCCAGTAATATCCCATATTCATCATCTTTGCTACTATTGTTCTAGGGCCGGCGTGTGTGCCACAAATGCCCTCATGAATTTCCCGGATGAGGTAATTACTATCTGTTGGGCCCAAACATTTTAGTAATGGTGCTAGATATGATTTTCGGAAAAGGATGCCATCCACCAGTGTGTATTGTGTCGCTTTTAGGCGGATGCGTGTTGCTTCATCTTTATCATCAGGAAGGATATTTGTGGCCAGGAAGTCTTGGATCGGGGTCATCCAACAGGGCTTTTCTTCTTCAACTGTCTGAACTTCTGGACTTGTGACAGCCCGTTCATGAATAACTTCCACTAACACCTGTTTAGTTAGATGAGCAAATACAACGGAGGCTAGCTTGCTTAACGCATCTGCTTTCTTGTTTTGGCTCCTGGCTATCTGGCTAACCTGCACCCATTTGAACTTCTTTAAAATTGCCTTTGTTTTTGCTAGATATGCCTTCATTCTGTCACCCTTAGCTTCATAACTCCCGTTGATTTGATTTGCGACTAGCAGGGAGTCTACGTGCGCCTGGAGCTTTTGTATCTTCATGACCGTTGCCAATTGTAGGCCGGCTATCAGGGCTTCATACTCGGCTTCGTTATTTGTACTTTGGAAATTCAAGCGAATTGCGTATGTAAGCTCTATGCCTTCTGGACTAATCAAAATCAGTCCTGCCCCCGAACCTTCTGCATTTGACGCACCATCTGTATACAACATCCATGCATCGCTTGAGGCATCCAGGCTTGCTGTTAGAATTATTTTTTCTTGTGGTTCTGGTGGAATGCCTTCGAGGAGAAAGTCGGCCAAGACCTGGCCTTTTATGGCTAGCCGAGGTTGATAAGTGATTCCATGTTCTCCCAGTTCTATCGCCCATTTTGCCAATCTGCCTGAGTTTTCTGGTTTCTGCAAAATTTCCTTGATAGGTAAATTTGTTAGTATTGTAATTGGGTGGGCCTGGAAGTACCTTCTAAGTTTTCGGGAAGTGTGGATGATGGTCAGCACCGCTTTTTCTATCGCCGGGTATCGTGTCTCTGCTTCCCGAAGTACTCTGCTAACGAAATAGACTGGCAATTGTTGGCCAGACCGTTCGGTAACCAAGACAGAGCTTACTGCTTCCTCACCAACTGCAATGTACATGACCAGCTTTTCTGATATTGTGGGAGCTACGAGAGATGGAATGCTGGCTATGTAAGATTTCATATCCTGAAAAGCTGCCTCAGCTTCTTCCGTCCATTGAAACTTGCTTGCTTGAATTTTGAGGGTTTTGAAGAATGGCAGAGATTTTTCTGCCAGCTTGGAAAGGAACCTATGTAAGGATCCCAGCTTACCATTCAGGCTTTGGACTTCCTTTTTGCTTTTTGGTGATGCCATCTTCCTTACTACTTCTACTTTATCAGGATTTGCCCGGATGTGTTGTTTGCTGACAATGTGCCCCAAGAACTTGCCTTCTTCAAAACCAAATGAACATTTTCCCGGGTTAAGTTTCATGTTGATGCTTTTCAGATTATCAAACGTTTCTTCAATATCCCTGAGCATTTCTTCTTCAGTGTTGCTTTTGATTACCAAGTCGTCTACATAGGCCTCCATATTCCTGCCTATCTGACTATGGAACACTGAGTCGATTACCCGTTGGTACGTAGCTCCTGCGTTTTTCAAACCAAACGGCATTTTTGTATAACAAAAAATGCCTTTTGGTGTATAGAATGTTGTTTTCATTTCGTCTGGTTCGTACATCTGAATCTGGTGATATCCCTTGTAAGCGTCTAAAAAACTTTTGAATCTAAAACCGGCCACTGCATCTACTTTGTGATCAATTTCCGGCAAAGGATAGCAATCCTTTGGGCAAGCTTTATTCAAATCCTTAAAGTCTACACACAGCCGCCATGTGCCGTCGTGCTTTCGTACCATAACTGGATTTGCAATCCAAGTATGGTAGTGTACTTCTTTTAAAATCCCGGCTGAGACCAACTTATCATCTTCAGCTGTTACAGCCAGGCTTCGTTCTGTTGCCATCCCTCTTTTCTTCTATGCCACCGGTCTGTAGTTTTCCCGAACCTGGAGTTGATGTTCTGCAACGGTCCTGGGAACCCCAGTCATATCAGAAGGGGTCCAGGCAAAAACGTGTCGATTCTTTAGGAGTAACTCTATTAAGCTTCTCCTGCCTTCCCTGCTAAGTGTGGGCCCTATGTTAATTAACTGAGCTGGGAACCGGGCGTCTAGGCTTATTTTTGAATCATCGTCCTCCTTGGCCAGGAAAACTTCTTGCCCATTGTATATGGTACAAATCCCTGCCGCTGCCGGGAATTTAACCATTCCATGGGCCGTTGAAACAATTGCTCCAAAAGCACTTATTCCCGGCCGTCCGAGTATGATGTTATACCGCGAAGGCGCTCGTATAACCAGGAACGTTAAATCTTCTGTTCTGATGAAACGACCAGCACCGAGGCTTACTGCTAAGGTTATTTCACCCAAAGGGTATACTTTTTCCCCGGCGAACCCTACCAGAGGTGTATGTGAGGTGACTAGTTTAGCCTTGAGTGTTTCATCCAACTGTAGGAAACAATGTTCATACATTATTTTCGATGAGCTTCCTCCATCAAGATATACCCTGTGCACTTCTATTCCCTCGATGTTCGCCTTAATAATTACTGGTAAGGTGCTTGATTTATTGTTTTGAGTAGGTGGGAATTTGATGTTTTTGCTCATCCACGTATGCCTGGGTTTGTTGGGTTTTTTGGGGACTGGAAGCTTGCTGTTGTGAGAAACCATCATGATTTCTTTACTTTTCTTGTCTTTTTCTGCCCGGTGCTTGTCGGTACTGGTCTTCTTTTCTTTCAAATCTTTGATTAGGTGAGCTAACTCACCAGACTTTACTGCTGCCTCGATTCTTTTTCTCAATTGAAAACAATCATTGGTATGGTGTCCTACATCACCATGGAAGTCACAAAACTTCCCATTGTTCTTGTCTCCTCCTTTTAGGGGCTTTGGTGGTCGAAAACTGAACCTGGCCTCTTCCGTGGCCAGGATCTCCTTGGGTGTTTTAGTGAGGACTGTGAACTGCTCGTTTTTGCCCTTGTCCTCATCATGGTACTTGCTTCCATATCCTCCTTTGCTATATGGTTTATATGAGTCTCCTGTTCGATACGAAGATATTTTGTCAGTAAAAGAGCTGTACCTGAGCGTGCTATGCCGCTGCCTTGGTGGAGATCGCTTCCAACTCTGATTTTTGAGTCTTTTCCCAGGATCTATGGCTTGAGCCGCTTCTTTTCCACGGACAAACGCTTCCGTCCTTTCCATTGCCTCCTCCATGGATTTCGGTATCTTCCTGTTGAGATCTTCAATCAGTTGTCGGGGTCTAACTCCGTGGATATACCCCGAGACTCTCATTTGTTCCGTCGCACCCCCAATGCTGAGACTTTCGGTTTTGTACCTTTCCATGAAAGCCCTCAAATCTTCATCTTCTTTTTGTTTTATATTGTGGAGTTCCACAGGATCCCGGGTATAGCGTTTTTGCTGCATGAAGTTCGCGAGGAACTTCCCGCTAAGATCTTCGAAGGTATCAATGCTACCATTGGGTAGGCTGTTAAACCATAGTCGGGCAGGGCCCACAAGCGTCTGTGTAAACATGTGACACCAAAGGGGTAAACTCTATCTTTCTATTATGGCAGCACCTGTAAATAATTCAAGGTGGTCATCTGGATCACCCAAACCATCATACGTTTTGACGTTGGCCGGCATTTTTGTTTTAGGTGGGAAAGGAAAATTTGCTATTCTGGGTGAAAATTTGGTGTGTGTTGTTGGAACATAAGGCCGGGATAACTCATCTATCATTTCTGCCGTATGCTGGGGGTTTTCCATACTTTGGGTTGTATGCAACGTTTCGGTATGAAAAGGGA
Source organism: Mikania micrantha (assembly GCA_009363875.1). Lineage (NCBI taxonomy): Eukaryota > Viridiplantae > Streptophyta > Magnoliopsida > Asterales > Asteraceae > Mikania > Mikania micrantha. The sequence continues at coordinate 44,910,092 of CM018693.1, forward strand.
AGGAAATATATGGCTGGGTATGTGGGTAGATGTGGTGCAGAGGGTTATAGTTACCGGTGGGCTGTACAGTAGTCTGGCCAGGCATGTATGCTGGGAAATTGCCTGCTACATGGTTGTTACCAATACCAGAGGTCACGTGATTATGGAGGTAGGTGCTGAAATTGGGCAAGACCAAGTTTTCTCCTGAAGAAGATATTGCATTTGTGGTAAGGTGTTGGCTATATGGAGGGAAAGGCATCATCTGCCCGGTTGACGGTATGGACGTATAGTACGGCATAGGTTCGGCCATTGGTAGTGAACTACCGATTGGGCAAGCTGTCATGTTGGATCTTTGGGTTTGGCTAGAGAACATGTCTAGGTTGTTTTGGAATAATGACTGGGGTGTTTCGAAAACCAAAGAAGGTGTGGTTGCAAAAGAATTGGCGAACATACTGGTCGTTTGTACCGGCGTGTGGGTTTCGACACCCGAATGTGGTAGAGCACTGACAACTGGTTCTTCTTTATAAGCCAGGCGCACACGAACTCCCCTGAGGCGCTCTTCGCGGACATATTCGGCCATTAGTTCTTGTAGGCGGGGGAAATGCTCCCGAATGCCTTCCGGCGTTAACTCAACCGCATCATTAATGGTGGGTGCTAAACTTGGAGACTGGGTGGGGACTAACGACCCGACTGGGTTGCTAGTTCCTTCGTTAGGATCTTGGGACATTGTGTCCCGGAGATACTTCTTTCAACTTGAGTGGAGCCTTACTTTGTTCTGATTTTCAGAAAATTCGTGGCCCCACGGTGGGCGCCAATGTTCGAGTATAGCTCAAAACGGTCTTCGGGTTGGATTTAGTCACCGGCTTCTCTCTTCCTGGCTATCCTGCTAAGAACAGAAAACACCGTTAGTCTTGTCGCAGGAGGGGATCTCCTGCGATAAGCCTCCGGCGTGAGAGTAAGTCTCTAGGTCGGAAAAAGAAGTCAGTGAAAGATTAAGTAAAGTGAGTGAGAGTGAAGTGATGCCCCGAAGAGCAAGTTGGCCTTGATACTTATACTAGTCTTCTCCTGGAAGGCCGAGCTTCTGGGAACTGGAGCTTTCCTCTTTGGGCATGGTAGCCCCATGCTTTTCTGCCTCCTTCCTTGTGTTCCTTGTATGTTCCTTTTCTGGTGAAAAGGGTTGACTCGAATATCTCAACGCCTTTTCTGCTTTTCTCTTGACTTGATTGCATCTTCCTTCTACCTTTGGTGTAAAAGACTCTCTCCAGGTTTCCACGAGTAATCCTCCGGCCAATCCGGTTCGTCTCGATATTCCTGGCTATCCGGCCTTCTTATCGTGCCATATTATTCATGATTTGTGTGGGACCATCATCCCACGTCATCATACACAAATGCTGTTCCAGTTTTTTAAATCTTTGTTAACATACTTTATATTTTTAGAAATGGCGACAAGAATTTGGCGTGTCAGAAATAACAGAAGAATCGGTGAGAAGAGTTGCTGCAACAGGGAAGTCTTATGTACATGATTCTCTTGATGTGAATGACCGGCCGGTACTATTAGTAGTTCCATCAAAACATATCCCAGAGGTAAAATACATAATTTCCAAATATAAATGGGATTTTATTAATCTAAAATCTTTATTGAAGTTTTATACTTTTATTCCATGGAAAAAAAAATTAAGATCAACCCTGGCAAAATGGGCAGGTAGTGTAACGAAGATCATTATATGATAAGTTACAGATGTTTAAAATTGAATTAATTTAAGATCGTTTATCAATTCTATTGCGTCTTATTTTACGTTATATGATATGTTACAGATGTTTGAGCAGATTGAGGATGAGAGGCTGTGTGTGTTCTTGCTAGAAAAGGCAATAAGTAGTCTCCCGAAAGGTAAAGAAGAGATGCTTGGAATATTTGATCTTCGTGGATTTGGTTTGAAGAATTCTGATCTTAAATTTTTGACATTTTTGGTAAGTTATGAATTAGATTATTATTTTATCTTCGGATTCTCTCATTAATTATTTGGACATATATTCATATTTCAAAAGTATGCTACTTGAATATTGTTCACCATGAAGCTTTTCCTTGCATTCACTAGAGGTTGCAAAATGGGCTGGTTGATCTGGGTTGACCTAGTGTCCTTATATTTTCTTTATTATTTTCTGCATTAATACTTGGTAATGAAGATTTATAAATTATAAAATGACATTTTAAATATTAAGTAAGGTATAAAGCAATAATAATGAAAATGAAAAGAAGCTAGAAAGAAGAATCTTGGTAAGTTAGAATTGTGATATGTGGTCATCATAAGTTACTTATTTATTAAAAATATAAAATAGAATATAGATTCTTCATTCTTTGTGTCAAATAGATTACAAAAGTATTTACTTTGCAATAGCAATCGAGTTTTTTTTTTATTAATAAAAGGATTTAGGATGTTTCATCCATTAGAAATTCACTTTTGGACAACTCTCAAGTCTCAACCATTTTACAATTATACTTATGCATCCCTTTGGACCTGCTAAAGATAAAGCTTAACCCGAATCGACATGCTTATATGAAAAATGGATCGAAATTTCTACGTTCAGCAGTTACTTTAAGAAGTGCTCTGGTGGTGATTGTTTATTTATTTAGTTACTTTATTTTTTGGGTATTTCTTTGCAAGCTGATATTTTTTTTAATTATTTACAGTTTGATGTGTCGTATTATTATTACCCGAGGCGGCTGGGGCAAGTACTATTTGTTGATGTTCCTTTTGTGTTTCAGCCAATTTGGCAGCTTGCCAAACCCTTACTAAAGTCATATGCTTCTTTGGTATACTTTTACTTTCTTTCCATCTTGTTTTATACAGTTTAGTAGAAGTGACAAAGAAATGGGTGGGCTGCATAACGGGTCAAAACGGTTATTTATAAACGAAACAAGTCTATTTGACCAAAACCCATTTTGTACAAAGTAATATATTTTTTTAAACAAAGGTTTTGTTTATTAAAAATATACATGGGTGACTTTTAGCCCATTTTCTTTCAAGCTGTCTTTTTTTACCGTTTTGACCCGTTAGAAACCAAATATAACACTTGAGTCAACCTGTTTAGTAAATAAGTGGATCATAATTGCCACCGCTAACTGGCACTCTTGTTTTTTTTGCTTTTGTTGCTTCAACATCTTAAAGGTAAGGTTTTGCTCCGCGGATGATGTGAGAAAGGAGTATTTTACAGAATCAACACTTCCAGCAAGCTTTAGGCGTTGACAGCGACACAGCGTATTCCAGTTTTCCTTGATATATAATCATGAGTTCACAAATACATCCCACCTTAAAAAAAAAGTGAAGACAAAATCCATCAAAAGTGAAAAGTAGTAGGGTCTGAGCCAATTACAAGTATGTGATGGGAAAAACACACGACCCGGTCACAACGGTAAACAACAAATGCGGAATTATCTTCGTTTGACCAAACTTTCCCAACTCAAATGAACTTATGAGGATGCAAACAAATAGAGAATTCTAAAACAATAAAGAACACCAAGATTTTAGCGTGGAACACCTCTCAAAATGAGAGTAAAAACCACAGGACTACTAGAGCCGCTTCAAATCCACTATCACCAAAATTAGAGCAATACAAAGTCTTCTCTAGGTATACTAGAGGCATACAATAACCATCATACACTTGGAAATACTAACATCAAGCATATGGAAACAAATCAAAGACAAAAGGGGAGGAAATCACCACACAACGTCTGCTGCCAACAGGAGCTCGAAAACCTGACCTCGGGACGTTATTAGACAAAACCCACCGTTGGATAAGCTCCCCTGGATGTGGCGAAGAGGCTGTCCAAAAATGAAGGCGATCCAACGGTTGAAACTCCGGCAAATCAACAGGAAACGTGACTAGGTCAAAAATGACGAAAATTTCTTTCTCCCCTTTTCTTTTTGTTGGCTGCTGTTAATTTTCCTCACTCCCACAGAAAACAACGGATGCTCCTTAAAAACCCTATAAACTTGTTTAAATTAAAAAAAGAATATGGGCTTTATTTCTCATGGGCTAAGTTAAGCCCAACAAATCTCCCCCCTTTTGCCTATGAAAAAGAGCACGCCATTCCGGCGATCGAGCAACATATCTTCAACTTTTCCCTTGCTAAAGCTTTAGTCAACATATCGGAACAATTATCATCGGTATGAACTTTATCAAGCTCAAATAACTTGTCTTCAAGAGCATCTCTAATCCAATGATACCTAACATCAATATGTTTTGTTCTTTTGTGAAAAGTAGAGTTTTTAGCAAGGTGGATAGCACTTTGATTGTCACAAAGAACCACATAGCGTTGTTGCATAAAGCCAAGCTCTTGCAAAAATCTTTTCAACCACAATAGTTCTTTGCATGCTTCTGTTGCTGCCAAATACTCAGCCTCTGTGGTAGACAAAGCAACACACTTTTGCAATCTAGATTGCCATGACACAGCTCCCCCTGCATGAGTCATCAAATAACCAGAAGTGGATTTCATGTTGTCTTTATTTCCTGCCATATCAGAATCCGTATAACCAACAAGAATCGGCTCTCCATCCCCAAATGATAAACCCAATTTGGAGGTACCACGCAGATATCTAAGAATCCACTTAACTGCTTCCCAATGCTTCTTACCCGGATTTGACAGAAACCGACTAACAACACCAACTGCATGGGCAATGTCAGGCCTGGTACACACCATTGCATACATCAAACTTCCAACTGTTGAGGCATATGGAACACTATCCATTTCTTCAATCTCTTTCTCAGAAGAAGGACAATCTTTATCAGTTAGCTTAAAGTTGGGAGTAAGAGGTGAACTCACAACTTTAGCATTGGCCATGTTGAATCTGCAAAGCACCCTTTCAATGTATTGCTCTTGTGACATGTGTAACTTCTTTGAAGCTCTATCTCTAGTAATCCGAATGCCCAGAATTTGTTTTGCTGGCCCCAAGTCTTTCATAGAAAAAGACTTACTCAATTCTTTCTTCAGCTGTAAAATTCTATCTGCATTCTTGCCAACAATCAACATGTCATCAACATAAAGTAACAGAATGATGAAATCATCGTCACCAAACCTCTGAAAGAAAACACAGTGATCTGAAGTAGTCTTCCGGTAGCCTTGCTCCCCCATAACTGACTCAAACTTCTTGTACCACTGTCTAGGTGCTTGCTTCAACCCATAAAGAACTTTCTGAAGTTTACAGACATAGTCTTCTTTGCCCCTAACCTGAAACCCTTCAGGTTGCTCCATGTAGATTTCCTTATCCAAGTCACCGTGAAGGAATGCGGTCTTGACATCCATTTGTTCAACCTCAAGATCAAGGCTAGCAGCCAAACCAAGAATAACCCGAATAGAACTCATCTTCACGACTGGAGAGAAAATCTCATCAAAATCAATACCTTTTCTTTGACTGAACCTTTGACCACCAATCTAGCCTTGTACCGAGGTCGTGAGGTATGTTCTTCAGTCTTCAATTTGTAGACCCACTTGTTTTTCAAAGCTCTCTTGCCCTTAGGCAACTTTACTAACTCAAAAGTGTTGTTCTCATACAAGGAATTCATCTCATCTTGCATGGCTTCAACCCACTCTCTTTTGTGTTCATCTTCCATGGCCTCTGCATAACATTCAGGCTCTCCCCCATCAGTGAGTAAGACATACTCATCAGCAGAAAAACAGGTGGAAGGATGACGGTCTCGGGTAGACCGCCTAAGTGGGACAAATGCAGGCATATCTGGTATTGATAACTCTGGATTAACAATATCACCATTTTCATGTTGTTGATCTACTTGAGTCTCATCTCCACTTTGTGGCTCAGAATGTTGTGGAGGAACCGGATCCAAATCAATAAGATCATCACTATATTGAGGAACCATTTGTACCTTCTCAATATCATTCAAAGTCTGATCTTCCATAAACACAACATCTCGACTTCTTACAAGTTTCTTCAAAACTAGATCATATAACCTGTACCCAAACTCGTCTTGGCCATAACCAAGGAATATACATGGCTTAGTCTTCACATCAAGCTTTGATCTTTCATCTTTGGGAATGTGTACAAAAGCTTTGCATCCAAAGACTCTCAAATGATTATAAGAAACATCCTTGCCTCTCCAAACCCTGTCTGGAACATCAAAAGACAAAAGAACACAAGGGGTAAGATTAATAGCATGTACTGCTGTATTTAAAGCCTCAGCCCAAAAAGAATTAGGCAATCCTGCATGTGAAAGCAGGCATCTAACTCTTTCAGCCAATGTTCTGTTCATCCGTTCGGCTAAACCATTTAACTGTGGTGTCTTCGGAGGACTCTTTTGGTGTCGAATACCCTTTTCTATACAATAAGCATCAAAGGGACCGATGTATTCACCTCCATTATCTGTTCGAATGCACTTAAGCTTCTTTCCAGTTTGTCTTTCCACTAGAGCATGAAACTGCTTAAACACATCAAATACTTGATCTTTAGATTTTAAAGAATAAACCCAAACCTTCCTTAAATGATCATCAATGAATGTGACAAAGTATGAACAGCCGCCAAGTGATCTAGTCTTCATAGGACCACATACATTGGAATGCACCAAATCAAGTATTCTTTCCTTCCTAGAAGGAGAATGACTCTTAAAGGTAACTATATTTTGCTTACCTTCAAGGCAATGAGAACACTTCTTCAAATGAACATCACGCACACCTGACAAGGCATTTCTCTTCAACAATAAAGACATCCCCTTTTCACTCATGTGACCAAGTCTTTTATGCCATAATTCAGCCATATATGTATTCACCAATGAGTGAACTGAATCTTTAGAGATCTTTGGATGCGTCGTGAGAGCTTTGAAGCTCTTTTACCTCTTGCCACGATAGAGAACCATGAGTGAGTTTCCAATTACCATCACCAAAGCTATTATGGTAACCATCTTCATCGAGTGTACCTGCAGATATCAAATTAAGTCGAATATCTGGAACATGTTTTACATTGTGTAAAACCAACTCCATCCCAGTGTCAAACTTCAAACAAATATCTCCAACACCAACGATCTTAGATAGTCCACTATTGCCCATCTTAGCACTCCCAAAGTCACCGGGTGTGTAAGATGTATAGAAATCCCTTTGTGATGTCACATGACAGGTAGCACCACTGTCAACAACCCAACTCGAATCATCATGTGCAACGTTCACCATATCATAGTCACAACAAATAAAGAACTCATCGGTAGTAGTATTTGCTTCTGCACTGTCATTACCACCATCATCTTTCTTATGGTTGTTCTTTTGGTTGTTGTAATTAGCCTTCTTGTTCTCTCTTTTTAGTTGTCTGCAATACCGGACTGTATGCCCTTTTCTGCCACAATGATAGCACTCAAAATCATCATTTTTTCCTCTTGACTTGCTACGATGCTTCCCTTTGTTACCCGGACCTTTACTTTGACTTCTCCCCCGCTTTCTGTGAAGAAGACATCTGAGTGTGAAGAGGAACCTTGTGACTTTCTTCTCATCTTTTCATTTAAAATACTGCCCTTAGCCAATTCCATAGTAATAATACCATTTGATGCAGAGTTGGACAATGATGTCCTAAAAGTCTCCCAAGAATCCGGTAAAGTACCGAGGAGCCATAAACCTTGTATCTCGTCTTCAAACTTAATACCCATTCCTGCAAGTTGATTAATAACACCTTGAAAAACATTCAAGTGATCAGTAACAGGAGTTTCATCACGATACTTCTAGTTTATCAGTTGTTTAATCAAAAACAACTTATTGTTCCCGGTCTTACGAGCATACAATTCCTCAAGCTTGTTCCACAAAGTACGAGCATGAGTCTCCCCGCTAATATGGTTCAAAACATTATCATCAACCCATTGACGAATATACCCGCAAACCTTTCTATGTAGAATACTCTATTCTTCATCTGTTTTGTTGTTAGGTTTATCCGTACTAAAGACAGACAAATAATAATCCTTCACATAAAGAAGGTCTTCCATCTTGCCTTTCCAAACATGATAATTAGAACCATTCAAATTAACCATTCTACTTGTATTAGCATCCATCGTTCAAGTGAGTGTATATAACCAAAATCAAGAACCAATGGCTCTGGTACCACTTTGATGGGAAAAACACACGACCCGGTCACAACGGTAAACAACAAATGCGGAATTATCTTCGTTTGACCAAACTTTCCCAACTCAAATGAACCTATGAGGATGCAAACAAATAGAGAATTCTAAAACAATAAAGAACACCAAGATTTAGCGTGGAAAACCTCTCAAAATGAGAGTAAAAACCACGGGACTACTAGAGCCGCTTAAAATCCACTATCACCAAAATTAGAGCAATACAAAGTCTTCTCTAGGTATACTAGAGGCATACAATAACCATCATACACTTGGAAATACTAACATCAAGCATATGGAAACAAATCAAAGACAAAAGGGGAGGAAATCACCACACAACGTCTGCTGCTAACAGGAGCTCGAAAACCTGACTTCGGGACGTTATTAGACAAAACCCACCGTTGGATAAGCTCCCCTGGATGTGGCGAAGAGGCTGTCCAAAAATGAAGGCGATCCAACGGTTGAAACTCCGGGAATTCAACAGGAAACATGACTAGGTCAAAAATGACGAAAATTTCTTTCTCCCCTTTTCTTTTTGTTGGCTGCTGTTAATTTTCTTCACTCCCACAGAAAACAACGGCTGCTCCTTAAAAACCCTATAAACTTGTTTAAATTAAAAAAGAATGTGGGCTTTATTTCTCATGGGCTAAAATAAGCCCAACGGTATGTAACCCGTTTATGTTTCATAACACATTAAATACACACATCTTGGTTATAAAAGGCACACATCATGCATGCATGATGCATCGCTCGCAACGCAAGTTTGCAATTGATGCCTTGTGGTTCCATAATGTGCATTTGATGCACAAATATGTGGTGCTTTATGCATTTGACCGGTATATTAACAAAAAAGAATGTTTTATCAACAATAGGTTAAATCTGATTAAAAAAATTGATCTTCAATTGAATAATGGGCTTTAGATTTAGACCATTGACCATGGATGATGAGAATATATTTTTATATTTTAATGTTTATTGGTTAATAAGTTTAAGGCAGATTGGATTTTAATAATGTAAACTATGACTCATTGGTTGATAGTAATCTACATTAGCAGTTTGACCAAAGATAATCTCAATTTTCATTTTAGTTGCCAAGAGCAATCCCAGAAGCTGAATTTGTTAGAACAACTGGATCAAAATCTACTACAGATGTCGGGTGATTTTTGTGGTAAACTCTTACAAAACTCTTTTCCACGGTTTTGTTGTTAACAATCAGAGCCATCAAAGCTACCATTTTTCCCTTTTACCTTCATCATCATGAGCAAGTATTAGTTTGTTGCTAACATCTTTAGTTGAGTCTTCTTGGTATTTTACATGCTCCTCGTAAGCCTTTAAACTACCACCGCCTCTTCAAATGCCATATTTTCAATCTTTGACTATGACTCAATTGAAGCAACTATTGTTAGGTTCTTTTTGGGCATAGAATTTTGGAACTTTCCCATGAATTCATCAATTGTCTCTATATCATTCATACTTATTGCTTCTAACTTACTCTTAAGCAACTGCAAGCGAGCCTTTTGAACCCTCTTGGTTCCTAGATGTCCGACCTATTGTTAGACATCCTTCGTATCTTTATGCTTTGATACTTGAAGAACATCTTCAAGTATTGACTGATATATCATGGCCTTAGTTTGAAACTTTTCTCTCATCCACCCCACCTCCTGTCACACGATCCATGGCCTCTTCATATCGTGTGCGTCTAAGATTGTTTCCATCATAATAGACCATGCAATGTAGTTTGTTGTGGTCAGTTTTGGACACTGCAAATTCACATTGCTTGCCTCACGGATTGGATTAATCTCACCAGTTGGCTTCGCCAAACCAACACACACCCAGTCCCACATGTACCTCAAGTTGACCAATTCCAATTGTTGGATTCTCGTTTCTTCCCAGATCGATTAATCACTGAGAAAATAAACTTCCTGCTGTTGTTGATCAATCACTGATCAAAAACAAGATTCCCTGCAGCTGCATGATAAATCATTGATCAAACTTTCTGGGTGCTCTCATGTACTGCTTCACATAGCAACAAAGGTTCTCCTCTTCTTCTCCTTCACATAGTAATGACAAACAAAATAACTGCCCGATCTTCTTCATCAATCTCAACTTCTGTATTCTTAAGATCTAACAAAATTTTATTAAATTCATCGGTATGATCCTCTAGGGACTTACTAGAGGCCATCTTGAACATATATAATCTTTTCTTGAGATACAGACGGTTAGCCAAAGATTTTGTCATATACAGGCTTTCTAATTTTGATCATACACTAGTAGCAGTCATCTCCTTTGAAACTTCCCTCAGAATACGTTCGCCAAGACTCGGTATGATTGCACTATGAGCTTTCTTCATCACCTCCTTTTTCTCCTTATCAGTCAGCGCTTCAGGTAATCGTTCTTCTCCTGTAAGTGCATCGACCACTCCTTGATGAACCAGCAGTGCTCTCTTCTTTAATCGCCACAAACTGTCGATATCAACTTTGCAACATTCACCATCTTCAATCGTCTTTTGAATTGGATCAAATCACTTTCTTAAATCGAGCTATATAGATCTAATACCAATTGCAATTATAATCGCAGAAATTATGAAGAAGCACGATCTAAAGATTCAATAAAGTTCTTTATTGATTATGAAATGATGAACTCAATTTACAAATGAGATTGAAAACAAAGACACACAAAACTGAGATGAAAACAACGAAATTGAGATCTAAACAAAATCCCAATTAGCTAATGAACTTATATCCCCTTATCAGTTGTTAACTGATTATTAACAAAACTAAAAGCAAGAATGACACAATCTACCCTTCACCTTTTATCCTCTTGTCATTTATAACTTATCATAAAAAGAATTTCGAATAGACTAGTTGACTTCTACATTCACTAGATAACACAAGCAACTCCCATTTGATATGTAAAAAACCAAGACTAACAAGCTATTCTTCGTCTCACTTTTCTTATGAAATGTCTTTGGTCCAAGCCTCTTTAGGAGCACTTTACTCGTGAATGAGTAGGAGGTTTCTCAATATGCATAGCCTAAGAGGTGGGTTTCTTCTGAGTGGTAGGAGAGCACAGGTGTCCCTAAAAGACCAGGTACGTTGCCTAAAAACGCTAGCCAGGAGAGGCCCGATAAGAGGCGGACCTATATTTTTTTATGGGGGTCGAGAATTTGATCTGGATAATTATGTCGTTAAATATTTTACTTTTTTGACCAATGGGGTCGGATCGGATCACCCAAAAAAAATGATAAAATGAAATTAAATCACAAATACATAATAAAAGTATACCAAATTATCATCTTATTTATTATGATGATATGATAAAATTGGTATTCTTTCGGTAGGATTCGGAGGAATGCTATTTAAATTAACAAATTCAAGATTCAAAGAAATCGAAGGTCCAAGTTTTCTTTAAAAATTGTTTCATATATGCCGAAATATACAAATTATACACAAATCAACAAAGTTTCTCGTCATGCTAATAAGTTTTAACTTTTGAAATTATATAATAATAACTCAATCTATAAGTTACAAATGCTGTGATGCAGAGGACAATATGTATATTAATAAGTTATTGCTCAGTTGATTTTCTTATGAGGGAATCGAACATGGATTCTAGTCATCAAATTTTTATCACTCAATATACAAATTGAGTCTTATTACTTTTTTATTTAAGTGGGATACGAGTGATTAAGAATTGAGTTAAATATAAATTATTGATAATGCATATTGTGTTATTTGGGTATTATTTTATTAGTTTTGGCTTTAAAATGATTTAAATTGGGCTATATCGGGTTTGTCAAATTTTCATGGGAGCCGGGAATAAAATTTATTGGAAGTCGGTCAAGATCGGACCGTACATATAACATTAAACATAGAAAGCTCATGGTTGACCCCCATACCCACATGCTAAGTTCACCCACTCATGGTTCATTGTTGTTAAAAAAAATCTAATTATATAGTAAAAGACGTGGCTTTTATGAACTACAGAATTTGTACAACTTTTAATGCATGCTGCATAAGTTGCCGATGCGTTCCTCTGCTTATTTTTCAGTTTTTTTTTTGGCAACTGACTTTGTCTTCATATATTAAAGGTGCAGACAAGAGCACAAGAGTTGTGCCTGGCTAGCGGTTTACACCGGTTCACATGTTCAACTCGTGGCCTCCCCTCCGAGTCTCAACCCCTTTGATTTTCGGCTATTTCTATTTTTCATTTATTTATTTATTTAATTAAATTGTCAGTTTTTTTAATGTTTTTAGTTGTAGCTTTATTTTTTCTAAAACATTTAACTTTTGTATTCAGGCACCCTGCCTTCTGTTAAACAACAAAATGTGGTGGATGTTAGAATCAGTCAAATCAAAAAACTTATAATCATATGAGAAAAATGATCAAATTTCAAAAGGGTCATTTTGTCTTACTGCCTATAATGTGTCATATATATCGCCATTAAGTTTCTTTATGGGTGGCTTTTTTTATATTTTGAGTAATAGTACATCATATGCTCTGATAAATACATGCGTTTAGTGAACAAAAGAGAAAACTAGTTATATGTATGATTTTATTTTTGTAGTTATCAAGTTATGCATATTGTTGGTATTAACAATTGTTGATTTACTGATTAAAATTTTATTACTTTATTAACAGTAGTGGATTTTACTGTATTTTTATATTGTGTGATTTAACAATAGTATATTTTACTAGTTAAAACCTAATATTATGTGATTCAGCAATAGATTTTACTCATTAATTATATAATGTAGTTTTACAATAGTGAATTTTACGATTGCTAACAGGAATATGTGTGAAATTACCAATCAAGCATGAACTAATGAAACAAACAACTAACTAAACATATATATATATATATAGGGGATGGTTCCTTTGTTAACCCTTCCTTATTGTGATAACCGTATAACCCTAGCATTTTTTGCGTTTTTTGCCCGAATCTTTTTTTTTATTTTTTTCATGGTATTTATTATACATAAATAGGGGGGTTTCCTTCTTGTGTTTTTGCTAATTCATCACCGTTTAGAAGTTATTTACAACCGTAAGTAACTGTAACGACTTACAGTTACTTACATCACACTTCCATCAGATACGTAATGTATTAGTTTGTATGCTAGAGTAATTGTGGCTCGAATGACCGTAACAAACTCGAACATCAGGGATGACTAATCCCTCTCTTGTAACCAATCATGATGAAGCGCCATAGAGTGGTTCATCACTTAACTGAATTTAACTAAACCATACCATAACTAGTGGTTAGCTGAATCAACCACCATTAACTACGTAAATGTCACACCCCCACCTCTCGTCACCTGAGATGATGTCATACGTCTCATTCTTTTGGTTGCGGAAGCATAGTGGTGATGTCTCAGAGATGAGGTGTGACTTACTTGAACCGATATCACAGCACACAGATTCACTTAAAATAAATATAATACAAAGGTTTCGTCACTACAGTAATATAACAACTTAGTTTATTACACAATATGTTACATTAGAGTTCAACTATGTGAAGTGCATCCTCACTGTATCGTCACCGTTGTCCTGCAAAAATGTTGAGTTTAAAACGTCAGCACAAAGCTGGTGAGTTCGACAGTTCATTTAGAACAATATGATATGATAAGTATGTTCTCAAAGTTTCAATTCATGATAACCATGGGACCCGTATCTAGTTCATTTCGGACAGTTGTTCGTTCACGAAGATACTACCCGTCGGTAAATATCTTAATGCCTCATAATCTTAATGTCTATCACTAACATTAAGAAAGCGTTTCGTAACCAGGTATCAAACATTCACACCAGGGGAGATGCAATCCTCCCAGCGAATGGGTTGTCAGCCAATAGTACTATCAATGATTCCTGTTCGGTCCCACATGGGTTCACTAGATACAGTTCAAGAGATGAGGACTTTTGATACTGTGATAGAGATACTAACGGCAAAATCCCATGAAATCACACAAAAAGTCACATGAAATCACACAGATATCAGTGATGCATATCATATGTTCAGAAAACAGTTTGCAGTATTACCCCGATGTTTATAAAACAATAAAGAGAAAAGGGGTTGTACGAAACACACTTGATGTCTCAAAGCAGTAGAAACACACGCAACTGGTGCTATTGATAAGATTCTGCATTATTTAATGTTTGATATGATATTTATGTTTTAACTTGCTGATTAAATCGTTTTGAACGTCCAATGTCCAAGACATTGCCTTAACAGTCATCAACACAATGTTTAGTATTTATTTACATATTTTAATGTAATATCATACCATGTATGATAATGTAGGAACCTATACTGATTCAGATTCCCAATACTAGGTTGATGACACCCTTGATTAATCAGTATGATCTCAGATTAAGCAAATAGTTAATGTTATTGATTATAATTGCTAAGATAGACTCTAGCCAGTTTAATGGCTTAGGAATGATTAATCCTTGTTATTGATTACCCAAATATCATGGAATATCACAATGTAGTATTAGAATAGGTTTAATAACCATGTTTAACATACTAATCTGACTGTTATCAGAAACATTAGATAATCGTTCCAATGAGTATGTTAATGATTGTGATTAGTTTAAAACACTCAACTTTCACGTTGCATGTTAAGGATTAATCAAACTAATCATCTACATTGTCATAATCAAATGGTTTAAACCATTATAACCATTGTTATGATTCCATGCAAACCGGGCATTACAACGGCTCAAAACAAGGATTTACCCGTTAACAGTTCGAGTTTGTCATTCAAAATCAATCCTAGCCATCATCTAGGCAATAATCAACAACCCTAACTATATCATTACGTTCAAACTCAAGATTTAATCAATAAAAATCAAACCAGAAGGTTTAAAATGAACCATTACCTAATCTGACGGATTCCAACGGATGAAATGATGATCAGAACTTGTTTTAACGCTTCTGGATGCGATCTATACGTCTTGAGGCCTTCAAATATGAAGAAATGATGAATTGGATGAAGATTTTCGTGGGTGATGGTTGCTGGCGTCGAGAGGAAGATAGAAATGAGATAAGAATGAGAAATCTTGATTTTTATGCAAGTTGCCGTCGATCTGGACCCCAGGCGTACCGCCTGGATACACGCAGCCACGCCAGGCGTACCGCGCGGATGATACCGGCCTTCTAGAAACTTTTGAACCCCGCGCGCATCGCCTGGGCTTGTCACTCGACCTGTGGCGTACCGCCCAGGGCTATTTCACCTATTTTACGACAGAAACTTCGTTTCGCGATTCCGGACAATCCGTAACTCCGTTTCGCGCACCGTTTTCGCCCACGTTCATCATTTTCCGCATACTATCATCCCATATTAATTTCGGCGACCAATTCAACGCGGATTTTAAACACGATCAAGTATGCTCAATTTGTTGCTGACGTAATTCTTTGTACGCGATTATCACAGTCTCCTCCTGTTAAAGAAATTTCGTCCCGAAATTTAGGGAAGACTTGCTTAATAACAATTGATCATGAGAATAGGTGTGGGTATTTCTGTTTCATCTGATCTTCACGTTCCCACGTATATTCGGGTCCACGCTTTGAATTCCATCGAATTTTGACAATAGGTATGCGACTACGTTTAAGTACCTTCACTTCTCGATCCATTACTTCAACTGGTTCTTCCCTGAACTGAAGTTTCTCATCAATTTGAATCTCTTTCAGAGGTACGATTAATGTTTCATCAGCTAGACACTTCTTCAGATTTGATACATGAAAAACATCATGAACATTACCGAGTTCAGGAGGTAATTCCAGTCTATAGGCCACTGATCCGATTCGTTCAAGAATCTTGAATGGTCCTACAAATCTTGGTGAAAGTTTACCTCTCTTTGCAAATCTGAAGATGCCTTTCCATGGTGAGACTTTCAACATTACTAGATCACCAATTTGAAATTCCAACGGTCTACGACGATTATCAGCATAACTCTTTTGTCGATCGCGAGCAGCTTTAATTCGTTCTTGAATAAGTGCGATCTTATCAGTTGTTTCTTGAATGAGTTCTGGGCCTATGATTCGATTCTCACCTACTTCTGACCAACAGACAGGTGACCTACACTTGCGTCCATAAAGTGCTTCAAATGGAGCGCATTGAATACTGGTATGATAGTTGTTGTTATAAGAGAATTCAACAAGTGGAAGATGGACATCCCAGCTACCACCAAAATCAATCACACAGCTTCTCAACATGTCTTCCAGCGTTTGATTAGTTCGTTCGGTTTGCCCGTCAGTTTGCGGATGATAAGCTGTGCTCATATTGATTTGAGTGCCCAGAGCATTTTGAAGAGTTTGCCAAAATCGTGAAGTAAATCGACTATCTCTATCCGAAATTATAGAGATTGGTACCCCATGTCGAGACACAATCTCCTTAACATAGAGTTTAGCAAGTCGATCCATGGAGTAATCCTCTCGGATGGGTATAAAATGCGCGGATTTAGTAAGGCGATCAACGATAACCCATATAGAGTCATGATTATGCGATGTTCTGGGTAGTTTAGTGATAAAATCCATAGAGATCTGATCCCATTTCCACATGGGAATCTCCGGTTGTTGTAATAACCCAGAAGGACGTTGATGTTCAGCCTTAACCTTTAAGCAAGTTAAGCATTGACCCACGTATTCTGCAATGTGTTTCTTCATTCCAGGCCACCAGTAAAAATCTTTAAGATCTTTATATATTTTATCAGCGCCCGGATGAATAGAATACCTGGATTTGTGCGCCTCATCCAAGATGATTATTCTTGAGTTACCGAATAGAGGAACCCACATTCGGCTTTTGAAATATAGTACCCCATCATCTTTGGTCTCAAGTTGCTTGTCTAATCCTCTTAGTTCCTCAGCAGAGTAGTTCGGTGTTTGTAAAGCTTGTTGCTGAGCTTCCTTGATTTGAGGAATTAGACTGGTTTGAATAGTCATACCTAGTGCTTTCACACGTAACGGTTTGACTCGTTCCTTGCGACTTAAGGCATCGGCCACAACATTTGCCTTGCCTGGGTGATAACGAATTTCACAGTCATAGTCGTTCAACAGTTCCACCCACCGCCTTTGTCGCATGTTCAACATTTTCTGATCTAGGATGTGCTGAAGACTTTTGTGATCTGTGTATATGATACACTTTGTTCCGTACAAATAATGTCTCCAAATCTTGAGTGCAAACACCACTGCACCAAGTTCTAGATCATGAGTGGTATAGTTCTTCTCATGTACTTTCAACTGTCGAGAAGCATACGCAATCACTTTATCGTTCTGCATTAAAACACACCCCAGACCTTGGCGAGAAGCATCACAGTATACTGTGAAATTATCAATACCTTCCGGTAATGCCAAGATAGGTGCATTACAGAGTTTGTGTTTCAACAGTTGGAACGCCTCCTCCTGTTGAGAACCCCATATAAACTGTTGATTTTTCTGTGTCAATGTAGTTAGTGGCAGGGCTATCTTTGAGAAGTTCTTGATGAATCGACGATAATAACCTGCCAGCCCTAAAAATTGACGTATTTCGGTTGGGGTTCGCGGTGTTTCCCATTGTTCTACAGCTTTAATCTTACTGGGATCCACTTGAATGCCATCTTGATTCACCACGTGCCCAAGAAATTGCACTTCTCGTAACCAAAACTCACACTTGGAGAACTTGGCATATAATTTTTCACGTGCCAATAGTTCTAAGATCAGTTTCAAGTGTTGAGCATGTTCATGTTGGCTTCGAGAATAAATAAGAATGTCATCAATAAATACAATCACAAACTTATCCAAATAAGGCCTACATACCCGATTCATAAGATCCATGAAAACTGCAGGTGCATTTGTTAATCCAAACGGCATTACTAGGAATTCATAATGCCCGTACCGAGTTCGGAAAGCAGTTTTAGGAACATCATCTTCGTGCACACGTAATTGATGATATCCGGATCTCAAATCAATATTTGAAAAGTAAGTAGCGCCTTGAAGTTGATCAAACAGATCATCTATACGTGGCAATGGATAACGGTTTTTGATTGTTAATTTATTGAGCTCCCGATAGTCAATACACATCCGGAATGATCCATCCTTCTTTTTCACAAAAAGGACTGGTGCTCCCCAGGGTGAGAAACTAGGTCTAATAAAACCCTTGTCTAACAGTTCTTGTAGTTGACCTGGAAGCTCTTGCATCTCTGAGGGTGCTAAACGATAAGGAGCTTTAGCCACAGGTGCTGCACCTGGAATCAAGTCAATACGAAATTCAACTTGTCTCACTGGGGGTAATCCTGATATATCGTCCGGAAAAACTTCAGGGAAATCTTTGACTACCGGAATATCTTCGATACGTTCTTGTGAAGAGCTGTTATTGATCACATAAGCTAGAAAGGCCGGACACCCTTTCCGTAAGCATTTCTGAGTTTGCATGCATGAAATAATACCCAGTTTTCTACCAGCCCGTTCCCCTTGAACTATCAGTGTATTACCCTCAGGTAATGGAATACGGATCACCTTAGTTTGACATATTACTTCAGCTTGGTTGATGGAAAGCCAGTCCATACCAACAACAACATCAAAGCTCCTAAGCTCAATAGGAAGTAAATCAATATTGAAAAGATGACCATTCAGATTCAAGGAACATCCTTGAATGACACTGTTAGTTTTTATTAACTTGCCATTAGCAAGTTCAATAACGTAAGGAGTTTCTAGTTCTACCGCAGGCAATGATAATAATGATGCAAATTCAGGAGAGATAAAACTCTTATCTGCCCCCGTATCAAAGAGAACTGATGCATATAAATTATTAAGTAAGAACGTACCAGTAACAATGTTAGCATCGTGTCTCGCCTCAGTAGCACCAATCTGGAAAGCTCTACCTCTAGCTTCCTTCCTCGGATTGGTGTTGTTATTGTTTGGACAGTTTCTTATCAAGTGGTCGGGACTCCCACACTTGTAACACGACCTGTTTGTTTGAGTGGTTTGTTGTAGTGCTTGATTTGGTTGGTGAGCAGGTAAATTACAATACTTGGTGTAGTGCCCAACTCTATTACAGTTGGCACAAGTAGGACACTGTCCTGTATGATGAAATGAACACCGAGTACATTTAGGTGCCTGCCCAACATAGTTTCTCCTCTCAGGAGTAACAGCACCATAGTTTTTCACAGTTTGTTTGCTCTGGTTGATCTCAGCCGGAGCCCTCGCCTTAGATTTGCCAAACCACTTTCGTTTGGTACCTTTAGAAACAGTTGAGGTACCGACATCACTACGGCCCACGGCCGTCTGAGTTTTTGTTACCAACATACCACTCCTTACCGCCTCATCGGTAAGCTTAGTGGTCAACAGAATTGCACGTTTGAGGGTTGTGGGTTCTGCTGCAGTTACCATTCCCCGAATCTGGGGAACCAAACCCTTAATATACTTCTCGATTAATGCTGCTTCAGTAGGAAACATATCGGGAAGTAAACATGTGAGTTCATGAAAACGATGAGTATACGCTAAACAGTCAGCTCCGATCATCGTGTGATTCCAGAATTCCTCCTGGAGCTTTTGTATTTCGGTGAGTGGGCAGTACTCTGATCTAATCAGAGTTTTAAACTCATTCCAGCCCATTGAGTCGACTGTAGCTGAGCCCAACGTTTTTGCCTGGGTATTCCACCAGGTCAAAGCAGAGTCTTTGAAAGAACAGGCAGCATAAGACACTTTATGCTCCTCTAAACACTGACTGATTTTCAATTTGTTTTCCATTTCCTCGATCCACCTTAATAATCCAGCCGCTCCTTCCTTGCCAGTAAAAGTAGGAGGGTTACAGGAAGCGAAATACTTATATGTACATCCCTGTCGTGGTGGATCAGGAACAGTTGTAGTTGTACCAGTGGTTCTATGAGTTTCCGCGTTGCCACCAGTAGCATTGTGTTCTGTGTGAGTATGATCCCCACCAGAACCCGAAGTGATATGAGGTTGTTGTGGTATCAAAACACCACAAGCCGATAGCTGTTCACGCACAATCCGTGCTATCATTGCTTCATTTGATTCAGATCCACCTGCACCAGCAGGTGGAGCAGTGTTCCCTCCAGGGTTCACTGGTGGAGTAGTATTTGTTTCCAGATTAACCTGTGGATCTGGATTCGATTCAGTATTTACTGGTGGAACTTGATTCGGCTCAGAGTTAGTAATGTTCCTGATAGATCTCTTAGTCGGTCGACCTCGTTTGGGAGCCATTATTCTGCTCACAAGCAGATAAACTCAGGTCAGTCAAGAACATTAAATATATACCCCATTTGATCACATAAACTCAATCATATTCAGTTATACTGAAACTTTATGAAGTTGAAAATGTGATTATAGTAAATACAGTATAACTACTTGACATAATCCCAATATGTTCTCAATGAACCATGATTATACAAAGGTTTGTAGTTATACTTAGTCCTACATTCAAAAACATGTCATATCATCACTCAGCTCACTGCTTCATGATATTAATACAGATATGTTATTGTTTACATGTTTTTGGATATCAGATCATGTAGGACGTTGAAACGTTGCCACACAGGACTTTGAAATGTTGTCACACAGACAATTGAAATGTTGCCACACAGGACTTTGAAATGTTGTCACACAGACAATTGAAATGTTGCCACACAGGACTTTGAAATGTTGCCACACAGGACTTTGAAATGTTGTCACACAGACAATTGAAATGTTGCCACACAGGACTTTGAAATGTTGTCACACAGACAATTGAAATGTTGCCACACAGGACTTTGAAATGTTGCCACACAGGACTTTGATATGTTTGTCACACAGACAATTGAAATGTTGCCACACAGGACTTTGATATGTTGCCACACAGGACTTTGATATGTTGCCACACAGGACTTTGATATGTTTGTCGCACAGACAATTGAAATGATGCCACACAGGACTTTGAAATTGTACCACACAGGATTTTGAAATGTTACCACACAGGATTTTGAAACGTTACCACACAGGATTTTGAAATTGTACCACACAGGATTTTGATACGTTACCACACAGGATTTTGAAATTGTACCACACAGGATTTTGATATGTTACCACACAGGATTTTGAAACGTTACCACACAGGATTTTGATATACCTACACATGCAACACAATAGATACTAACAAATGTACATAAACCACCATTTCATTACACTAGATCAACTTTGATACAACCCAAAAAGTTTTTGTACATTAACTACAACAACCCGAACATTAATACTACTACCGGGAATCTATATCACAACCAAAAATTTCCCCATACATCACATACTATCACCTATCTGTCTGTACATATGATAACCCATAAGAAAACCGCCTCATCATACTTATCGTAGGAAATACGATAAACAAGAAAACAACATGGCTACTGCTGCCATAAACACTCCCACCACTAACATTCTGGTCTCAAAACTGGCCATCCCAAGCCAAACCAGGAACGCTCTCACCCTCTCTACTCCTGCACTCAACACCGCAACCTGCTGCCAGAATGTAACAATAAGCCTCTGCACCCAGGTCCTCTGCAGACTCTCCTCCACTGTAGTTCTCCATACCTGAGTATCCAGTCCCATCATATTTACCTGCTCCATTAGATTCAGGTGTGACGTGAGTATCTCCAGCACTGTGGAGCGTGTATCCTCAAGTAGAGTATGATGCTGGTGTACCTCTGTCTCAGGGTCTGTAAATCCTGAGAGATCTGCTGCACCTGCGCCCGCAACTCAGCTTGGTGGGAGGATTCTCCCACTTCATGAACAGCTTGTGGCTCATCCCGTGAAGCCATCTGATGTCGCCGAGGCAATCCTGTGGTTTTGCGGGCTTGACCCCGCATACGCCTCAACCCGTCCCAAGCGGGTACTCTAGGAGGTGTAATGCTCTGTCCCTGATCAGCAACTGGTTCAGCCGGAGGTGAGTGAGGAGGACTAGGTATAATCGGAAATGCTGGTGGTGGCGGCGGTACTGGTGCTGGTACTGGTGCCGGTGGTGTCTGTGGCAACGGTATATCAGCCTGAGAAGCAGCTGCAGATACCTCCGACGGATCGGAGTCAGAATCCGAACTCGAGCTCGGTGTATCATCCAATACCACATAAGGAAACCGCTGATAAATGCATCTTTCCCCTTGGTCTGCCATCGCTGTATAAACAGAATTCTCATATCAGTACCATAAAAAAAATGGAATAAAATATTCAACATAAACATGATATGAGACGTCCTCCTATCTTAACGCAACTATTCGTCTTTACTGTTATAAATGTTCTGCTTGTATCAAATCAAACTAGAATGCACACGTGCTGCGAATTTCAGTTATGCTGGCCACTCATAACTGAGATACGTACCACCTGATTATCCTGGCTTAATTCAAAACAAGTTTTGTTCGTTAATAATGTGTCGGTGCTCTCTGTGTCACTATTCGAGCCTATGGTTATAGTCTAGGTCTCTAAGTTCACCTAAATTCTATAACCTGTGTCTCTGATACCACCCTGTCACACCCCCACCTCTCGTCACCTGAGATGATGTCATACGTCTCATTCTTTTGGTTGCGGAAGCATAGTGGTGATGTCTCAGAGATGAGGTGTGACTTACTTGAACCGATATCACAGCACACAGATTCACTTAAAATAAATATAATACAAAGGTTTCGTCACTACAGTAATATAACAACTTAGTTTATTACACAATATGTTACATTAGAGTTCAACTATGTGAAGTGCATCCTCACTGTATCGTCACCGTTGTCCTGCAAAAATGTTGAGTTTAAAACGTCAGCACAAAGCTGGTGAGTTCGACAGTTCATTTAGAACAATATGATATGATACGTATGTTCTCAAAGTTTCAATTCATGATAACCATGGGACCCGTATCTAGTTCCTTTCGGACAGTTGTTCGTTCACGAAGATACTACCCGTCGGTAAATATCTTAATGCCTCATAATCTTAATGTCTATCACTAACATTAAGAAAGCGTTTCGTAACCAGGTATCAAACATTCACACCAGGGGAGATGCAATCCTCCCAGCGAATGGGTTGTCAGCCAATAGTACTATCAATGATTCCTGTTCGGCCCCACATAGGTTCACTAGATACAGTTCAAGAGATGAGGACTTTTGATACTGTGATAGAGATACTAATGGCAAAATCCCATGAAATCACACAAAAAGTCACATGAAATCACACAGATATCAGTGATGCATATCATATGTTCAGAAAACAGTTTGCAGTATTACCCCGATGTTTATAAAACAATAAAGAGAAAAGGGGTTGTACGAAACTCACTTGATGTCTCAAAGCAGTAGAAACACACGCAACTGGTGCTATTGATAAGATTCTGCATTATTTAATGTTTGATATGATATTTATGTTTTAACTTGCTGATTAAATCGTTTTGAACGTCCAATGTCCAAGACATTGCCTTAACAGTCATCAACACAATGTTTAGTATTTATTTACATATTTTAATGTAATATCATACCATGTATGATAATGTAGGAACCTATACTGATTCAGATTCCCAATACTAGGTTGATGACACCCTTGATTAATCAGTATGATCTCAGATTAATCAAATAGTTAATGTTATTGATTATAATTGCTAAGATAGACTCTAGCCAGTTTAATGGCTTAGGAATGATTAATCCTTGTTATTGATTACCCAAATATCATGGAATATCACAATGTAGTATTAGAATAGGTTTAATAACCATGTTTAACATACTAATCTGACTGTTATCAGAAACATTAGATAATCGTTCCAATGAGTATGTTAATGATTGTGATTAGTTTAAAACACTCAACTTTCACGTTGCATGTTAAGGATTAATCAAACTAATCATCTACATTGTCATAATCAAATGGTTTAAACCATTATAACCATTGTTATGATTCCATGCAAACCGGGCATTACAACGGCTCAAAACAAGGATTTACCCGTTAACAGTTCGAGTTTGTCATTCAAAATCAATCCTAGCCATCATCTAGGCAATAATCAACAACCCTAACTATATCATTACGTTCAAACTCAAGATTTAATCAATAAAAATCAAACCAGAAGGTTTAAAATGAACCATTACCTAATCTGACGGATTCCAACGGATGAAATGATGATCAGAACTTGTTTTAACGCTTCTGGATGCGATCTATACGTCTTGAGGCCTTCAAATATGAAGAAATGATGAATTGGATGAAGATTTTCGTGGGTGATGGTTGCTGGCGTCGAGAGGAAGATAGAAATGAGATAAGAATGAGAAATCTTGATTTTTATGCAAGTTGCCGTCGATCTGGACCCCAGGCGTACCGCCTGGATACACGCAGCCACGCCAGGCGTACCGCGCGGATGATACCGGCCTTCTAGAAACTTTTGAACCCCGCGCGCATCGCCTGGGCTTGTCACTCGACCTGTGGCGTACCGCCCCAGGGCTATTTCACCTATTTTACGACAGAAACTTCGTTTCGCGATTCCGGACAATCCGTAACTCCGTTTCGCGCACCGTTTTCGCCCACGTTCATCATTTTCCGCATACTATCATCCCATATTAATTTCGGCGACCAATTCAACGCGGATTTTAAACACGATCAAGTATGCTCAATTTGTTGCTGACGTAATTCTTTGTACGCGATTATCACAGTAAAAGGTTAGAAACTGGTTTTAAAATTTAATTTAACCGGTGCTTAATTGAGCGACGGTTAAGCAATCATTAATTATCGGTTATGAATATGGATTTTGCATTAATTGGAAGATTGGTTTTGGTGACACTTAAAGGGGAAATCGAATAGTACCTGGTTTTGAACTCTTCAACAAATAGACTCACCCAATAAAGGTGACCGCCAAAAAAATATGTAATATCTATGGCTACAAATATCTATGGCTACAAACATCTGCTCACTCAAAACCTTGATGGGGCGTCCATCATCAATTGCGCAAAGATCTTAGTCGTACATGGCCCCAGACGACTGTCAAGGACATCTTTTATGAATAAATTAAACAAAAACTTTAACTAATTAATACAGAAAATTAAACGATCAAATTAATTAACTTTTTTTTTGAACAGTTTAAATTTTATTTCACCCGGGGCTAGCAAGAGTCTAAAACCCCATAATAAAAAACACCAAAAGAAAAAAAGCATTTACACCAAAATAACCCAAAGACATGACAAGAGACACAAAGATGACACCAAAAATAATCAAAAAGAAGAACCTCAACCAACATCAAAAGACAACCATGAAGCCCAATCTAAACCGCATCTCCTTTGGCGATGTTTCACCCAAAAGTAGCTCAATGTTTTAACGTCTTCGACTATCTTCTCCTTATAGATTTTTTGTTGCCGAAACATAGCATCATTTCGGGCCTTCCAAATACACCAAACCGTTGTTTGAAAGACCGAAAGAACCAACTCTTTATAGTGCTTCCCCCCATGTAAGGATTTAGGATATTCTAGGAGATCTCGAAAAGAGAAGGCAAAAATTGGCTTAAGCTTACACCACATTTCAATATTACCCCAAATATAAATTGCCAATTGACACGCTGTAAAAATGTGATCACTGGACTCCTCAGCTTCACCACACAATCTGCATGTTAGAAGGCCAATGTTGATGTTCCTGCTTTTTAAAGCTATTAGAGTTGGAAGCCTATTTAAATATGCTCTCCGAGACAGAATGTTCACTTATTTTGGCACATATTTGTTCCATGAAAATTTATATCCCAGCGGGCTAGGGGATTGTTGATTGCATAAAAATCTGATAGATTTTACAGAAAATAAAGGATTAGAGATTTTTCCCAGCACCAAGTGTCTTCACTCCTAGTTATGCAAACATCCAGAAGGAGTTGGAGAAGGTCACAGAATTCTGCAGCCTCATCTGGGTGAGGCTAGACGCTAGCCAAGTCCAATTCAATGAAATATTATCCCCAATCCGTAAATACCTCTCATTAATGGTACAGGATTTGTGCACTTCTTTATTGAAAAGTAATGGAAATCGTTTGTAAAGAACCACATCTCCAAGCCATTTATCCACCCAGAATCTTATTTTATCCCCACAGCCCACTTTGCCAACTACAAGATTTGGCACTTCAACATTAAATTTAGATAGATCATCACCCACCTTTAGTATACTTTTCCAGACCCAGGAACTTTGACATTGATTGGGATATAAGACCAAGAGCTAGGATTGTAATGAATACCCCAAATTGTTCTCGTCCATATATTACCTTTCTCGATTTTAAGTTTCCACCACCATTTTGCTAACAAAGCCATGTTCACCTCTTTCAATTTTCCCAAGCCAAGGCCCCCGTTTTCTTTGGTTTCCGTAATTCTGTCCCACGAGATCCAAAAAATTTTTGATTTGTCAGAAGCCCCATTCCATAAAAATTTTCTTCTGATTTTCTCGAGGTGAGTTAACACCTTGTTTGGAGCTCTATATAATTCAAGACTGATTTTATAAGAGTAGTCCTTCCCCCCATCGAGAGTAGTCTTGCCTTCCGCTTTGATAAACGAGATTCAAACACCTTAAACACGGGCTCCCAATTTTTTGCAAGATTCATATTTTCCCCCACTTGTAAACCAAGGTAGGGAAAAGGAAATGTACCAGCCTTGCATTGAAATAAGCTTGCTAATCTTTGAATTCGAGGACTTTCGACCCCAACACCATAAATGGAACTTTTCTCCAGGTTAACCTTTAAACCATATACTAGGTAGAAACCCCTAAGTATCCGAAGCAAGTTTTTTACATTATCTTCAGATCATTTGCCAATGAAAACCACGTCGTCTGCATAAAGGATATGAGTTAGTGTTGGTCCATTTGGTAGACTTATTCCATGATACAACCCCAATTGGCTAGTCTTTTTAACTGACAGTGAGAGTGCATCCATGATAAGAATAAATAAAAAAGGGGATAGTGGGTCCCCCTGTCTTAAATCACGCTAACAAGAAAATGACGAAGTAGGGCTACCATTCACAAGAACTGATGATTTAGCAGCCCTCAGAATACCAAAAATCCACACACGCCATTTATGAGGAAAATTTCGTTGCTCTAGTATCGCCTCAATAAAATTCCAACAAACACTATCAAAAGCCTTTTCAATGTCAATTTTTAATATCATACCAGCCAATTTATTCTTCTTCAGCCAAGCAAACACCTCATTCAGAATCAAAGGACAATCCAAGATACTCCTATTTGTTAAAAATGCAAATTGTTCTTCAGTAATAAGAGACTCCATTACCGGCTTTAGTCTGTTGACCAAAAACTTAGAAATGATCTTATGGAAAGCACCAATAGGCTGATCGGTCTAAAATCAGGAGGTGTTAATGGATCTCGGCACTTTGGGATCAAAGCAATAAAAGAATATGAGCATCCCCCATTTAGCAAACCGTCATCGTGAAATTTCAAAACTGCTCCAATAATATCATCACCTAGGACATTCCAAAAACGTTTTATAAAACAAAAATTAAGACCATCAGTGTCACACCCCCAATTTTCAACTAACGGAATCATACCGTTTAGGGCGTGACAAACCAGTATCTCAGTCATTAGACACAGCGAAAGACCTCTATATGATTTTCAAACATAGTTTTGGTCTAAACTGTAATATCAAAGTTTCAAAGTTTGCGGAAGCGTTTTAAAACAAAAAACAAAACGTTACTGTTTGCGAAATTACAAGTCAAAGTCTTAAATATTCAAATTCAAAACATATAAATTAAAATGCATGCATGAGACTCCACATCCTAGTCCATGCTTGTCCTTACTAGTGCTTTAGTGTCATGAGAAAACATGTAAATCAAGTCAACACAATGGTTGGTGCATACACAGGTTTGAATAATCACAAATGTTTGAAACAACTGTTTGAAACGAAATGTTTGTAGATAACATAATCACACATGCATAGTCATGATAGCTAGTCATTTATACTATTTTAATAAGCGGTCGACACCGAAGCTGACTGTTAGAATGTTGGTTGCCTTTCCACTATTGTCTAGCACAAACAATAGTAATGTTTGAATTGGCTAGTCAAACACTTGCGTAGACCTACAATCTACCAAGTGAGGTTTGTCAAACCCAATAGATCTATCTTCAACTACCACGCTTTGCACTACGACAAACTAAACGGTTCGATATGTAAGGACTTGAAATGCTATGTTCGCACTTATCGTAAATAACTAACTCAGGCAAGTGTATGTATCTAAAAGTGTTTGTTTGCATATGTTTTCTCCCCCAAAACAGTAAAAGTAAAAAGGGGTCGTGTACGCACCTTTGAATGCAATAGAACGATCAAGTGGTCGTGATATCGCGTAGACAACCTTCTACGGAGAATCTGTGTCATTACAATAACGTCGCGTTATTCGTAATGTCAAATCGTGTTTGTGGTCTTATACGTGTCAACATACGTATATTAAGTTGTTTAAAACATTCATACGAAAGTACGTATAGTTTCGAATTTGTTTGTTTAAATCGTATAAGTATATACGATGTCGTTTAAACACGCGTAATTATACGCAACTATGATTTCGAGTCAAAATGTAATTTTTATCATTCTAATTTGTTCGGGATTCCATTTCGGTTCCAACGAAATTCGAACGGGTTAAATAAGATCTAAAACGGATAAGTTATGGTTTAAAATACAAAATTTTGATTAAAATTTAAAAACTGTCAAGGGCAAGGGTCGAACCCTTGACCTCTCGAACCAAACACATGCACACTACCAACTGCTCTGCTTCAGATTTCGTTAACATATTTCTGTTTAAATGGTTTTAACCACAATCCGATTGATTCCCCTTTGTTTATCTTTAACCGAAACCATCAAGTCTAAATTGATGTCGAATTCAAACCCGATCAGTCCCCAAACCATGGGGCTTTTGCTCCATGGATCCAAAAGACTCTAGGGCTGGATTTAATTTGATTTTCAATCAACAAAAGGTCCAAACTCGTTACCCCCCATTGTTTCGAACGTGGATACCCAATCTTTGATTCAATCTTTTTAAATTCATTTGTTTTATTCCTAAAATCATAGGGTTAACATTACACAAGTTATTTCGAAACCATCAGTACCATTTAATTTGCAAACCAAGTCCATTTACATCAAAACCTTTTAATCTCATAAACCCTAGAACCGGTTAACACCCAATTCGATGTTGGTTGTTAAAATTAACATAGGGTTTATGTTAATCGAGCTATTCTGAGACTGAGGGTGCCATTTAATTTTATTTTTTCATTCATTTAAATCAAAACCCCAAATCCGATTGT
Organism: Mikania micrantha; assembly: GCA_009363875.1. Taxonomy (NCBI): domain Eukaryota; kingdom Viridiplantae; phylum Streptophyta; class Magnoliopsida; order Asterales; family Asteraceae; genus Mikania; species Mikania micrantha. The sequence continues at coordinate 44,939,394 of CM018693.1, forward strand.
TTTAAGAACCCTAGAACTTGAAATCGTTAAATTCGTTGTTGTTTGATACAATTGCCATATGGTTTTTATTGAATGAATGATTTCGAATCTGTCTGTAAGTATTAATTTGATTTTTGATTTCGTTTAGATCGAAAACCCCAAAACGTGTTGTATGATGAACCCTAATAACCAAACTCTTGCAATTCGATATTAGAACTTTGAATTAAGATAGGGTTATGCTTAGTCGAGTTCTTCTGAAGCTAAATGTACCATTTAATTTAGTTTTTAAACCCATTTCGATCAAAAACCCCAATTTGGTTCTAATATGAACCCTAATTGTTTGAACTTGTTCAATTAGATGTTACAAGCCCAAATTGATATAGGGTTTCTCTTAGTCGGCACATTTAGGTGTTGTAGGTATAAATTTTTACCTCGTTTGATCTCGATTTGATGTAGTTCGACTTTTTTGCTTGAGTTCGGTCGACCTTTGGATCAATTTTTTCGTCCTAAGCTTCTGGAATCAAATTGATGTGTGAAACCCCTTCTAAGGATGCCGATTTATGTGTATGAGAGTTCAATTGTGTGAATTGTTGTCGAATTCTATAGGTTTTATAGTTGTTTAGTGACGGTTTCATCATTATGAGTGTTAATTGGTTTAATTTCGACAATTATGGGATTATTAACTAATGATAACCGTTTATCATCATCACTACAGGTTTTATGAGTGATTAATTCGATTAGTTATGGTAGATAAACACTAATTTCGAATTTTTCATTGTTTTATTACATGAATTTTGACTTTAAAAGTCAATTTGAACATTTTATTTAATTTTTAACATTAGTTATCATAATTTAGATGTTTGTAAAGTTGTTTTGTTTAAGTTTAATCCTTCTAGTTTGATTTCGTATAATTTCGTCTTGTTTTTGTTAGTTTCTGACTAACGGAGTTAATCTGGAAATGCCGGATTGTCACAATCAGGACCCGAAGCTTTGTCCCCAGCGCATTCCCACGCTACCTTCTTAATTTCTTCAGGAGAGAACGGAGAAGTTAAAACAGATGCTTCATCGTTGGAGATACGACCAATACCATAACAAAACATATTTGGTCTAACTGGAATAGGCTCCTGAAATTTGTTTTTAAAGAACTCAAAAAGTTCCAGTTTAATATCTTCTGGAGTAGTGTTCCACATCCCACCAATCAGTAGGCCATTTATACGATTACAGTGAAGATTTCGATTGATCAAACCATGAAAAAAGCTGGAATTCTCACCACCCTCAATCGCCCACTTAATTCTCGCTTTTTGTTTCGAATCTTGTCCTTTTCGGTGTTCAATTTCTTTTAATATCTTCTTTTTTTCCAATCTCAGTTCCATTTCAATTGGAAATAAGATTCTTGTTTTGGCCATTGTTTCCAACTCATTTATTTGTTGCTGAAGATTTCTCTGCTCAACATAAGTCACGTCCAATGGTCAGCTTACTATTCTTAGTAAGTTTCTATATGTGGAAAGTTTTTTTATTTTTAGTAAGTTCGCATAAAATCACATTTTCACCATTTGAAGCACGCTCGTTTCCCTAAGTGATCATGTTTATCACATAACACGTTATCATGCATCCTTAATTAAGCACATAATCCATTTTTGGTAACTAAAGTTACTACTATATATAGAAAGTTGCTATAGTTATCATGTTTTAACTCCAAAAATCATGCAACAACTTTCATATCATTTTAACAAGGCACATTTCATCATCTATCATCACAAAACATACTCAATAGTCCTAATTCATAGAAATCCCCAAAATAAAGTTTCCTTTATTAGAAAGTTTGCTATAAAACTCATTTTATTCATAATCAATCTATTCAAAGACCATCATCATCATCAAAGTACTCTAAACATCATCAAAACACTCTAAACATCATTAAATTTAACCAAACTTCACCAAATATTGCATGCATGACCAAATCTCTTAATCAAAGTTTCTATTATTAGCAAGTTTGTTCATATACTCATTTTAATCAAAAACAACCTAGTTAATCATGTTCATATGACTATTATTATCATCAATTTAGTTAAACATAACCAAAATCAACATGCATGGCAAGATTTCTTGACAAAAGTTTCTAAATATAGAAGGATATGAACAATATCACCATTTTCCCAAATCCAACCATTCTAACATGTATACAAGTTCATTTCTAAGCATATACCATCACCTAGACATAATCATCATGTCAACAATATCGTCTATCATCATTTCCCTCAACAAAAGTTACTATTTATAGTAACATGCATTAACATATTCAAGATGTTACCAAATATCATTCTCAGAGCAATCAACCTTCATAAATCAGTCATCTAAGCTTCAAATGCAGCTTTGACAAGTCCAAATTTTCGTGCATGTGGGTGTATTGAGGTTACATGTGTGTGTATATAAGTATGCATGTGTGTTATTTGGTGATTTAGGTGTAAATAAGGTATGTATGACTACCTTAATGACCTTAGGTGCTGACATGGGTTAAGACTAGATGAGAGCAGGTTCTTGTAGCTACTGGTGATGCTTCTGCAGTTGGTACAGGTGGCTGTGGTGGTGAATGTCTTCTCCAAGGCTCCCTCTTAGCTTCCAAGCTTCAAGTCTTCAATAGATATCGAGGATAGCACTTGTACATCTTCTGGAGATGAGATATGAGCTTAACAGAGCTCTTTTGGACAGAACGATAGGTGAAAGTTCGAGTGAATGAGTAAGGGTGTGAGTAAATGAGATGGGTTCGGTTTTTATAAAGTTTTAGGCTTCTAGAAGCCATCGCGTACCGTCAAGAGGCTAGCCCGTGAGTCTTGATGTACCGCTGATGCACTTTAAATTATACATATTATATGACATAATTTCCCCCAATTTTCTCGTTAACAACAAGCAAATTCATTCGCAAATAGTCATAATTATTGTTTTTGTGAATTTGCAGGAAAACGACCTTGCTCGGAAGAAAATCAAGCGTTATATGGAGTCTCAGCAATTTCTGAGCAAATCCCCAGATGCGCACTACCGTGCCAAATCTTGCACCAGCAGTGCAACCTGATTTCGGACCCAACACAGGCAGTGCCAAGGCCATGCATGGCAGTGCTGACAGTTGCACGACCATGCTTGAGACTTGCATGACCGTGCAACAAGGTAGTGTCGGGCCATGCATGGTAGTGCTGACACATACACGACCGTGCAGCTAACCAGTGCCGGGCCAAAGCAAGGCATTGCCCGCCACTTTGACACGCGCACGATCGTGCTACATTTGGCACGACCATGCCTGACACTTCGAGCCGATTTTCAAGACTTAGATGAAAATGGCAACTTTGACAACGACCCCAGACAAAAAGCGGAGCACTGTAGCACCTTGCACGACCGTGCCAAATCCCATACTTTCTATAAATTGAGCTTTTCTCTTCATTTGAAAGGGCTGGACTTCCTGGAGCAAAAACACCCACTGATCAGAATTTTCTAAGCTTTCCAAGGGAGATATTGAAGGTCTTGAAGATCCAAGAAGCATCCAACAACATTTTGTTTCCAATCCTTGCTTGCTAGTGGTTTGAATTTGTTAATTCTATCATGTTTCTTGTTAATTTTGCATACTTTATTTTGGTTCTTGTAAGCCTTATGGGCTAATCACTTTGATTGTCTAGATTATGATGAAACTTATGTTCTTGTGATGATGATTTTATGAATTGGTTTAAATGGTTTGTGTCAAGATTCAATATGAAGTTACGATTTTATTCCAATGATGTTGTATACTTGTGTAGGTTGATTAGTGTTCAAGAATGATGAATGTTTAGTCATATTATGTTGGAAAATCATGATCAAACATTTGTTTATAATCTTACAACTTGTTTTTAAGATTATGCCATGAGATTAGGAATGATAATTGGTTTCTTGAATATTATGAAACTTGCATAGGTATATTTTCTTTCACTAGAGTTTGGAAAAACCATGGTGATATTGTGATTTATTGAATATGATTAACATGTGAGTTAGGAAATTATGGCCAAATGTCCTCATTAGTATGATTGTGTTCATAAATTATAAATTGGAAGAAATTGTGGTTTTGTTGAATTTATGCAACTTAGGGTGATTAGTGTGTATAAGTCATATTAGTTTTCCTTAAGTTGTAGAATTAAGATTCTTGACGGATGAATAATTCTTGGATAAATCTTGACATAGACCTTTATATTAGTCTTCATAGAATAATCCTAGGTGATTAGAATGTGTTTGTCATTTTAATTTTCCAAAAGATTATAGGATTAGATATCTTTGACCGGAATCTATTCAACATTTGATTTACCAATTCATATTAATCTCATCACTAGACTAAGTGAACTCATAATCTAGGCAATTTTCTTAGACTTTAGATTATTTTAAAAATCTATTTATTTAGTTATTATTTTAAAATTCACAAACCCGACTTCGTCATGTTTTTGCTAAACATTGACCAAGGTTTAGTATAGAGAGATATCGTGTCCACGGATTAATATCTGGTTCTTACCATAAGCTATATTAATATACGATAGGTACACTTGCCTATTGTGTGTGATTTAGTTCTTAGTAAAAACCATTTTAAAACTAAAATATGTGTGAAAAATCCATCATAATAAATATATAGTTTCACGCACATCAACCGCCAAGGACAGATTAGACGGGTGTTCCTCCGGGACACGCCGCGTATCGCCAAGGTGGAAGTTGATCGGGCGTGGCGTACTACGAAGCTTTTCGGAGAATTCGAATTTGTCTGCCAATCGTCGCGTACCACGAAGGGTCTCGGCAGGCCCCTTCGCGTAACGTGACAGGTCCTGGGTTGATCCAATTGCTTATTTTTATTTATTTGATTCGATTTTCATCCGTTTTTCGTTACCATTTGTCGTTTTTTGATTTTTGCTTTATTATTTGTTCACACATCATCCATTATTCTTCGTTTGTTTACATTGTTCGATATTTCACCAACATTCGTGAGTTCGAGACACGTGCGTGCATTTCCAATAATTCATCGAATAATAATGCGAATTGTTTGTGGTTGCACAATCGTGCCACATGTCACACTAAGTTAAACCCATTTTAGTGCCACGTGTGTTTTAATAATATAAACTATTATTAAATTAAAGGGATGGTTGACCTGGATTTTGCGTGATGTCACATCCAAACCTGTGACTGTCCATAAAAGTATGTGTAACAAAAGTATGTTGGATGCAATATACACGAGTCTACAACCAAACATGTGACTGTCTGCCCAAAGGATGACTAATAAAGTCATTTGAATCATGCATATAAGATGGAAATATTCATTCATTGTTTGTGTCATGTGTTAAACTGACTGTAGCTAGCAAGACCAGTTTGCAATGAATGGGATTGTCAGCCCAAATAGTACTATTCAATATATATTCATTAATTCAAATCCATGAATTAATAGTTGTGTTAGAATCAACGGGACTTATGAGAATGGAATATAGTGTCTCATGCAATCTACAATCCTAGTTTACTTATGCATCAGATCAACATAAATAGCATATGATAAAATCAAAACTGAGTTTAAAATGTCTTTCACCCCAAGTCTGTAAAACAAAAGAGTAAAAAGGGGCTAGGAAACTCATAGTGTCTGTTGTTTCGTTTGAGATAATAACAGTGTCAATTTTTCCAACGTACCACTAGTGTCTTATAATAATAAAGACACTGCTAAGATTTCGTTCATTCATTCAAGTGTTGACAACCTAAAACTTAGTAAAGACAACTTATTGTGTCAAGTTATGGAATTCAATACTTTTGTGAAAATCGTTCATAGTATCAATATAACAACCGGTTTTCAACAATCGAATTTGTTTGAAATAATCATTAATAGAATGATTGTGATTGTTACAAATTGAAAATATGCGAGAAATCAAGAACGTGGGAGAAAACCGTGCGCGAAACGGAGTTTCGGATTCTCTGGAACCGCAAAACGAAAAAATTACAAAAATATCAAAATCCATAATGCCAGGCGGTACGCCTAGCCCCAAGAGCCCACGCTAGGCGGTACGTACGAGGTCTAAAAAAAATATCTGGAACCCATAGTTTCGTGCGCTACGCCCTGGGCCAAATGCCCACGCGAGGCGATGCGCCTGGAGTATGTCGATTTGGCAGATTGGTCTTCTTATCAGCATTTCATGAAAATTCAATTTTTTTCATCTGCTTCGAATTCAGCTGCACCACAATCAGTCAATTTGAATTTTTACCGTCTAAACTCAATTCTAAAGCCATCCAAACGTCCGGATCGAGCCAGGGATCGTTTCTACATGTTCAGATCGTTGTATTTCAACCCGAAATCCGTTTGAAAGGGTAAAGATTCATTTTTTATAATGGTTTGCTAATGTATGGATTAAATATAGTTTTGAACATGACACAATGATTATTGCCTAGATGATGGCTATGAATAATTAGAAACGAAGAACTAGATGTTTTAACGGTGAAATCTTGATTTTGATCCGTTATAATATCCGGTTATTATGAAATCCATATCATTGAGTTTAATAACTAGTAGGACGATTAAATCATGGTTATGATGGCTTTGGATCATTCTATGGAATGATATATTCGATTCAAGTGTTTGATTAAATGTTGAGATTTGAAAGTTAATGATTTTGGCATAAATATGCTAATTATAAGTGATGACTTGACTTCTAAATGCCACATAGTAATGAATGAGATTCAAATGAGTTTGAATCAGTATGTATGGGTGTTAGGTGTATTGAAACTAGTTGTATACATGTGAATTGCAAATAGGTGTTGGTGGTGGAAGTCAATCGACAAATTACAAAATATGGAATTTTGATAATTGAATATGGCTAAGAACATGGGCAGATTAGTTTCTGCACATGCGTTGTTTGATAAAAAGCCTCAGTGAGGTTTTGATTAAGTACGAAAAGTAAAAATGTCAAATGAATTAGATTACATAAATAACACAAGTTATGTGTTCATGTTGTTAAATCTTGTTATATGTGGATATATAATAGGAAGAGGAGGTGAATCTAGTTCTAGAAGGTCTGGAAAAGAATTGGAGATTGTTGATAGCTCTCCAAATCAAGGTAAGTTACTCATTGATTTAACTTGCAGTTGTAGGATTGAGTGAGTCCACACTACAAGAATTTGTGCATTAAGCATATATGTGATTTGTTGTTTTGAATGAATTTGATTTAAATGGTTATGGTTGGTGTGGTTATTGTAGTTGAATGATTTACAAGGTGTGTGAACATTCAATTAATGATAATGATTGAGTTGATTTACAAGAGTGTAAACAACCATCATAATGTGGAGGTTATGATCTACAAAAATGTAGACATTAAATTGGTAATATGCATGCTTCGATTCACAAGGTGTGTGAACATAAGACTTTCAAATCTAATGTAATAGATTCACAAGGTGTGTGAACACAAGATGATCTACAAGAGTGTAGACATCTAATTTCAAGAGTCAAATTGTTTAAGTTTGACTTTTGGGAAATATGATGCACAACTGGTGTTTTGTGTGCACATATGTGTTGTGTTAAATTATAATGATTGTGCATGAATGGGAGATTACGGGATGTTAGGTGAAAACGACCCGTTAGTAAATCGTGTTGTATGCGATTGAATAATGTTACCAAATTATATTTGGAACATCATTAGTGTATCCATATGGTGTTATGGAATACACTTGAGGAAATAACGAGATAATCTTACTTAGTTCTAACGAACTAATGGTGATTTAAATGTGGTGTTTACAGGTACAAAGGAGTCGGGTGAGCGGTGATGGTGATCGGAATCGAACATGGACGCTCGTATGATGGTTTTAAACTTAGAAACCAAACTTTTGTGAAACTTTCGTGTAATAAATGTTTTGTGGAGTATGTAAACATACTTAAATTTTGTCTTAATATGTGTTAGCAATAGTATGTTTATAGTTGTGTAAAACACGAGAGTTTTTGCTGGGACCTATACGTAGTTTGTTAAATAATGTTTTATAATGTCCGGAGGTGACATAAAGTGACTTGGGTGTCACAATCATTGTTGCTTAAAATAGTTTCCTTGATAAAAATAATTATAACCATTATAACTATATTCTATCAAAAATCTTCTTTTATATAAAATAAGTTTAACCATTGTTGACAGTTTTAATTATTTCTAATAAAAATATATTTTCTAAAATCTATATATGTATTTCATAGATCCAAATTTCTATAAAATTGTAAATATCAACTTATATATATACATATTTTCAATTTCAAGTATATTTACATTTATTTTTCCAAAAACCAATTAGATATGTAAATATATATGTATGTACGTTTAAAATTTCTTCTTCTTTTTTTTTTACCATAAAAATATTACATTATGTATGTATGCATCTGTATATGTGTGTTTATATATATGTTTATTAAGGAATTTATGAAAATACATCATGATTGCATGTCTTGATTTATTTATATTTAAAGAAAAACTCAATTTATTACATACATAGTTGCATATCTATGCATGCATGAACTACATATTGTACACATACATAAGAAAAGCATGATTTGAGATGCAAATCTCATTTTCCAAGACTAACAAAGCCTGTAGCATACACACAAATATATATATATATATACACACACACGACACACACGACTTTTGTGATATATTAGATATGCATTTTATAATCCATAATTAATGGTACTGACATGTGGTACTTTAGTATGTGTGTGTATATATATATATTTCTACTGAGTGTTAGTGTATGTATATACATATATACATGAACTAGAGATCACTTACACGCAGGATAAATTAGAACGATGGTACAGAGTTGCGGTTCACAGCTAAAATAAGAGTGACGTTAACAATGGCTACAACGAACAAACTAATGGTGGCATCTTGACGTTCAACCAGAACAAAAGCAAATGAGTGCGGTAGCTTTCTTGCTGGGTTCAAGCGGTATGTATATATATATATATGTGTGTGTGTGTGTGCGGCGGAGGAAGGTTTCTAATGGATTAGGATGGTGTGCAAGTGGAAGAAATAGGTAACGTGGAGTTAATGGGTGAGTTCCGGAGGTTCTAGAGAGAAGTGGGGTGACGTGGCTAGTTAGTTGAGATGAATGTGTTGACAGCTTTGACCGATTATATAGGATTGCAGGTGTGTTTAACAATCCAATTTGAATTCAAAAGGAAAATAAGGGGTCAGCTAACGTGGGTTCTCAAGGGAGAGTTCACTAGTTGAGAGATGGTGTGTGCTTGTGATGAAGTCTAAGGGCATGAGATGTTCGGTGAGCTAGATTATATGTGTTTGTAAATTCTAAAGAGAAACTAGAGAAAGTGAGAAGGTAGGAGATGAATTTGTGAGAGAGGTAAATTTTAAAATCTTTAAATTTTAAAATTAAAAATTTTAATTAATTATATTTTTTTTTCTTTTTGTATGTATACTAACACTAATAATATTAATATTAATATTAATATTATTATTATTATTACATTATTTAAATTTAATTATTATTATAACAATAATAATTCTTTTTAAATTTAAGATATATCACCAATGGGTTATTTTTTTGAGAAACATGAGATAACATAGTGTAAAAATATGATTTTTGATTTAATGAACGTACCTGAATTTTGCAAATGTTACACAACACACAAGACGTTTTGTATTGCTCATGCGTTTATAAGTAAGAAACAAGAAGAGAATTTTTGTTTGGGTGTTACAAAACCTAAAAGATGCACTTCAACAGTGCATGGAGCAATATGTTATTGTAACAGATAGACAATTGGCATCTAGCAAATTTATCATAGTGGTTAAAGCTTGGCCCATTCTCCTTCAAGAACATGGTTCAAGTCTCGATTTTTTTTTTGAAATAGGTGTTTATGCATGAGGTGCATGGTAAATAGGTGGCATGAGCTTTTTGTTTGGGAAATAGGTGAACCGCTACCTTGGGTAGCGGTTGTTGCTTTCGTGGCTTCCTCCGTGGCTTTAGGTTCCAGCATGGCGTCAATGTGTAGCTAGAACCGCTACTTGAAGTAGCGGGTTCCACAATTTTTGCCTAGAACCGCTACTCCTACATGCGGGTTCCACATAATCAGTTTTAATCCATGAATTCATTAAAGTGTTAGCCGAATAAACCCATTTAACACCCGCTACCTCAAGTAGCGGGTCCTCAAAAGCCCCTTATTCCCATACATGTTATTAAATTCACACCTAATTGTTCAATTAAAACCCAACCACATGTCAGAAGCAATTAAAAGAAACCATTAATTTTACGTAGAAGGCTGCACACGGTCAGAAGCAATTAACACCAACATTCATTTCAATATTGAATCTTACACACACACATACGGCCAAGCACATCAACCAACATATGCATGGGTAGTTGTAGTTAGGTATTAAACAGGTTTGAAATGCACACACATGCCGTTCAAGTAAAGTATATATGAAATGCCAACCACAAACGTATTTCTCAAGTGAAAATCTTTGTTTCAAAAACTAGCTCGTTAGTTAGCATCTTTGTTTAAAAAAGTAAACTCACTCATTTTCAATACTTCTCATTCAGAAAAATGAGTTACGAATTACATCCCGGTCCAATCGTTGATGATGTGTTGTTTCTTAAAGAATCACACCGGGCGCGAGATATATTTAATAACAAGGAGCCTAAAAATTTGGTCTTCAGGCGTGCAGATCAGAAGTGTTTTTCGTTGTTTAACAACAACCCAATCACCGAAAATGTTAAACGCTACGTTAACATTGCTGGTTTTGGTGGGTTACTTGATTGTGGCTATCGGAACCTTGATCATGGCCTTCTTAAGGCACTTATTGAAAGATTGCGTCCTGAAACACACACGTTTCATCTGCCAATCGGTGAAGCGATGGTAACCCTGGAAGATGTTAATGTTTTGTGGGGTTTACCAATTGAAGGTGGAGTTGTTTTGGGTTGTGAACACCGGTCATCTGTTGCCGATCGCATCGTTAGATGTCATACCTTGTTAGGTTTGACAACTAACGAAACCGATTTTAGAGGAAACTGTTTAAAATTAACCACTCTTTTTAATCATTTAAATAATTTTTAATGAAAATTCAACAGATTTAGAGTGCATGCAACGTGCACGTTGTATAATACTTTATTTGTGCGGTGGCACTTTATTTTCTGATTCCTCGAATAATCTTGTTTCACTTAGCATACTAAATAATTTAGAAAATTTAACTGCGTGTGGTCAGCTGAGTTGGGGGAGTGTTGTTTTAGCGGTGTTGTACAGGAATCTTTGTAAAGCAACATCAAGCAATGCCAACAACATTGGTGGACCAATGTATATACTGCAGGTGTGGGCATGGTGTAGAATCACTACTATTGCACCAAGGATTCTGCATCCATTTGATAATACAAGACTATATGGTGCCATGTACGGTTTAAAACTTTGTTATTTTTCATAAACAATCAAGTAGTGTATAATGAATTATTTTAAATGTTTATAGGTGGCGGGAAAAATTGACATATAAAGATGTCTTTTCACATTCCCTAAGAGCATGTAGATCACAACTACATTGCTTACAGGAAGGGGAGGTAATTTGTTTCAATTGTTTTTTTTATTTTTGTGTTCATTATTTTATGTTGAAGTTTAATCATATTTTTTTAACAGTTCAAGTGGAGACCTTATGAGGAGGTAATCTCATTCCTACCAGAAATTTGTACCAGTGGTATTCGCAGCTGGTAGAGCGAGTGCTATGTGATTTATTGGGATGTGGTTGAATTTTATACGCCACAAAAGGTTATGAGACAATTTGGAATGGGTCAGCACATTCCCAGTCCTTTCCTTTTATCCATTAATGACCACATGAAGTTGCACACATTAACTCGGTCTGGAAAGCCAGAAAGGAATTGGATGAATACTCACTCGGAATACGTGACTGTGTGGAACCAACGGTGGCAAAATGTTATACAAGGGGTTCGTTGTGCAACACCTACGGTAGAACCAAATTATATGCAATGGTTATGGTCACGTACGGTATTGTATATAACGAATCCTAAGTCACAAGAGGTCATTCAGCCCCGGTTCCAAGATCACGGGTCTAGATCGCAATTTTTGGTATGTAACATCTATGTTATAATATTTTCATCATTATCATTATATTACCCTTTTTTGACATGTTTTGTTTTATTTTTTTTAGATGGATGGGATAAGTCAAACTTATCAACAAGTTGGGGGCTTTATGCAAACCGACTCAACATCGAATTTCCATAACTTTGAATTGTTGCAAAACACTGCGAATCAAGTTATGGGAATGGTTAACGAAGGAAGTCGTCTGCGTTACCCAACACATCTTCAAACTGAACCTGTTAATTTAGGTGGCGATGACACAGTACCACGTAGTCTACGAAGGAGAGAAAGAAGACGTGGGAATTTAAGAAGTGGGGCTGGTACATCTGATGTTCAACATGAAGCTGGTACATCTGGTGTTCAACATTAAGCTGGAACATCACATGTTGAACATGAAAATTATAAAGCTGGAACATCACATGTTCAACATGAAAATTATGAAGTACAAGCTTCAGAATTTTCAAGTGCTCCTTCCCCTTCTTTTTTCGCGGGGTTACAATCTAACATAATGTTTCAAGACAATAATGAACAAGATGTGTACACCCCACATGCTTCAATGTTGCCATTGTTCAACCAATCTCAATCTGAAGACTTTTATTATTATGCTCCTCAATTTAGTCCAATTCAAACAGACGGGTTAAGTGGTATATCACCACTTCCTTCATTGGACTTAAATCTACATATGAGTGTTGGAGAATGGGATGATAACACATTGTTGGCTCACACCACCCTAAATACTGAAGATGATGATCAGAATCAAATTGCGTCTAGACGTAGGAATCCTCAGCGCCACAAAAGACGACCCGGATGTGGGACATAATTATGTTTGGTTTTGTAAATTTTTATGTTTAACATGTTTGTTTTAATTTGAATGTTTTGTTATATTTACAAAAAAGCCATCATTGTTATAATAATAATTTCTAATCAAATAATAATAATAATAAAAATAATAATAATAAAAAATAATAATATTATTAAAAATAATAATAATAATAATAATAATACAACCGAAATAATAAAAATAATAATAATAATAATAATAATAATACAACCGAAATAATAAAAATAATAATAATAATAATACAAACGAAATTGACATTACTACTGGAAATGACATTACAATACAATATTACTAGACATTTATTAATGAGTAAAGTTAGGCACGTGCTGCATAAAATTCGTCTGCCATAAAACGTCTGTATTTCATGCACGTATCTTGTAGATTTCCTTCAATTTGATTAGGGAGCTCTAAAACGAGGTTTCTCATTAACATACAAACAAAAACTCCAGAGTTTCTTCCAACCGGACCATTGTATTGAGGCCAGACTTCTGTTCCTAATATTTTTATTTTTGGGATGACATCTCTGATACAATTTTCCCAGAATAAAATATTGTCCAAAAAATATTTGAACAACGTTTCAAATCGTGTTATTATTGGGTAAAACAACCGATGAATACAAGTTGTTTGACAAACCCCATCGTCACAATTCTCAGTAAAGTACACATACATTTCAAGTGTTCGCATATCAACCCGTAGAAGTAACAAATGTATGTCTTCAATTACAATGGGAAAATTGTAACATCAGTGCCGGCAACGTCACCGGAACAGTGATCGTAAACAGTACGTGAACAGTAACCATGTACAAATCTTATATAATTCAGTGTATTTCATATTCATATCGAGTTTCAGTATCATTTCATATTATCAAAACAGTGAATTCACAGTCATTTCAGAGAAATCAGTTCAGAACAATGGTTCTTGAGTCAGATAATTATCTGGCAACACAGAACCATCATGTGATTTATTTGTTAGGATCTTATTATGTATAAACGTATGTGAGGCCTTACAGGACAAAACAACACGAATATCGTTACGTGAATGCTAAACCGACAGATTATTCGTATAGGTGACAATCTGTACGAATAAATCTGAAAGTTTAACGTTCTGAATGATATTCCATAATTAGAAAACAATATTGAAAAGTGTAGTTATCGTCGTGTTTGATCGGGTGACGATTCGAACGAATACGCGCGATAACCGCACGATTCGATTTAAACGTTAAATAAATATTTTGTAATTTAAATAATTAAAAGATATTTAGTTAATTTATTAGGAATCACAACCTAAAATAATTTTATAGCTTCTTTTTTAAAACCATAACGTTTCATTACGAAAACGAAATGAAAACGACGTCTTTACGTAAAACCGAGCAACCGAAACGAACCCGAACTCACCCGGGGTATAAATACCCGGAATGAGTCTTCTTCCTCATTTTCACCCTCTTCACTCTCTCTCTAAAACCAAAAACCCGGAACTTTCTCTCTCTAGAACTCCTTACCTTCTCTCTAAGATTTCTTCCCCATTTCTTGATGAAATCATGTGTTTTTGGTGTCAAAATCACCACCACAACTTGTAGATCATAGAAGTACAACCGATCTAAGAGTTTATCCAACAGATTCGAGGTAAAGATCGACTTTCATGTTCGGTTTTAGGGTTTTCTAAACCCTAGTTCGACCCATACTTTAAGCCGGGTATAGGCCACAAAAACTTAGGGAAACTACTCACTCATACACCAGAATTATGTAGGATCAAGCCTTAGTTCAGTATTCAGTCATTCTACTCGAAAACCTTGGCTGCCATGGCAGCTGCTCGACAGGCCGAATGGCCACATGACCAGCCCACCGAATGAGGATCAACCCTCATTCGCCGAAAGGGTATCCCACTCCATTCGCCGAATGACTCCCCACCATACTCACTGTCCAATCACCGAATGACCAAGTCCCATTCGGCAGCCACCCTTCATTCGATTGGTCCTCATTCGACCGGTTCTTGTCCATTCGCTGACAGCCTTCATTCGGTCCATAGACTACCCATTCGACCAAGACTTCCTCGAATGGACTTTCATTCGACCATACCTATTCGACAGATTTCATTCGGCAGTTTGCCATTCGACCAAACAAGTCACATCCGGTTAGGACTCATTCGACCAAGATGAGGTTCATTCGACTAGAACCATTCGACCTTGTCCATTCGCCCGACAGTCCTCAGTCGGCCAGCTTTCTAGTCAACCAAATCATTCGGCCAGTTGGTTGACTCGGGTCGTTCTGTCGGCCCAGTAGGTCATTCGGTAGCCCAATGGCACCACTAAATCGGGTTATCATAGCATACATAGGTAACAAGATTTCATGCATGGGAAGTGTGAACCATAATACCCACATATCACGTATGCATGGCGTATGTGTATGTGTGTGAGTGCATGGGTTTTTACATGATACATGCATGGTTTTAGGATTATAACAAAGATTTCAATTGCAATGTCATCAAGGATTAGGGTCACTAATTAAAATGGTTTTTCTCAAAACCTACTAACAACTCAATATGAGCTGTTAATATCTAATACTTTAGCTTAAAACACTTGAGGTCTACTATAGGACCATGTGAATCAAACAATAACCTAAAGGTTACGGGGTTGACTTATCTATTAAAGTCCAAACCCTAGGAAAATGATTAAACACATGTAACTAATCTAGATGCTTTATGTAAATCATCTAGCCTTAGTAATTCAAAGCATTGCTCAAAGATCACTTGGAAATTCTCAGAATAGTGAATGGGCCGAGGTTGGCCCAATAGGGCTAACTTAAGCCCATCACACGTTAATTTTCTTTAAATTAGTTATGTTTAGTAGAAGTAAATGATTTGTAAACTTTGTTAAATTATATTAAATAATCTTTTCTAAATAATTAACTTAAAATGGATTAAATTGAAAAGGTTTTACTTAAAGTCTTTAAATGATTAATGTGGGATTAGGGTTATTACTGGGTAATAAGTTAGACTAAGTTAGATAAAGTCATAGAAACACATTAGTAATTTAGGACACTTAGTTGCACACCGAGACCAACCCTAGTTACGACAACTACCGTATATACTTATCATATTCGAATTCTTTTAAAACAACTCAGGGACTGAAGATACCTAGGCAACAATCAAAGAGCGCGCATATCTTTTGTGGTTCATTTGCACAGCAACACAGGTGAGTTCATTGCCCCTTTTCTAAACATTTTTTGTTTTTAAACGCGGGGCTGAGAAGCATGCGTAAACTGTTTTATTTAAACTGTTTATTTAAATGCTTTTATTTATTATATGTTTTTACATATATATGTTGTTGATACTCCTGGACTCCTGTCTAAGAAATTATTGAACAGATCAAGTTATCAAATAAATTTAAGTACTCTTATGAGAATACCTTAAATTTAAATCCTAATTCAACCCTTAGTCCATCAAGTTCAAATTCAAGAACCTAAACTCAAAGTGAAATCAAATGAACAAAATCAATAAATCATATTCAAGGGAATCATAACTCAGTGTGTGAACTGAGGCCCAAGAATCATAATCAAATCAATTATCATTGAAATCATGGGAATTCAAAGAATCAAGAATCAAAAGACTCAGGAAATCAGAAATCATAAGTGTGTGTGAATCATTGAACTAATGAAATCATTATGATCTAATGAACTCATTAATACTCATGTAAGGTGGATGTCAGTTGTATATGGAATCAAGATCACGTGTAACACACATATAAAGTCCCACGCAGATGCAGAAGACCTTCGGGTCAGGCTGTAACGGGCAATAACATGAACGATCAAATGAAATCATCATCAAAGTCAAAAATCAGGAGAATCAAGAGATCAAGAATCACAGGATATCCTTAAAGTCCCCGCTTGTACAGAAGACCTTTGGGTCAAGCTGTAAGGGCAAACAATAAAGTCCCCGCTTGTACAGAAGACCTTTGGGTCAAGCTGTAAGGGCAAATCATTAAAATCCCGCTCAGTTCAGGTGTACTCCTTGTGAGTTATGCCTGACATGGGTCACGTGTGAGAGGTTACAACTTGGACAACCACCAACAGCTAAGTCTAACTGATTGAGTAAAATCATACCCAATCATCATGTCTTAGTTGTATTTAAATGTTTTATTTAATTAATAAATTAAATATTTGACATTTTACTATTATCACTGTCTTTTTGGGAAATCATATATCTATGAGGAACCCAATAAATCGAAGGCATATCAGATTTCAATATCATGATCTAAATCAGAGGTGTTGGGTAAAAATGCTTAATTATCATTAACAACAGTGTCATATACATATTAGTATGTGGTGGGATAGAGTCTGGGCTTGACCCTTTCGTGATTCCCTATATATAAGCATACCGATGTGGATATTACATGTGGAGTTAATGAGGTTAGGGTCTTTACCAAAAGAGGTTTCAAATCATTATCAAGTCATTTTCAAATCATTATCAAGTCATTTTCAAATCATTATCAAGTCATTTTCAAATCATTATCATACCATTTCCAAATCATTTTCAAATACTAAACTATATGAACTCACCAACCATGTGTTGACTTGATCTTTTTGTATGACTTCTCAGGTGACGAACAGGTCAACTAAGGAGTTATTCCTTTCGTACTAGGACTTCAGATAGAAGGCTTAGCTTTTGGACCTGCATTATTTTTGAAGACATCATTATGCAAATTATTTTGTATATCTTGTGTAAATACAAGATAGAAATACATGATGTTAATGGTAGATTTACATTGTTAAATTATAAACAATACTGATGTAATTTAACTTTGTAATTCTATTATGTTTAGCATTTCTCATTTGTATCATGTGCAATGTAAACAATCTGATCATCACGATTATCACTCACGATATCGCGCCCCGGGAACTTTCCGCCCGACGGGACAACCGATCCTATCCCGCCGGCTCGGGGTGTGACAGATTGGTATCAGAGCCATGGTTATAGAGAAATATAGGTCATTTGTTTAAACGGTTTGGCCTAGACTATAACCTAGGGACCCTGCATGTAGAGAACTTAAGATTTAAGACATTATTGCATTATGTCTTCTGCATTCGATCATTGCACTAACCAATACTATATTGGTTATGATTAGAATGTCACCAAGAAGACAACCATCACCGCCTCTACCTTCGCAAGAGACGGATCCAGCAGTCGAGGCACTTGCAACCCTGATCACTGAACAGTTGGTGGCGATTCTCCCTGAAATCATCACCCAGATCAGGAACAGTGAGGAGTTTGCTAAAATCTTCGCACTACTTTCTACAGAGCAGAAGAAATCGGAAACAGGAGGGTCGAGCAAGAAGCGGAAAAGGTGTCATTCTGAAAAATCAAGAGACCTTGTAATCTACACTGAGGCCATTCCCCTTCGCCAGATTGCCGTTACTCCAGAGTCAGAGAGTCATAAGTGTTATGCTGGCAAATTTCCTTCATGTGTCACGTGCGGTCTTCACCATGCTAAGGGTAAACTGTGCAAACATTGTCTGAACTGCGGGGAAAAGGGACACTGGAGTCGAGATTGTAATAATCCCCCGACTCATAACCAAAATCCTGGAAACACTACATATCCTCTTCCTCGCCACAGCAAGGATTGCTATGTGTGCGGACTGTCTGAACACATTTCACGAGACTGCCCCGTGAGGATATCTTCCACAAGTCCTACACTTTCCAAGGGAAAAGCTCCCCTTCATCAAGCTGAACCCTCATGTGTGCAATGTACACGTTGTGGAAAGACGGGACACTGGATGCAGCAGTGTAGGTCACCAATGACCTCTACTTCCCGTCAATACGTTGGTACAGATCCTAAATGTACCAAATGTGGTTTTCACCACGACAAGGGGAAACCCTGCAGACACTGTCTGAATTGTGGGAGAGTAGGACACTGGATTCAACAGTGTCGGTATATCCTAACTAGGAAACAGAAACAAAAAGTGAACACCTCTACATCCTCTCCTAATAACAACTGCTACGCATGTGGAATGCTTGGACATTTCAAAAGGGACT
This sequence comes from Mikania micrantha, assembly GCA_009363875.1. NCBI lineage: Eukaryota > Viridiplantae > Streptophyta > Magnoliopsida > Asterales > Asteraceae > Mikania > Mikania micrantha. The sequence continues at coordinate 44,958,344 of CM018693.1, forward strand.
GCCCTAGGCGAAGACCTTCTGCAGATCCAGCAGTCACTGAGGAACTACTCGCGTTACCAGCTCCTGGGGAACACTCGGAGTCTGATGACCCCATAGGTATGCAAATCTCAGCTTAATACATTAAATTATTTATTAGTGTATTAATCAAAACTGCATAGTCTGTTGTAATTCTAGAAACAATAAATTTAAGATAGTTGTAGACGGATTCAGTGCCAGAAAGATAATCAAAATCATGACTTAAGAAATTTCTAGGTTAAGTAAATGTTAAATGAGTAAATTAAGTTAGAGTAAATTTTAATTACAGCCTAAATAATGTAGTTAGAAATAGAACCTTAATTGAATTGAACACTAGAAGTTTATAGAAATTCAAGATGTTCAAAACTGGTGTGTAAATTTTTATTTTCTACTCAGACCTCCTAGAATTTGAGTTACTGAAATTAGAGGAATCCGGCCCTGGGATGTTAGGAAAGGTAGATGTGAAAACTGTGCTAGGTTCTTATCTAGATCAAATAAGTAGATCAAGGGAAATCAGTTGTGAATGCAAGATGAAGATACGCCAGAGAAAATATTCCGAATGAAAAATGGGCATTTCAAGTTACGGTAATGCCTTTTGGATAGAAGAGTGCACCTATGGTTTTCGTGGACCTCATGAACCGAGTGTGCAAACCCTATCTAGAGTAGTTTGTCATTACCATTAAGGGATGACATGCTGATTTATTCTAATACCAAGAAAGCATACGAACGACATCTCAGGAATATTCTGGAGTTGTTAAAGGAAGAACAGCCATGTCTTAGTTTCTTTCATTTTGAAACTAGGATGAGAATAAGTAACAGTTGGAACAACAGTTACAATGAGTTCCGAAAATCACGTGACTTTCGGGTAAAAGTAAGATAAATGTACATCATCTCGCAGACGGGTATAGGATTACTTAGAAGGTAAATTATCACCCTTATCCTAATAGTACTACCATATTTTAGGTAGACCTCCCCGATGTATAATGTACACTTTCAAGCTAAGAATAGATTAAACAAATGGTGAAGTATGTATACGGTTATATCAAATAACCTAAGGATTCACCATGTGCGACTTAGGGATCTCGATCCGACGATCAACACCTATAGTTGTGAGAGTCACCTAAGAAAGTTTTAAGGAGTGTGTCAAATTATAGAGCTGAAAGACAGTTTGAGATAATCGGATGAAATACCTACTACCAAAATGGTGGGTGGATTCCGGTGATAGGTCAATCCAGAAGACTTACTCTTGAGAAGGCACACGTGCCAGATAATCAGTGCATCCGAGCACCGATAAAATGTATCGAGACTTACAGAGATTTTGTTGGTGATCGGGAATGAAGAAGGACATAGCCGAATATGTCGGAAGATGTCTTACGTGTGCAAGAGTAAAGGCGGAACACCAGAGACCGTCTGGTTTACTGGAACAGCCTGAGATTCCGCTCTGGAAGTGGGAACAAATAGCTATGGACTTCATTACCAAGCTACCCCGCACTTCCAGTGGTCACGACACGATTTGGGTGATCATAGATCGTTTAACAAAATCTGCTCACTTCTTGCCGATGCGTGAAACCTTCACGATGGATAAACTGGCAAGATTATACATCAATGAGATAGTGGTACGCCATGGTGTGCCATTGTCAATTATTTCTGATAGAGACAGCAGATTTACTTCAAGGTTCTGGCAATCACTGCAGAAATCTCTAGGGACAGTTAAATCTGAGTACAGCTTACCATCCACAAACGGACGGCCAAAGCGAACGTATGATTCAGACCCTAGAGGATATGTTAAGAACCTGTATTTTAGACTTCGGTGGGAATTGGGATTTTCATTTGCCACTGATTGAGTTCTCTTATAATAACAGTTATCATAGCAGTATCGGGGTGCACCGTTAGAGGCTCTCTATGGTCGAGACATCGGTCACCGATCTGTTGGGCTGAAGTGGGAGATAACCATATAACTGGGCCAGAACTTATTCAGGGAAACCACTGATAAGATTGCCCAGATTCAACGAAGATTGCAAGTTACAAGAAGCGGACAGAAAAACTACACCGACAAACGACGAAAGCCGTTGAAATTCCAAGTGGGAGATCGTGTCATGTTAGAGGTTTTCCCAAGGAAAGGTGTAGTACGTTTTGGGAAGAAAGGCAGGTTAGCACCATGATACGTGGGACCGTTCGAAATCATCGAGTGTATTGGTCCTGTAGCGTATAGACTGAGACTATCAGATGAACTCAGTGGTGTGCATGACGTGTTTCACGTCTCGAATTTAAAGAAATGCCTTGCTGACGAATCACTCGTCATTCCAATCGAAGAAATTCAAGATGATGATCAGTTACACTTTATTGAGGAACCTTTAGAGATTATGGATCGCAAGGTTAAATAACTGAGGCGAAGCCGTATTCAAATTGTAAGGGTTCAATGGAACTCAAAGCGCAGACTCAAGTTACTTGAGAAATGCGAAGATCACATGAAGTTCAGGTAATCCCCAACTGTTTACAGAGAAAGCCGTACTCGATAACTAATCTTAAATTTCGGGACGAAATTTCTCTAACAAGGGGAGACTGTAACATCAGTGCCGGAAACGTCACCGGAACAGTGATCGTAAACAGTACTTGAACAGTAACCATGTACAAATCTTATATAATTCAGTGTATTTCATATTCATATCGAGTTTCAGTATCATTTCATATTATCAAAACAGTGAATTCACAGTCATTTCAGAGAAATCAGTTCAGAACAATGGTTCTTGAGTCAGATAATTATCTGGCAACACAGAACCATCATGTGATTTATTTGTTAGGATCTTATTATGTGTAAACGTATGTGAGGCCTTACAGGACAAAACAACACGAATATCGTTACGTGAATGCTAAACCGACAGATTATTCGTATAGGTGACGATCTGTACGAATAAATCTGAAAGTTTAACGTTCTGAATGATATTCCATAATTAGAAAACAATATTGAAAAGTGTAGTTATCGTCGTGTTTGATCGGGTGACGATTCGAACAAATACGCGCGATAACCGCACGATTCGATTTAAACGTTAAATAAATATTTTGTAATTTAAATAATTAAAAGATATTTAGTTAATTTATTAGGAATCACAACCTAAAATAATTTTATAGCTTCTATTTTAAAACCGTAACGTTTCATTACGAAAACGAAATGCAAACGACGTCTTTACGTAAAACCGAGCAACCGAAACGAACCCGAACTCACCCGGGGTATAAATACCCGGAATGAGTCTTCTTCCTCATTTTCACCCTCTTCACTCTCTCTCTAAAACCAAAAACCCGGAACTTTCTCTCTCTAGAACTCCTTACCTTCTCTCTAAGATTTCTTCCCCATTTCTTGATGAAATCATGTGTTTTTGGTGTCAAAATCACCACCACAACCTATAGATCATAGAAGTACAACCGATCTAAGAGTTTATCCAACAGATTCGAGGTAAAGATCGACTTTCATGTTCGGTTTTAGGGTTTTCTAAACCCTAGTTCGACCCATACTTTAAGCCGGGTATAGGCCACAAAAACTTAGGGAAACTACTCACTCATACACCAGAATTATGTAGGATCAAGCCTTAGTTCAGTATTCAGTCGTTCTACTCGAAAACCTTGGCTGCCATGGCAGCTGCTCGACAGGCCGAATGGCCACATGACCAGCCCACCGAATGAGGATCAACCCTCATTCGCCGAAAGGGTATCCCACTCCATTCGCCGAATGACTCCCCACCATACTCACTGTCCAATCACCGAATGACCAAGTCCCATTCGGCAGCCACCCTTCATTCGATTGGTCCTCATTCGACCGGTTCTTGTCCATTCGCTGACAGCCTTCATTCGGTCCATAGACTACCCATTCGACTAAGACTTCCTCGAATGGACTTTCATTCGACCATACCTATTCGACAGATTTCATTCGGCAGTTTGCCATTCGACCAAACAAGTCACATCCGGTTAGGACTCATTCGACCAAGATGAGGTTCATTCGACTAGAACCATTCGACCTTGTCCATTCGCCCGACAGTCCTCAGTCGGCCAGCTTTCTAGTCAACCAAATCATTCGGCCAGTTGGTTGACTCGGGTCGTTCTGTCGGCCCAGTAGGTCATTCGGTAGCCCAATGGCACCACTAAATCGGGTTATCATAGCATACATAGGTAACAAGATTTCATGCATGGGAAGTGTGAACCATAATACCTGTGACAATCCGACTTTTCACACTAACCTTGTTAACGGGAGTTAGTGTTATCACAGGCCCAACAAGGCCAACCAAGGCCCAATAAGGCCAATGAAGGCCCAATAAGGCCAATGAAGGCCCAATAAGGCCAATGAAGGCCCAACAAGGTTAATGAAGGCCCAGTGAAGCCAAAGAAGATCCAGTAAGGTCAAGGAAGACTCAACGAGATCAATTAGGCCCAACAAAGTTAATGTAGGCCCAATAAGCCAAGAGAAGCCCAATAAGGCCCAATAAATTCAAGTAAGGCCCAATGTAAATCAAGGTAGGCCTAGGGAAAGCCAAGTTAGGCCCAGGAAGGCCCAGTGAGGCCCAATTGGATTTAAAAAGCCCAATTGGATTAATTTGGCCAGTAGTAGTCCAATTTGGCCCAATTAGTGATAAATTGGAATTTTTAAAGTGACTTTATTAATCGAAATGATATGTTGTCGAGCCGGAATAAATTATAGGAGTTAGGAATTAAGAAAAATAAAGTCCTAAGTGTTAAATTATTCAAGATTAAACTTGTAATTGATTTTTAGTGGCAATTTTGACTTCTACAAGTCAAAATTCGGTTAATTTGTTAAGGAAATTCGGAATTCCTTTAAATTTGTTACAATTAACCAATTAAATCATGTAATCAATACACATTGATGATGTATAACAGTTACCAACCGTTGATGATCACATAATGATCGAAATTAAGTGAATATTAACTTCGAAAATGGTAACCGAAGTCGGTTAGATCGAATGCTTATAATACGATATCAATCCATCAAATTGATGTTATAGAAACCTAAATCGGCATCATTAGGCTATTTCACACACAAGAATTCGAACAGAAGAACATCTGGGAGCAAGATTGATACGGGAGTAGGCCGAACATCATCCTAGAAGGGAACTACATCGATTTGAAATCAAATCAGGTAATTCTTGATTCCTACATTTTCTAAACATGTCGAATAAGGGTTATCCTAGATCAATTTCATCTGTTAACATCGAATTGATAGGGTTCAAGTAATTAGGGCTCGTAATAAGGTTGTTTTGGGGGTTGTTGATTAAACCGGTTTAAAAATGTAATTAAACAGTATGGAATGGTTCAGAGGTGTTCGATTAAGGTTAATGTCATGGCAATTTCATCAGGTAATTACGAATTGTGGGAGTTCGATTCTAGGGTTCTTAGTGTGAGAACGGATTTGGGGGTTCGGTATTAATCGAGCTGTAAGATCAAATTAAAGGTTGTTTTTAGTTTCAGAGAGTCTCGATGAAGCTAATCCATGATTTAATTTCATTTCATTATAGTGAATTGATAAAGAACAAGATCTAGGGTTCTTGGGATAAACGGTTTTGGGGGAATTAGTCTTGGAAGGTTTAAAAGTCAAATTAAATGGTGATATCAGATTCTAAAACCACCGATTATGTATTCCCACATATCAATTTCATGATATCATCACATATTGATAGGTTTTGAGTGAAGGATTGATGAAATTGAGTTCGAATGATTACAAAATCGAATTAAGTGTGTTATATTAATTTAAATTCAAATTAAAACCGGTTATAGAATCGGTTGGATCTAAGGAATAGAAGCCCTATGGTTTTGAGGACTATCGAGTTCGAATTCACGATCAATTGAAGGGTGTAAGCTTCGGCTATATTATGGAAAAGGAATTGGGCTGGAATGGTATTTAAAAGAATTTAAATCTGATATCCATTGCGACACCCTAGCGGGCTGAGTTGGTTAGATGCATGTGTTTGGTGTTGAGGGTCGCGGGTTCGAGTCCCGGCCCAACCATATTTTTAGATTCTAAATTAATTTTAGTATTTTGGGCATAACTTTCGCATACGAACTCCGATTCGATCCGTTCAAGTTGCGTTGGAACCGTAACGAGAATGCGAACATGTTGAGATGATAAAATCCATATTTTAATCCGAACACGAAATCGCGTATAATTACGTTTAATTAAATAAAATCAAATGTGATTTTATTTAAACGATTTCAAAAGCACGCGTACTTCCGTATGCCTAATTCTCACACTTTAACGTACGTATGTTGATACGTATGTGATTTTAAGCACAAAACGATTATTCGAATAACAATAGGTTATTGTTTAAATCACAGATTCTTCGTAGAGGATTTCTACGCAAGTTCACACGTGTTTGATCATTCTACTCTTATCAAAGGTGCGTACACGGCCCCTTTCTTATTTTAAACTGTTTTGGGGGAGAAAACATGTGCAACAAACTGATTTTTAGATACATAACACTTGCATGAGTTATCTGTTTACATTATGTGAAAACATATCAACTTGAAAGTCCTTACACACCTCGAACCGTTTAGTTTGCTGTAATGCAAAGCGTGGTAGTTGGAAATAGATCTATTAGGTTTGACAAACCTCACCTGGTAGATGGGATCTACGCAGGTGTTTGACTGACCAAACACACATTTACTATTGTTGTGATAGACAATAGTGGCAAGGCGAAAACATGCTATAGCATGGCAACTAGTCAGCTTCGGTGTCGAACACGTATGTAAATAGTTATATGACTAGCTATCATGACTGTGCAATTGTGATTATGTTATCTACAACTTGTTATTCAAACTGATGTTTTGAACACTATGATTACTTAAAACCTGTGTTATGCACCAACCTTTGTGTTGACTTGATTTGCATGTTTTCTCAGGACGCTAAGGCGCGCGTAACAGCTGGCATGGACTAGGAAGATAGAGTCTCATGCATTTCTTTCATTTTGATTATTTAAATTTGACTATTTAAGTACTTTGAATTGTAATGTTTGAATTACAACTGTTTATGGTTTTTAAACGCTTCCGCACTTTTTGTAAACTCTGGTTATTATGTTTGTTTTAAAGACCAACGTATGTTTTTGAAATTCATATAGAGGTCTTCGCTATGTCTAATGATCTGAGATCCTGGTTTGTCATGCTCCCAAACGGTGTGATTCCGTTAGTTGAAATTGGGGGTGTGACAGATTGGTATCAGAGCCAGGTTATAGCGAACTAGGTTTGCATTTGTAGGCCTAGACTATGACTGTTAGACATTAGACACACATGTTTACACATACTGCTTAGAAATTACATATGACATTATGTAATTGATTTGCTTACGTATTCCATGGCACTGCACTTACATATAATATTATGTAACAGGCATGGCTTCATCGTCAGTTCCTTATGTTATCATTGATGATTCCGAGGACGAGGAGCCGATGGTTCCGGCACCACCATCATCACCACCACCACCCATTCCATCACCTCCACCATATGAGATGGAGGACTCCGATCCAGAGGAGGATCCGGAGGAAGACCCGGAGGAGGATCCGGAGGAGGATCCAGACGAGGATCCTGATGAGGATCCAGAGGAGGATCCAGATGAGGATCCAGTTGAGGACCCGGATGAAGATCCGGAGGAGGCACCATGGGTGAATAACCAGGGACTCTATGCTGCAGGACCATCTACACATCCACCACCCGTACTGGACGCTCCTGAGCCTAAGAGGCAAAGGACGGACGCAGAGGAGATCGCCAAGTTGCGCGAGGACGTGGATACAGCAGAGGAGAAGCTCTATCAGAGATCCCAGGAGTTATGGGATGCCATTGAGAGGCAAGATGAACTTGCCCATTTAGTTCATGACATGCGGGATGAGATGGTGAACATGATTGGTCGTTTAGAGGAGTCAGAGAACCGAGCCGAGATCTTGGAGGGCAGGATTGAAGCTTTGGAGGATTTAGTGGTAGTTGAGAATGGGGAACAGGATGAGGATGAGGATGAGGAGGAGGAACCAGCACCAGTTGCTGAGTCCGATCCTGAATCCACTGTTGAGGACGATTGATTCTCTTTCTTTTATTTCTGTTTTGTTTAAACTTATTAGGAACGGGTTGTGTTCCTACATTAGTAGTTTGAAATTTTGTATTTCATTTCAAAAGTATTGTACTCAAAGAAAGTTTCTATTTATGGAAAAATTATTGTTTGTTTCCAACAACTGTGTTGATTATATTACATGTTGTGTTTGTTGTTTTACTTACACATGTTACATTGGATTTTGACTTCGTGCTAACACTTCTTATAAATAGGAAACTGATGGCTGAGGGAAACGTACATATGACTGTTGCTGAGCTCAACGAGCTAATTAACAACAGAGTCGCAGAGGCTATTGCACAGTATGCTCAGACACACAACACAGGACCACAGGGTCCAGCTGGGGGAGTGATTAACCCACAAGTATGCACGTTCAAGATGTTCTTGGACTGCAAACCTCACAACTTCAAAGGGTCGGAGGGGGCTATAGGACTTCTCCGATGGATTGAAAAAGCTGAATCTGTGTTCGAGATGTGCAACTGCCCGGATGACAGCAAAGTAAAATTTGCTACTGGAACTTTGGAGGGTCCAGCCCTGACATGGTGGAACTCCAATGTTCAGACCCTGGGGTTGGGTGAAGCAAATGCATTGACCTGGAACAACTTCAAAACCTTACTACAAGAGGAGTATTGTCCTCGTAGTGAAATGCAGAAGTTGGAAGAAGAGTATTGGCACCTCAAGATGGAGGGGTCAAACATTGAGGAATATACGACCAGATCGCATGAACTGGCCAGACTGCTACCACATATGGCTACTCCAGCCAGTAAGTGGATCGAAAGGTACATTGGAGGACTAGTGCCTCAGATTCAAGGGTTGGTGACTTCAGCAAATCCCACCACTATCCAACAAGCTGTTCGTTTAGCACATCAGCTTACGGATCAGGCAGTGTTGCAAGGGACCCTGCCTAAGCGAACATCTGCTACCAAGGTAGGAGATCACAAGAGAAAATGGGATAGTAACAACTTCAAGGGCAACAACCAACAATCACATCAGCAAAACAGGAAACAAGACTCAAATAAGTCTTATCATGGTTCAAGCAGTGGTCAGCAATCATCATCATCGGGGGGCTATATTGGTAAGCACCCCAAATGCAACAAGTGTGGTTACCATCATGCGGGTAACCAGTGTGACAGAGCTAAGTGCCAGAGGTGTGGCAAGATTGGGCATGCGGCTAAGGATTGTCGCGGAGAGCTGCAGAACAACAATAACAACCATAATAACAATCAAAACAACGCGCAGAAAGGTTGTTTTGAGTGCGGCAAGATGGGCCATTTCAAGAAAGATTGCCCACAACTTAAGAAAGGCGGGGACAACAATGGTAATGGTAATGGTAACGGAGGTGGCAACGGTAATGGCAATGGCACCAACAACAACAACAACAACAATAATAACAACAACAACGGTGCTAGAGGCAGGGCGTTCGTGATTGGAGGACGTCAAGCGCGGGAGGATCCCAACATCGTTACGGGTACGTTCCTCTTAAATAATCACTATGCCTCTATGTTATTTGACACTGGTGCCGACCGGAGTTTTGTATCTAGTTCACTTGCTAAGTCACTAGATGTTAGTCCCACTGCCTTAGATAGTCCCTATACTGTGGAATTAGCGGATGGTAAGTTGATTGTAGTAGAAAACATTTATAAGGGATGTATTCTTGATTTGATGGGTCAGACATTAGAGATTGATTTGATGCCTATTGCCTTAGGCAGTTTTGATGTAGTCATTGGCATGGACTGGTTGTCCAAGAATCAGGCTGAAATTGTATGCCATGAAAAGATTGTTCGCATACCTCTTCCGCAGGGAGAGACATTATATGTACAAGGAGAGAAGAGCAGTACGCCACTGCGTCTCATATCTTGTATGAAAGCACACAAATGTCTGCGGAAAGGTCATACGGCAGTTATAGCACTTATAACTGAAAAGCCGGTAGCTGAGAAGAAACTTGAAGATATACCTATAGTTTGTGAATTTCCGGAGGTGTTTCCAGAAGACTTTCCGGGATTACCGCCTGTCAGACAGGTGGAATTCCGAATCGACCTTACACCAGACGCAGCACCGATAGCTAGGGCGCCTTATCGACTTGCACCGTCAGAGATGCAAGAGTTATCCACACAATTGCAAGAATTGTTGGATAAGGGTTTCATACGACCTAGTTTTTCACCATGGGGAGCTCCAGTATTGTTTGTAAAGAAGAAGGACGGAACTTTCCGTATGTGTATCGATTACCGGGAATTGAATAAGGTTACTATCAAGAACCGGTATCCGTTACCCAGGATTGACGATCTGTTCGATCAGTTGCAAGGTTCGAGTTACTACTCGAAGATTGATCTCAGGTCGGGTTATCATCAACTAAGAGTTCAGGAGGAGGATATTCCGAAGACAGCATTCAGGACAAGATATGGCCATTATGAGTTCTTGGTCATGCCATTTGGGTTGACAAACGCTCCAGCTGTATTCATGGATCTCATGAATCGTGTTTGTAAACCTTATCTTGATAAGTTTGTCATTGTTTTCATTGATGACATTCTCATTTATTCAAAGTCTGAGGAGGAACATGCTGAACATCTTCGATTACTACTAGAGTTATTGAAACAGGAACAACTGTACGCTAAGTTCTCGAAATGTGATTTCTGGATGCGAGAAGTACAGTTCTTGGGGCATATAGTTAATGAAAAGGGTATACATGTTGATCCAGCGAAGATTGAAGCGATTAAGAATTGGGAAGCGCCAAAGACCCCTACCGAGGTACGACAATTCCTTGGTTTGGCGGGTTATTATCGACGATTCATTGAGGGTTTCTCAAAGATCGCTCAACCACTTACAGCTCTGACGCACAAAGGAACAAAGTATAACTGGACGGATAAACAGGAAGCTGCATTCCAGTTATTGAAACAGAAACTCTGCAGTGCACCGATTCTGTCCTTACCGGAAGGAACGGAAGACTTTGCGGTGTATTGTGACGCATCTGGACAGGGTTTGGGATGTGTGTTGATGCAACGGGATAAAGTGATCGCTTATGCTTCCAGACAACTACGAACACATGAAAAGAATTACACTACTCATGACTTGGAGTTAGGAGCAGTGGTTTTTGCTTTGAAGATTTGGAGGCATTATCTGTATGGAACTAAGTGTACTATTTATACTGATCATAAGAGTTTGCAACATATCTTTGATCAGAAGGAGCTTAACATGAGGCAACGACGATGGGTTGAATTGTTGAACGATTATGAGTGTGCGATTAAGTATCACCCGGGAAAGGCTAATGTCGTAGCCGATGCTTTGAGCAGAAAAGATACAACGGGAACAAGACGGGTTCGTGCACTTATGATGACAATACATACTGATTTACCTGACAAGGTACACAGTGCTCAGATTGAGGCATTGAAAGCGGAAAACTTAGTACCGGAATCTTTACGAGGAATGGAAGAACAATTGAATGTTAAACCTGATGGAATTCGTTATTTCATTGATCGAATGTGGATACCTTTGTATGGAGGTTTAAGGGAACTTGTGATGGACGAAGCACACAAGTCTAGATATTCAGTCCATCCGGGATCAGACAAGATGTACCATGATTTGAAGGCACTGTATTGGTGGCCTCATATGAAAGCTGATATTGCTAAGTACGTTAGCAAATGTTTGACTTGTTCGAAAGTCAAAGTTGAATATCAGAAGCCATCTGGTTTATTGCAACAACCAGAGATACCGATGTGGAAGTGGGAACAGATTTCGATGGATTTCATTACTAAGTTACCCCGTACACCGAGTGGTTGTGATACGATATGGGTAATTGTTGATCGATTAACGAAATCTGCACACTTCTTAGCAATCAAGGAAACTGATAAGATGGAGAAACTGACTCGTATTTACATTAAGGAAGTAGTAGCACGGCATGGCGTGCCAATCTCTATCATATCTGATCGGGATGCCCGATTTACTTCCAATTTTTGGAAATCTCTTCATAAGTCATTGGGGACTCGCTTGGATATGAGTACGCTTATCACCCACAGACCGATGGTCAAAGTGAACGAACGATTCAAACGCTCGAGGATATGTTACGAGCTTGTGTAATTGACTTTGGTGATAGCTGGGAGAATCATTTACCGTTGGTGGAATTCTCTTACAACAACAGTTATCATACGAGTATTCAAGCAGCACCGTTTGAAGCTTTGTATGGTCGCAAATGTCGTTCACCAGTTTGCTGGGCTGAAATTGGTGACAGTCAGATAACAGGTCCTGAACTGGTGCATGAAACAACAGAGAAGATAGTTCAAATCCGGAATCGTATGGCAGCGGCTCGGGATCGACAGAAGAGTTATGCAGACAAACGTCGCAAGCCGTTGGAATTTCAAGTAGGAGACCGAGTTCTTCTAAAGGTATCACCTTGGAAAGGTGTGATACGATTCGGCAAGCGCGGCAAGCTTAGTCCACGTTACGTAGGACCTTTTGAGATTCTGAAAAGGATTGGTCCGGTTGCGTATCAACTCAAACTACCGGATGAACTCAGTGGAGTTCATGATGTCTTTCATGTATCGAATTTAAAGAAATGTCTTTCTGACGAGACATTGATTGTACCGTTGGAAGAAATACAAGTAGATGAACAACTGCGATTCATTGAAGAACCAGCAGAAATCATGGACCGAGAGGTCAAACAACTGAAGCAAAGCAAGATTCCAATAGTCAAAGTCCGATGGAATTCAAGACGGGGTCCTGAATTCACATGGGAACGGGAAGACCAAATGATGAAGAAATATCCTCATTTATTCAAGACAGCTACTGCTAACACTGAGAGCGCACGTTAAATTTCGGGACGAAATTTCTTTCAACAAGGGGATGACGTGATGCTTTCACACATCAACACTGCAAATTTCAAACTGTAAGCACAAACGTTTTATTTATTCAATTGATTTTGTTACAGATATTTGTGCTACATTACATCTTATATGTTTTATGTGCTACATTTCATATGTTACATGTTATGGTAGTACATACACGATTGGTTACATACATTTTGCTATGTGCGGGGTTGCATAGTACATTGGTTACATACACTTTGCTATGTGCGGGGTTGCATAGTACAAACAGTTTCAGACACTCACTAGGTGTGAGGCTACACAACACAGTATGATCAAACACAAACAGTCACAGTTAGGTGAACTAACTAGTGAACACGCAAAACAGTTACATTGAACGATCACAATTGAGTTGTGATGTTGCAAGCATTAGACTTTGTGTGTGAGTACACACAAGCACACAGAATGATCAAATCACACTAACACGTACGATTTAAACTCGTAAGTAGTTTCCTAACTACTCTTAACACTTGCTAATTTTCGGGACGAAAATTCCTTCAACAAGGGGATGATGTGACAATCCGACTTTTCACACTAACCTTGTTAACGGGAGTTAGTGTTATCACAGGCCCAACAAGGCCAACCAAGGCCCAATAAGGCCAATGAAGGCCCAATAAGGCCAATGAAGGCCCAATAAGGCCAATGAAGGCCCAACAAGGTTAATGAAGGCCCAGTGAAGCCAAAGAAGATCCAGTAAGGTCAAGGAAGACTCAACGAGATCAATTAGGCCCAACAAAGTTAATGTAGGCCCAATAAGCCAAGAGAAGCCCAATAAGGCCCAATAAATTCAAGTAAGGCCCAATGTAAATCAAGGTAGGCCTAGGGAAAGCCAAGTTAGGCCCAGGAAGGCCCAGTGAGGCCCAATTGGATTTAAAAAGCCCAATTGGATTAATTTGGCCAGTAGTAGTCCAATTTGGCCCAATTAGTGATAAATTGGAATTTTTAAAGTGACTTTATTAATCGAAATGATATGTTGTCGAGCCGGAATAAATTATAGGAGTTAGGAATTAAGAAAAATAAAGTCCTAAGTGTTAAATTATTCAAGATTAAACTTGTAATTGATTTTTAGTGGCAATTTTGACTTCTACAAGTCAAAATTCGGTTAATTTGTTAAGGAAATTCGGAATTCCTTTAAATTTGTTACAATTAACCAATTAAATCATGTAATCAATACACATTGATGATGTATAACAGTTACCAACCGTTGATGATCACATAATGATCGAAATTAAGTGAATATTAACTTCGAAAATGGTAACCGAAGTCGGTTAGATCGAATGCTTATAATACGATATCAATCCATCAAATTGATGTTATAGAAACCTAAATCGGCATCATTAGGCTATTTCACACACAAGAATTCGAACAGAAGAACATCTGGGAGCAAGATTGATACGGGAGTAGGCCGAACATCATCCTAGAAGGGAACTACATCGATTTGAAATCAAATCAGGTAATTCTTGATTCCTACATTTTCTAAACATGTCGAATAAGGGTTATCCTAGATCAATTTCATCTGTTAACATCGAATTGATAGGGTTCAAGTAATTAGGGCTCGTAATAAGGTTGTTTTGGGGGTTGTTGATTAAACCGTGTTAAAAATGTAATTAAACAGTATGGAATGGTTCAGAGGTGTTCGATTAAGGTTAATGTCATGGCAATTTCATCAGGTAATTACGAATTGTGGGAGTTCGATTCTAGGGTTCTTAGTGTGAGAACGGATTTGGGGGTTCGGTATTAATCGAGCTGTAAGATCAAATTAAAGGTTGTTTTTAGTTTCAGAGAGTCTCGATGAAGCTAATCCATGATTTAATTTCATTTCATTATAGTGAATTGATAAAGAACAAGATCTAGGGTTCTTGGGATAAACGGTTTTGGGGGAATTAGTCTTGGAAGGTTTAAAAGTCAAATTAAATGGTGATATCAGATTCTAAAACCACCGATTATGTATTCCCACATATCAATTTCATGATATCATCACATATTGATAGGTTTTGAGTGAAGGATTGATGAAATTGAGTTCGAATGATTACAAAATCGAATTAAGTGTGTTATATTAATTTAAATTCAAATTAAAACCGGTTATAGAATCGGTTGGATCTAAGGAATAGAAGCCCTATGGTTTTGAGGACTATCGAGTTCGAATTCACGATCAATTGAAGGGTGTAAGCTTCGGCTATATTATGGAAAAGGAATTGGGCTGGAATGGTATTTAAAAGAATTTAAATCTGATATCCATTGCGACACCCTAGCGGGCTGAGTTGGTTAGATGCATGTGTTTGGTGTTGAGGGTCGCGGGTTCGAGTCCCGGCCCAACCATATTTTTAGATTCTAAATTAATTTTAGTATTTTGGGCATAACTTTCGCATACGAACTCCGATTCGATCCGTTCAAGTTGCGTTGGAACCGTAACGAGAATGCGAACATGTTGAGATGATAAAATCCATATTTTAATCCGAACACGAAATCGCGTATAATTACGTTTAATTAAATAAAATCAAATGTGATTTTATTTAAACGATTTCAAAAGCACGCGTACTTCCGTATGCCTAATTCTCACACTTTAACGTACGTATGTTGATACGTATGTGATTTTAAGCACAAAACGATTATTCGAATAACAATAGGTTATTGTTTAAATCACAGATTCTTCGTAGAGGATTTCTACGCAAGTTCACACGTGTTTGATCATTCTACTCTTATCAAAGGTGCGTACACGGCCCCTTTCTTATTTTAAACTGTTTTGGGGGAGAAAACATGTGCAACAAACTGATTTTTAGATACATAACACTTGCATGAGTTATCTGTTTACATTATGTGAAAACATATCAACTTGAAAGTCCTTACACACCTCGAACCGTTTAGTTTGCTGTAATGCAAAGCGTGGTAGTTGGAAATAGATCTATTAGGTTTGACAAACCTCACCTGGTAGATGGGATCTACGCAGGTGTTTGACTGACCAAACACACATTTACTATTGTTGTGATAGACAATAGTGGCAAGGCGAAAACATGCTATAGCATGGCAACTAGTCAGCTTCGGTGTCGAACACGTATGTAAATAGTTATATGACTAGCTATCATGACTGTGCAATTGTGATTATGTTATCTACAACTTGTTATTCAAACTGATGTTTTGAACACTATGATTACTTAAAACCTGTGTTATGCACCAACCTTTGTGTTGACTTGATTTGCATGTTTTCTCAGGACGCTAAGGCGCGCGTAACAGCTGGCATGGACTAGGAAGATAGAGTCTCATGCATTTCTTTCATTTTGATTATTTAAATTTGACTATTTAAGTACTTTGAATTGTAATGTTTGAATTACAACTGTTTATGGTTTTTAAACGCTTCCGCACTTTTTGTAAACTCTGGTTATTATGTTTGTTTTAAAGACCAACGTATGTTTTTGAAATTCATATAGAGGTCTTCGCTATGTCTAATGATCTGAGATCCTGGTTTGTCATGCTCCCAAACGGTGTGATTCCGTTAGTTGAAATTGGGGGTGTGACAATACCCACATATCATGTATGCATGGTGTATGTGTATGTGTGTGAGTGCATGGGTTTTTACATGATACATGCATGGTTTTAGGATTATAACAAAGATTTCAATTGCAATGTCATCAAGGATTAGGGTCACTAATTAAAATGGTTTTTCTCAAAACCTACTAACAACTCAATATGAGCTGTTAATATCTAATACTTTAGCTTAAAACACTTGAGGTCTACTATAGGACCATGTGAATCAAACAATAACCTAAAGGTTACGGGGTTGACTTATCTATTAAAGTCCAAACCCTAGGAAAATGATTAAACACATGTAACTAATCTAGATGCTTTATGTAAATCATCTAGCCTTAGTAATTCAAAGCATTGCTCAAAGATCACTTGGAAATTCTCAGAATAGTGAATGGGCCGAGGTTGGCCCAATAGGGCTAACTTAAGCCCATCACACGTTAATTTTCTTTAAATTAGTTATGTTTAGTAGAAGTAAATGATTTGTAAACTTTGTTAAATTATATTAAATAATCTTTTCTAAATAATTAACTTAAAATGGATTAAATTGAAAAGGTTTTACTTAAAGTCTTTAAATGATTAATGTGGGATTAGGGTTATTACTGGGTAATAAGTTAGACTAAGTTAGATAAAGTCATAGAAACACATTAGTAATTTAGGACACTTAGTTGCACACCGAGACCAACCCTAGTTACGACAACTACCGTATATACTTATCATATTCGAATTCTTTTAAAACAACTCAGGGACTGAAGATACCTAGGCAACAATCAAAGAGCGCGCATATCTTTTGTGGTTCATTTGCACAGCAACACAGGTGAGTTCATTGCCCCTTTTCTAAACATTTTTTGTTTTTAAACGCGGGGCTGAGAAGCATGCGTAAACTGTTTTATTTAAACTGTTTATTTAAATGCTTTTATTTATTATATGTTTTTACATATATATGTTGTTGATACTCCTGGACTCCTGTCTAGGAAATTATTGAACAGATCAAGTTATCAAATAAATTTAAGTACTCTTATGAGAATACCTTAAATTTAAATCCTAATTCAACCCTTAGTCCATCAAGTTCAAATTCAAGAACCTAAACTCAAAGTGAAATCAAATGAACAAAATCAATAAATCATATTCAAGGGAATCATAACTCAGTGTGTGAACTGAGGCCCAAGAATCATAATCAAATCAATTATCATTGAAATCATGGGAATTCAAAGAATCAAGAATCAAAAGACTCAGGAAATCAGAAATCATAAGTGTGTGTGAATCATTGAACTAATGAAATCATTATGATCTAATGAACTCATTAATACTCATGTAAGGTGGATGTCAGTTGTATATGGAATCAAGATCACGTGTAACACACATATAAAGTCCCACGCAGATGCAGAAGACCTTTGGGTCAGGCTGTAACGGGCAATAACATGAACGATCAAATGAAATCATCATCAAAGTCAAAAATCAGGAGAATCAAGAGATCAAGAATCACAGGATATCCTTAAAGTCCCCGCTTGTACAGAAGACCTTTGGGTCAAGCTGTAAGGGCAAAACAATAAAGTCCTCGCTTGTACAGAAGACCTTTGGGTCAAGCTGTAAGGGCAAATCATTAAAATCCCGCTCAGTTCAGGTGTACTCCTTGTGAGTTATGCCTGACATGGGTCACGTGTGAGAGGTTACAACTTGGACAACCACCAACAGCTAAGTCTAACTGATTGAGTAAAATCATACCCAATCATCATGTCTTAGTTGTATTTAAATGTTTTATTTAATTAATAAATTAAATATTTGACATTTTACTATTATCACTGTCTTTTTGGGAAATCATATATCTATGAGGAACCCAATAAATCGAAGGCATATCAGATTTCAATATCATGATCTAAATCAGAGGTGTTGGGTAAAAATGCTTAATTATCATTAACAACAGTGTCATATACATATTAGTATGTGGTGGGATAGAGTATGGGCTTGACCCTTTCGTGATTCCCTATATATAAGCATACCGATGTGGATATTACATGTGGAGTTAATGAGGTTAGGGTCTTTACCAAAAGAGGTTTCAAATCATTATCAAGTCATTTTCAAATCATTATCAAGTCATTTTCAAATCATTATCATACCATTTCCAAATCATTTTCAAATACTAAACTATATGAACTCACCAACCATGTGTTGACTTGATCTTTTTGCATGACTTCTCAGGTGACGAACAGGTCAACTAAGGAGTTATTCCTTTCGTACTAGGACTTCAGATAGAAGGCTTAGCTTTTGGACCTGCATTATTTTTGAAGACATCATTATGCAAATTATTTTGTATATCTTGTGTAAATACAAGATAGAAATACATGATGTTAATGGTAGATTTACATTGTTAAATTATAAACAATACTGATGTAATTTAACTTTGTAATTCTATTATGTTTAGCATTTCTCATTTGTATCATGTGCAATGTAAACAATCTGATCATCACGATTATCACTCACGATATCGCGCCCCGGGAACTTTCCGCCCGACGGGACAACCGATCCTATCCCGCCGGCTCGGGGTGTGACAAAAATACACCTAAAAATATTTATGTTAACCAAAATGGTAAATATTTTAAAACATAAGATTTACATTATTTAACCATAGAAGATTGTTACCGTATCAACATCCCATAATGCAGGGTATTCTTCTTTCATTCCAATACAAAATGACAAAGCTCCATGGTTTGGTGTTTCACATAGAATGTCATAGAATTGTGGTGTCATGATAGTCCAAGGAAACAATTGTTCTGGACGACGATTCTTTGTTATTTCTTTCCATGGGAAACGCGTCAACCTGGTAACCCAACCTTTTACATGCTTTAAAGTAACACATGCATACAAGTTAGTACATAGTGTTTGTATAATAGTATGAATAATTGAAATGATAATTATAATTTCTTACAAGTTTTGATAAATAGCCATAATTTTCATATCCTAATATTGATCCCCAAAACTCTTGATCTAACTTCATATTTCCCACAAAAAAGGAAATACAGGATGATGCATCACCATTGTGATAAAATTCCATCACATTACATGACCAATTTTTACTCTCTTCAACTGGACGATACCAACGTGTGTTTGTTGGGAGATTTTCTGGAGGTGTTTCTTGGACATAAGTTTGGTTTTCTGGGGGGTATCACATACCACTTCATCATTGTAATTTTGTGGGCTATCCATGGGTTTGATATTATGGATTGAATGTAATGGTTTGCAATGGATTTGAAGTGAGTGTCTACATATTTATAAGGATTTATTCACATGTTTATAAGTTGGTAGTTAGAGGGGTAAGCTTTGAAATTTAAAGTGGGTAGGTAGAGGGTAAGCTTTGAAATTTAAAGTGGGTAGGTAGAGGATTTATGTAGAGGATTTATGTTAAAGTGAATGCATGTAAAAAAACTGGTTTGGAGTTGGTAGGTAGAGGATTTTAAAGTGGGTAGGTAGAGGATTTATGTGACACAGCTTTATTCTTCAAATCCTGTTAAAGTGGGTAGGTAGTGTGTTTCAGAATACATGTGAAGTGTACTATGTGACACAGCTTTTTTCTTCAAAGTGGGTAGGTGGTATGTTAATAAAATGTATTCATTTATTATCTTTTTTCAAAGGCTTGCTATTAAAGTGGGTAGCATTCTCTATTACAAGAAACGTTCCACCTTCTAACTGCGCAAATTACATCGTTTTTGGAATTGAAATACATTCCAAGACGCAGTTCATTGGAATCTTCGTTCCACATGTCCATGTCTTCCTCCTCATCGAAATCAGGAAGACCATAGTCGTTTAACTCCTCAACCTCATCATTGAGATCAAATGTTGCTTAGGAGAACCCTTGGTGAACTCCAAAGTTGTATCGATCCCATGACTCAGGAACCGCATCGTCATTTTCTGATTCATCATTGGATGGGGGGAATTCACTTTCCTCACTTTCAATGGTCATATGACCTTCGGAGTGTTCAAACCCGTCACTTTCACAATGATCATTCTCCTGCATAACAGTCGTATGATCAGCCCCAACTTCAAACGGGCCAGAGAAACCTCTCAGCAAATCCATGCAACTTGTTTGCTGAAGAGAAAAAGTTGTTTGCCATTTCACCTTGATATGAGCCATGAAGTGAAGCTCATTTTCAGCTAGAAAGTACAACATATTCATACTTTCCTCAGAAACTAGATAAGAACTTTCGAAAATGCTTTGAAATGAATAATACAATAACAAATTCAGAATAGATGATTCTTTTTGAATTTGAATATGCTTACAAATTTCATCAACAAACTGCTCATATGTCATTCTATACCTCATAATAAACGATGTGAATAGAGTTGATTCATCATAATTAACAACACCATTTACATAAGAAGTTTCCCCATTCCAATATAACTTTACAAGGAATGGTCGAAATGAAGACATGATTTTGAAATGTAATGGTTTAGAACTGAATTATGTGAGGTAAGAAATAATTAAAGTGTTTTGATGAAAGTATATGATCAAAAAAATGAATGTTAACATCACTATATATAAGAACATAAAAATATAATGGATTGTACGATTTAAACACAGGGGAAAAATATATGGATGAAATATAGTATTTTTTGTAACTTTTTTTTATTCGTGTATTTAAATAATCCCAATTCAATTTAAACATATGTGAACAAAAGTTGGTGGGTTTTCATATATTAAAACGTGTTAAATATGAGTTGGATTTATGCTACCTAACTACTAGACCCGCTTCTTGAGGTAGCGGATGTGTGTATGAGATTAAATGGTTTGCGCTTGTATTACAGTTTTTTTTTGACAGTTGTCAAGACGATACAGGTTCAAGATCGAAAAAAACCCATATGGTATGAATCATTACTTTTAATAATAATAATAATTAATAAGTTGCAATAATTAAAATTTTAATTCGTGTTCTTCATTTTTCTAATCTATTTATTCTAATAAATAAATGTTTTTATAGACACATGTCATGTTCTCAGAGCACCTCACCTTTGGTTTCCCTCCTCTCTCTCCTATTAAATGCATTTCATTATATTTTTTTTTACATTTTTAAATTTAAAAAGTCTTTTATAATACATTTATAATATGATAATATTAAAAAAACATATTTTTTTAAAAAATCAAATTATTATAAAATATAAAATTTTTCTTTTTTTTAATTGAAAAGTTAAAGAAACAAACTTTGGAAACTTAGTGTTTCTAGAAATAATTATTATTACTTAATGTATTAAACTATACAAAATTTTAATAATATTTTATATTAGAATTTAGATTTTTATTGATTACTATTTATTATATTTTTTATTCAACACGTGTAGTATACGGGGTATTAATCTAGTCATCTATACATCAAACTTATTTATATCAATCAAATAAAACACACATATTTTTTACTCATATATATTTTTAAAAATTTTTAACAATAAAAAATACAAAAAATAGTGGGTAGGTGTGTGTATGAGAATAAACGGTTTGTCCTTGTATTACAGCTTTTTTTTTCTGTAGTTTGTCATGTGAGTGAGTGGACCACTTGCTTCTATATTTTTTTGAAACGTGTATAAGAATAAATTTTCGTAGGGTCGTGTTTCATGCAGCTAAACAACAAAAGTAGGTAGCAAAAAATTATTAGCTTTAAGGACTAGCTACTTGAGGTAGTGGGTGTGGTTACATCACCCCCACCTAACCGCTGTTAGAATCCCGCTATTACAACACGCGGTTCACAAAATCGTGGTTTATGCCGTGTAAAACATGAAACCAACAACGTGGCAGCAACCGCTACTCCAAGTAGCGGTTCATGCTTGCATGGCAGCCCCCCCTTTGGTCGACGAGGGTCCAGCGTGCCACATCAGCCACACCCACTACTTAGGGTAGCGGGACACCTATTTTCCAAACCAAAAACCAAAACCACCTATTTTCCACAAACCCCATGCAAAACCACCTATTTTAAAAAAAAAATTTCTTCAAGTCTCATTGGTGACACTTTAATGGATACCAAGTGAGGGGAGGAATCTTGAGCTTAACTTCGGGTTTTGAACCAATGGGTGCAAAGGTTTACCTATTCCACAGGGTTCCCACGCATCAGGGGGTACGGTCTCATGGTCGGCGATTGAGGAATCGATCTTAGTTACCAATTACCAGGATAACTGAAGGTAACACGATGAGACCCTTTGCCGTTAAAAAAATAGATAGACAATTGGCTTTTATAAACGCATGAAGAAGAATATTTCCCCGTGCTGCCCAATTACTTGCAGGTGGTACATATTTGAAAACATATCCATATAAAATAGGCCAAGTTTCACGCAATGAGACTGACAAAAGTTTGGATATATGTGATCGGTTGTGATAGACTCTGCTACTTTTGATTTATGAGTGGCTATAGACCTCTTGTGAGAGTAATGTTCTATTTCTCATATTCAATCCTTTTTATTTATATGAAACATGATAATATGTGTTGGTTTTTCCAGAGGTTATAAGATATTTGCAACTAAACTGGTTGCAAAGGTAAAATGAATTGTTTATGTCAACGTGGATTGATAAAAACCAAAATGTTGGTTATTGAACCACAATCACACGAGGTATGTCTCTGTTTGTTTTAAACACATTATTTTGCTATTTTAGAAGTAGAATTGTGATATTGGGTTGAAATCGTTCGTTTTATTTGAATATGTGGAACTATACGAGTCGTATGGACCCATACGGCTTGTATAGTCTTACGGGAATACGAACAAGTTCTCTAGGGTTTTTGAAGGGTTGAACCATACAGCCCGTATGGGGCCATATGACCCGTATTGTTCTATAAAATTATGTTTTTCATTTCTTTTATTTTGCAGATCATGCCACCGCATGATTGTGCTTGTGAGTCGTCTAGTTTGGATTCAGACGATGGTCATCCGGATCGGATGTTGGATGCCCATCCGCTGCTGCAGTTTCCATGAGGGTTTGAGGCGTACATACGCCTCATGGTCGGGAGCAGGTTACCACACCTCTCTATTTGGATGAGTGTGTTGGTGAGGACGAGGCCGTCCTCACCGACGGGTGGTCGGCAATTGATGACATGACCTTAGTTATAAAGGCCCGTGTTAGTGTATTCGTGATCCATTGCACCTATACTTACATCGGTGCATCGCCTGCACCATCACCGGTTGCCATCTAATCCAGGAGTGAGTCACTCAGCATGACCTATTCTATATTTATTGTCTAATTAACAGTTGGAGCTGCAACCTCGCTTGTTTGCTAGCTGATTACTTTTCTAGCACTGTTAGCCGCAAGGCTACCGGTGCTATTATGTGTGGCTCTTTCGTCACACGTATCGCTCGACGTCTTGATCGGTTTTCAACAGAGATTAGAGACAACATGATCACCATATTATTTGGGAGCCTCCTGTTTCGCATCTCGAACAACCACAACCACAGCCGAAGGTCGAGCCATAGGCAGAGAGCCACCGTCGAGCCAACATCATGTCGTTGTTTGGCAGCCTCGACTAAGAGTGTTCATCGGGTCGGATAACGAGTTATTCGGGTTTTTCGGGTTGGAAAATTTTTTAGTATATCCGAAACCCGACCCGAAATTCTAAAAATATTATCCAACCCGAAAATCCGAATAACCTGAAAAACCCGAATTTGTTCATCCGAACAACCCTGTTTTTTTTCGAGTTTTTCGGATATCCGACCCGAAAAAACCAATTCTTGCTTATCCGAAACCCAACCCGAATCTAAAATCATATTATCCGACCCGAATAACCCGAAAAACCCGAAATAGATTTCAAATACGGTTTTTTCGGGTTTCGGATACGATTCGGATTTCGAATTTTTTCGAGTTTCGGATATTTTGAACACCTCTAGACTCGACTACATCCAGCTCACGATGCGATCTTGCGTGAGCATGCTACACGACTTGATCACATTGAGGACATGATCCGATGGTTGGTGGAGCAGTAGGCTGTTTCTTCCGGCATTCATGCTCCCTGTTTTTCCTAGTCGGAGGCATGATCAGGATCCTTTGGTCATTCTTAGTTTTTTTTTTTTTTTTTTTTTTTTGTATTTTTGTTTACTAATTTGATGCACACACTTATGTTTATTTATGTGAATGTATTCATATTTCGCTTGTTTGTTTGTGTATGGAATGATTGTTTGTTTTGTCTTTTGTTATATAATTAAGAAACACACGTAATGGTGAGTTACTAAACGGTAGTTAACTTAAAAACAAGGATAATGGTATATATTCAAACAATGTTTAGGAAACAATCGTAAATTCAAATACTTAAGACTAAATAATTTTTTTTGAACGGCCAGGTACGATGACACCTAAGACGGGTGTTCAACCGTCCTCTCGAATTTGACCCTCTGGGGCGTACGCCCGAGCCCACCACTTACGATTAAATAATTAAATCATAACAAATATAACTTATTAGAGCATGTACGTATACGGGTTGCATAACACTTATATCGCTTAAAAAACTTATTTAAAATCAGTCAAATTTAGTTACGTTAAAATAGTTATTATTTTAAAATAAACTATTAAACATTGTTACGATATACTAATTTTTGAACAAAACACTTAGACAATAGCACACATATACCGGTTGTAAAAATAACATTACATCCCTTTAAACCTCTCTAAATAAGCCAAATTTTAATCTCACAACTCTATACGGGTCGTATAGCCTCATACGACTCGTATGGAATACGCCCCATACGGTTCGTATGGCTTCAGCCACCATACATTAGTCTATACGATTCATATAGAGTCAGACGGTGTTAATTGATCGTACAAGGGTGTCAAAATAACGAACACCTTTATTTATTGTTATGTATATCAATTTCAAAGATCGGTTACCTTTTTTATGCTAAGGTTTTTGTATTTTCTTTCTCCATCAAGAACTATAATCTTCCCAGCCTGATTGGTCAGGGCTTTGATTTACATAATCTAACTCTTCACCAGCCCCTTATTTTTTTTCTGCATCTCGCACAAAACGCCGACTTTTTTGGGGTCTTGGCACGCATCCGCCTACGTGGACCCTTCTTCTATCGTTTGTAACTTGTTTTGTGGTGGGTGTTGTCCTCATCTCCCCGTATCGTAGGTACGCATCATCTCCTTTTGTGGGTTTTGGTTTATCTTCAACTGGGTGCCTCAATATTTTCCTGTTTTGCTTCACCTTTACGCTTTGGTGGATAATGTTCTGTGACATGGAGGGTTAAGGGAGGTCAGACATGTTCTCTTAGTCGGTCTGGGAGGGTTAGCCAAGATGGTCCATTCACTTTTGTTATCCACTATTGATTCAATGATTGACAATTACCTGCTTTCGTTATGTCGAATTTCAGAATTCTATGTAAAATTAGTTAAACTAGGAGCAAGTCCTTTTGAATCTAGGTTAAGTATTCTCAATCTGAAGTAGCAATATGAGGTCAAAGATTAATGTCTTATTTGTCGTTACTTTTCATAGGTTTATCTGATCGTTTGATTTGTGATGAAGTTTAACTGTTATTTTTGTTGTGATTCCATTGATTATCCTCATTGTTGTTTAATCCGTAAAGGAATTTGAGGTACACGTTAAAGTTTGAGAGGGTCAAAATTGTCTACCGATTTGTTAGATGGTATTTTGAGTATGATATGTATATAAGCAACATATTTTAGCTTGATGTGTATTCCCAAAATGATTTTGTATAACCTCCAAGAAAGTGGTATAGTGGTTAAAGTGATGGTTAGACAACCTAGAGGCTCAAGTTCAATTTTCACTTACCTGCTCCTTCTGGTTAGTCGGGCGGTTTCCCACGTAAGTAGTTCCCTATGGTTATAAAAAAATGATTTTTTGTGATTTGAAGAATCAAAGCCAAACATGTTATTGATATTTTGAATAATTTGGTAATTCTAGGCTTATTGCACTTATCTATATCTTATGGTAATTTCTTACCTGCTTCTCCAAATGTAATTATTTTGTCCCGAAATAGTCTGATCAATATCAATTTGTTACTGAACGTGCAAAACTGATTGTGATCTGGTATTAGAATAAACAATTCAGGCATAAATCCAAGCACCGCATAGTGTAATGATTTGCATCATGAATCTGAAATTTTGTAATAGTTTTGATCCAACTCAAAAATGAAACTATTGCAACTAAAGTTGGAAAAGGCATGAGAGAATGAACAAAAGAACACTGTGAACTTGAGGTGAACCATGTGTTTGTTTCAACAAAATAGTTTGCTTTTGGAGAACAAAGCAAAACTTATTATAATGTGGTACAGGTAATCTTAGCAATGTTGTTCTGCATTTAGGAACCAAAGGGAATTAATTGTCTTGAATTCAACTATTGTGGATTTAGAAGTCATACGTGGTGATCATATGTATGTATATCTTTAAATGGTTTTCATGAAATAAGGAAAAAAAAGATGATGTTGCTATAGGGCAAAACTATACTCAAATACACTAAACTATACTATGTCATAACCATTATATGATAGGAGTGTTAGTGTTCAATATGATTTTATTTGTGATATGTTAAAGCATAAATGTTAGATGTCAAAAATCTTTCTTTTCTAAGGTTTGGTCTTTGCTGGATGTTAGATAAAAGTATATATTTATTTAAATCAATTATACTTATTATAAGATGCTGTATAATTTATTTTTATTAGTAACACATAGATCTTACTACACAGGCTAACATATGACACATCCATGCTTGTAGAAATATCAATGACAAACACAAGTATATAACATCGTTGTTAAAGGCGTTAGGCGCAAAAAAAACGCTAGCCTGAGGAAAAAAAGTGCACATATAATAAAAAAAAATATTATATTACACATTTATACTTTAGAATATAAAATAATATACTTTGTACTAAAAGTCCAATTCATATTAATAAATATCAAATGATAAAAACCAATTCCATGATGTTCGAATACAAGTTCATGAAGCCGATAATGTGATGCGGTTAGACTGAAGAGTTCGAGTAGTCGGCCCAATTTTTTGATTTTCAAAACAAATAATACGTAAAATAATATTTTCCTTATTCGTTTAGCCGAGTATTTAAAAAAAAAAAGATTAAAACAAATCCAATAATATCAAAACCAAAAAAAATTTAAAAAAAAAAAAAAAAAAAAGCCACCGCCTGGATTCAGCTTCACCTACCCTTAAGCCACCGCCTCCAATGGCTTTTGGAAAAAAAGCCGTAATCTGCGCCTAAGCATCACAAAAGCGCTAAGAGTGAGCTGGGCTTTTTTTTTTTTTTTTGCGCCCAGGCGAGGGCTTTTAACAACTATGGTATATAATCATATTTTTTAGGGGCAATTACATATATCCTCCTACAAATTTCATTTATTACATATATACCCAATCCAAATTTTTAATTACATATAACCCCTCCTCTAATGCTAAAAATTTCAAATATACCCATTTTCATTAAAATGAATTAAGTGATTACTATTTTGCCCTTATTTTAAAATATTTATTATATATATTTTACACTTGCTTTGAATATACCCGTATTTTACGTTTTTTTTCCAATTTTTAGTGTTTTTTCCTTCATTTTCGTGTGTTTTTTTGTTTTTCTAATTGTGTTTGTTTTGTACTTTTTTCTTGTTATTTTCTGTATTTGTATTTTTTTTGACAACCATCAAAATGAATGAATGGTGGGGGCGGCGACGAAGGATGTGCAACGGCACTGCAGTCGTATGGTGCGGGCGATGAACAAATGAGTTTACGTATCTGTGTTTGGAATTCAATATGTAAAGATATTAAAGTTGGGTATATATGTAATTTGAATTTTTTAGTTGGGTATATATGTAATTAAAAATTTTTAGTTGGGTATATATGTAATTAAAAATTTTTAGTTGGGTATATATGTAATTATAATTTTTAGTTGGGTATATATGTAATTAAAAATTTTTAGTTGGGTATATATGTAATTAAAAATTTTTAGTTGGGATATATGTAATTAAAATTTTTAGTTGGGTTTATATGTAATTAGACCTCAAAAGAGGGGGATATATGTAATTCTTCCTATTTTTTAAGTGCCATGTTGTTTCTGTTTCTGGTAATTTACATGTGAATAGGAATTCTGTTGTAGCTAGCTAGGCTAAGTGGCTAACTCAAAATGTATCATGTGTGTGAACCTCTTTAGTCTTTTGATGCAAAAATTTAAACCGCAAGCATTCAAAGACACGCACCGCGTAGCGTGGGTTAATCTTCTTGTTTATATTAAAACCGAACCATGAGAACTTTATCCATTCAAATTGTGCCCCCTTTTAATTACATTTCTTGAATTTGATGGATTTACAAGAACAGAGTAACGTTAGCTGCTGAACAAAATAATGACACCCTCAATCTGAAGAACCCTAAATTTAATCCAACCTCTTAAAAATGTCCCTCTGGTTTCCATCTGTTCCCTTCCTCCGCCTCTGCGCCGCTCAATCAGCGACGGCAAAGTCTCAGTTCGTTGGTAAATCATTTGTCAAGTTCTCCGTCCAGAATTGCTCTTCAGTCGGCTCACACAAGGTACTTGCATTGGTTTATAGTTTCCTCATTGTATTTGTTTGTTAATTCGTGTTTCGATTATGCGGTTATCATAGAATGTTTGACTGATTTCTGGATCAATAATTTAGTCCAATAATGTCAAGATGCATTTATCATAGAATGTTTTGACTGATTTTGGATCAATAATTTAGTCCAATAATGTCAAGATGTATAGTTCTGGGCCTAAATTGTAACATTATATATCTTGTTTAACAAACTAACAACTATGTTACTGTTGGTCTTTGGATTTGTCAAATCTCCTTCTCTTAGTCTTTTTCAATTCTAAGCTAAGAATCTACCATAATTCTCACCTCTCTTGAATAGGGATGAGATGTAAGGTTATCATAATAGGTGAGACACAACAAGACACAACACGCTGGTTAATCATGTAACTTTTTCCAAACACAGACAAGCATTTTTCTTTGTTTAGAAACATGTTACACTACAAGACCTATTTAGGGACATGTTTAAAATTTATAAAAATTTAAGAAATAGTAACATGTTTAAAATGGTTAGCAGGTGTTTAACAGGTCGCTAGCATGTTAACCAAGTGTTTAAACAAATTTATATGTCTTTAACATGTTTAAACTTTAAATAGGTCGTCAGGTGTTTTAACAAATTATTACAGGTCATTAACAAGTTAGCAGGCGTTTAACCTATGGAACCTGTTTACTGTCACGAAACTGGTTAAGCTTAAGTACGAAACTTGTTAACTTTGTATCTTGTCGTGTTAACAGGTCCGTGTCAAAAATTGTCGGGCCTATTGAGATGGTTGGTAATATGTAAGTTTACCTATTCTTGTATAGATATGTGTGATTTGTTTTGGGCTTTAAGAGTCCATGAGAGAGATTGGCTTGCTAAAATTTTTCTTGAACGAGCTTGATGCCATTCTTGAGTTTTAATCAAAGCTTATTTATAAGAAGTCGAACAATTGAACTAGCTTGGGTGTTGTGTCCGAACTGGGATACAATATTAGGAGAGAAATAGAAGATATTCGGGTAATTAGGAGACTCACGACATATTTGTATCATACATTGACTCAAAAAAATGATGCAATTTTATAGGCTTACAAGAGGAAATAGAGAGGAAGAGGAAATGCAACTAACCACCAGACCCACAACATTAGATTTTGCTGACAATAAGCAACAAGCAAATAAAGGAGAACGCCAATTTGTTGAACCCATGTACTACTTCTCATTATATAGAAATGCATAAGATGTGCATGGACTACATGGGCTTGGAGGAGATGGCTCGTATCATTGGGCTTGGGCTCTCTTAAGTTAAAAGAGTTTTACTTGATTTGGTTTGTTTGTACCCTTAGATTTACTGATTAGGTTCATTGTGGATGATGATGTATTCTACAAATGGGCTCAATGTATAGGCACGGGTAGGTTAAGTTTGGCCCATTAATATAAAGAAGGTATGCCTGATATATGTAGGAACTTGTCATGTGGGATAGCAACGAGCTATAAAATACCAATTAAACAATACATCAATATAGATGTGAATATGTGATGTTCTGTACATGCAATATTGGCTATTAAATTTTTATTTACATTTTTTAAGCACATAACAGAAATAATTTTCTTGAACTTCACAGCTAGTATTGAAGGTGAAAGAGATGCTCGAGAAAGATTATTACAGTCTCCCTACAGGAAAATACGGAAGAGATGATGAGGAATTGATTCTTTGGTTTTTGAAGGATCGACGGTTTTCGGTAGATGAGGCTATCTCAAAACTGACCAAAGCAATTGTGGGTAAATCTTTGAGATACACAGGCACACATGAAAATGATCAAACAAGAACTCATATTTTTTGCATGAACTTGATCAAACGAACTCTGATTCAATTATTCTATTGGTGCTAGAGCCATTTTGTTGATCCTTAAATATGTGTATTTAAGGTTTAGCTTTTTGGGTTTAAAGTTAGCTTATAGGATTTAGCAGCTTAGCTTTTAGGTTTAGCTCTAGAGCTTAGCTTTAAGGTTTAGGTTCAACAAACGGTTTCAATGCTGCTGAAATGACTTCAATCAGAGTTCGTTTGATCGAGCTCTCACAAAAACATAAGTTTGCATTTTAACCTTTTATGTATGTATGTATGTGTGTGTGTGTGTGCGCATGCATGTATAGAGGGTAATTTATTTTATGTTTTTATTAAATTATGTTGTAAAAGGGTAATTTGACTTTTTTATTTTATGTTTTTATTAAATCATGTTGTAAAAAATAAGTTTCTCTCTTTATATAGGCAAATCTATGAAGAATAATCAATTTAATTTCTAAAAACAACCAATCTAGACCCAAACTAAATATCTTTTAACTTTCAATTTGAGAAGTGGTTCGGTTCGGTTTCGGTTATAACCAAACTAAATGAATAAACCTATTAAAAACCAAATAAACATGTTTTTAAAAACCAAATAAACCGAATTCAATCTAATAAACATATTATAATCCAATTAAACCGGTTATAAACTGAATAAACCGATCCAAATAAACTCAATTCCACCTTATATATTATTAATAAAATAATAAATTTACATATGAATTCAGTTTAGTCGGTTAATCGAACAAATCGAATTCAAAAATTTTTTCGAACCAAAAGCTGAAATTCAGAATTCGGATACGATTAGGAACCGAAAAAAAACCGAATTCAGAATTTAGATACAGTTTGGAACCGAACCAAAACCGAATTCATAATTATGTTCTTTTTTTTAGTTACGAACACGGTTCGGTTTTCGTTTTCGGTTTTAAACGTGTTTTTTTGGACACCCCTACTTTAATATTTGAATTTGCTTGGGGTCTTTTTTTCCGGTTCATTCTGAGCACCTTAAATCTTAGGGCTGCCTCTGGATTCAAACATGTAAGAATTATCAATAATATATTTGATGATAAAATCACTTAAGATTATGCAAATAAACTGTTTGTTTACTTTTTAATGGACATACCGATATATATGAATAGATATTATTTTTGTATAAGATTATTATGTATTATTAATGAGATACTATCTGTAAATAGGATAGGTCAATTGTAATCATGTATACGTGAAAATATTGGAATAGAGAGGGCAATCAATTCTAATCCCG
This sequence comes from Mikania micrantha, assembly GCA_009363875.1. Lineage (NCBI taxonomy): Eukaryota > Viridiplantae > Streptophyta > Magnoliopsida > Asterales > Asteraceae > Mikania > Mikania micrantha. The sequence goes on from CM018693.1 coordinate 44,990,426, forward strand.
TTTACATGGCATCACAAGTAACGTTCTTACCCTAATCGGCCGATTGTTCGCCAATCTCCATTAAAAATCGACCGATCCTCTTCAATCGTTGATCTCCCTCACCTCGCTAGCCTCCCTCCCTGCTTCTACAATGGTTCGCATCCTTCACCTCTGCTCATACTCAATGGATTCCAAACTACACCAAGCGATCATTGTTACAAACATTAAGAATTTTATTCCATTCACCCTTGAGATGGAGAGCAGCGAATATGGTTCTTGGGCAGAACTATTTTGCATCCATTGTTGGGCGTTTCAGGTTTCTGATCATCTTACCCATGCCTCTCCTCCCCTTCCACCACCCACTGCTAACAAAGACAAACCACCAACGGCTGTAACTCTCGAACTTTGGTCTCACATTGATGCAATTGTCTTTCAATGGATATACGGGACGATTTCCAACGACTTACTCACACTATTCTCAAACCTAACACCTCTGCATCACAGGCTTGGCAAGCACTTGAAAATATTTTTCAAGATAACCAGAACTCTTGTGCAGTGTATCTCGAACATAAGTTTGTCACTACACGGGTGGACAACTATCCCAACATGTCTACATATTATCAACAATTGATACTGCAATTGATTGTGGGTTTAACAGAAGCTTATGTCAACATTGCTATGATTCAACAAACCTCTCCTCTCCCTAATTTTATGAGGCTAGTTCTCGTTTGATTCTTGAGAAACCCGCCAAGCACATTTGGCATCCACTGCTGCAGCAGCCTCCAACACTGCCCTTCTAACTGCTATTCCGCAGCATTCCTCGGCCCCTTCTTAACAAACAACTACTACCGAACATCAGACCCAATATCACCAGTGTGGTCGCGGTCGTGGCAAGGGTCGTAGTCGATTCACCAACAATAACTTCAACTTTACCCATGGTTGTGGTCCAAACATCAATAACACAATAGGTTACTAGGCATGCATCTGGAACCAAGCCTGTTTGCCAATTACCATTGCAGCCTCAACCTGGACAGCAGTGGGTCGGCCCATCATTTCCTTGGTTTTACCCACCTTGCCCCTACCCAACAGCCCCTATGCAACATCCTGACATTAACACCCAATCTGGCATATTGGGTCCTCGTCCACAGCTAGCATATGCAGCTTCAGAAGTCAGCTACGCACCAACGGATCTTGATCGGGCTTTCTACTTCTTGATGATAAAACAAATTACTTATGAACTTTTCCACTATCTAATATGTACCAAGTATTGTGTGTATGTATTCAATTATATAATCTTGTCAAAACTCAATTTCATGCAAACATTAAAACATTACAATGCGACAATGGGGTGAATATGCAAATCCATCTTTTCATAAGTTTTGCAAAGACAAAGGCATTCTCTTTCGTTTTTCATGCCCTCACACCTCTCAAAATGGCAAAGCCGAACGAAAAATTCGTTCCATTAACAATATTGTTCGCACCCTTCTTGCCCATTCCTCCGTTCGTAATCGTCTTTGGCATCATTCCCTTGAACTCGCTGCCTACCTACTAAACATTATTCCAACCAAAGTCCTTTCAAACTCCAATCCAACATCCATTTTGTATCACCACCAACCCACTTATTCTCATTTACGGGTTTTTGGCTGCCTTTGTTATCCTCTACTTCCTTGAACTACCATTCATAAACTTGCTCCTTGGTCTACACCTTGTGTCTTCCTAGGTTATCCCTCCAACCATCAAGGATACAAATGCTACAATCTTCAAACTGGTAAAATTATGATTTCTCGTCATGTCATCTTTGACAAGAATGTTTTTCTTTTTTCCACTTCAGCTTCTCCATCAGCCTCTATATATCAATTTCTCAAATCAGACCTGCATATGCAAATGTGGGCTGGGCTGATCAGTTCTTACACAAGCCCAAAGATTTCTCCAAGCAATACCAACGCAGGGCCAGACCAGTTTCAACCCATACAACCCCTTCTCCGTCCCAGCCTTCCCAAACAGCCCCTTCTCATCCGAAACAGCTATCCCAAACAGCCCAGCCATCACAAACAGCCCCTCCCTTTCCTGTGGTTCCATCAGAACCGACCCCTCCTACCCCTCCTCAACGGACATTGGCTAAGGAGGTTCTAGTCATGAATGTTGACAGAGAGAATGGATTTGATTCACCTTTGTCTATAGGTAGCAGTTAAAGTAAGTGAAAAGTAAGAACTTGTTAATAACATAAGTCATTCCTAAATATCTAATTTTCTCCAGGTTTAAAGGGAGCTAATGGATCGAGTAAAGACTCGGGGTTTTAGGGAGCGAAGTCCATCTTTTTCCCCTTTCGGGGAGTTCAAGGGAGATCTTTATGATCAATACGAAGCCCACACACATACACGCGAATAAAAGATTAGGATTACCTGCCGGCTACTGCAGTTGCTAGCATTACCACTACGACTTGAAATAAGCCGCGAGAATCATCCCTTTTCACGTCGACTTTCACTTCCTTCAAAAACCGACTGGCAAGTTCTATCAAGACCTTGAGCTATTATCTGACCACCTATGCCAAACGGGTGAGTTCGTGGATGGGCAGTGAATCTGATTGGTAAGATATATCCACCATCAAGCAAGCAACATTCGTTATGTTGCAGTGGATTATTTTACTGAAGCCATACTCTTGAAGAATGTGAAAAAGGAAATATGCATTAAGGTCTTGAAGGAAAATCTCATTCATATATTCAGCATCTCAGTGACCATAACTGTAGACCAGGAAAAAGTTTTCACAGGAGAACAAGTGAAGGAATTTGCCATTATGCTTTTGAGATCATTCATTCAACACCTTACTATACTTATGCTAATGGTTAGGCTGAGTCAGCTAATAAGGTTCTTAAAACCATAATAGAGAAGATGATTACTGAAAACCCAAGGGCCTGGCATGAGGTGTTGTCAGAGGCTCTCAGGGCTTATAGGACGTCCCAACGGTCTAGCACTAGAGTGACTCCATTTGCCTTGACTTATGGTATGATGCAAAGGATTAGCACCAATTGGGATCATAAAGAGGATTGGGCTAACGGAAAGGAATTTGGGGTTTCTATTGGCTTTTTAGCTAATACGGCTCGGAGCTAAGGTGAAATTGAACAATTTGAACAACTACCTTTTTAAGACTCTCAAGGAGAAGATACCTTTGCCCACCCACCATGCTACGCGGTATACACACACATATAGGATTGGGATCGTATAATAACCCACTCTTAAAGCATTAACCCAAATAATTCCGCCAAGATGAAGCCGAATTTTGGATTTTTTTTGAACATCATTGTAACACATTTACAACTCAGACCCCCACAAAAAATGGGATTTTCACCGGGTATGTTTGTTATTGTAACTTTTATGAGTTTGCGTAAATTCATTACCGTTTAAGACGTAACATCGTTGTATATTTTGGATCTAAAACGGTCATAGTGTTGTAAGTCAAAAACTTACAACGATGTTACGTCTTAAATGGTGTTGAATTTACGCAAACTCATAAAAGAAAAAAATGTTCTAAATGTGTTACAATGTTCACTAAAAATATCCAAGATCAGCTTCATCTTGGCGGGGTTATTTGGGTTAATGCTTTAAGAGTGTGTTATTATTTGAACATTTCCCTATATATGTGTGTGTGCGCGTGCGTGCGTGAGCACACACACTGGGGTGTGCATGGGTCGGTTTTTTGCATTGTCCAAACCCAAAACCGGAAATTCGGTTTTTAAACCCGTTTGGGTTCGGTTCGGGTTTCGGTTTTTTTTTACTTAAGCCTAAAATTATGCTTATAAAAAAATAAACCAAAATATTGTATTTGTACTAAAACTATTTGAAGTGCTACGCTACTTAACATTTAAAATCATATATAAAAATCTTTAAATTTAGTAAAAATCTTATGTGTTTTTGGTATCATAAGCCTAAAAATAATAAATATACGATTTTTATATGACTATTGGTATCAAGAATCAAGAAAATAAAAATAGGTGGTTTATAAATTATTGAAATTTTTGAAAGTATATACATACATACATACATACGCATACATTCGGTTTTTTCGGTTTATATTGAAGGTAAAACCAAACCCAAACTTTCGGCTTTTTAGAAAACTTAAACCAAACCTGTCGGTTTATATTTGGGTTCGGTTATTTCGGTTTGGACTTTTCTGTTTTTGGGTTTTGGGTCGGTTTTTTCGGTTTCATGCTCACCCCTCGCACACACACACATATGTATGCTTGATTTGCCACAAAGTTTTGCCCTCTTTCATGTTTTTTTTGGATGGGTTAATTTACATGTCAAAATGGGGCTCATTGAGGTTGGATATACCAGCACATCTTCATATATCCATCCATGTTAACATTTTAAATAATTAATCTGCGTATGTGCTAAATACGATTACAAAAGGCTTATTATTATTTATTACTGTAATGTTTATCTAATTTTAGAGCCAGGGGACTCTTCCGAAGCAGCCTCTCTATTCTACTTGTAGATAGGGGTAAGGTGTGTCTTTATCTTTCCCGCCAGACCCCACTCTAAGTGGGATTTTACTGGGTACGGTTGTTGTTGTTGTTGTTGTTTATCTAATTTTACTCTTAACAAGTATTTAGGAGCGCTTATGCATTTTATACACTATAAATGACTTGGAACCCTTTCAACCAGTTTTGTAAATTATTTTGAACTTACAAATGTGAGCGTTAAACATAAATCACATAAAACACAATCCAAATTAAGCCACTCAATGTTGATGGATTGAACTTGCCACTTCTAATTCTCAGTTCATCACATTAATTTCGTTTTGGTTTCTTAAGCCGGCTAAGGCAGTGTCTGAGTAGGGTAAAATATAGACATCCTTAACCCTGGCCCATAGGATTAGTGAGGCTGCTTCCAATGAGACTTATGGCTCATGATGCCTGATTAACCCACCAACTCAATGCTTTTAATATAATTTTCACAAAAAGCAAGTTAAATAACATTAAAATTAATGCAATGATGATGATGATTTCTTTAGCCGGCCATAATATATGTTTCCCATACTACACAAATGTTGTTCCAGTTTTTATAAATCTTTGTTAACATACTTTATATTTTTAGAAATGGCGACAAGAATTTGGCGTGTCAGAAATAACAGAAGAATCAGTGAGAAGAGTTGCTGCAACAGGGAAGTCTTATGTGCATGATTCTTTTGATGTGAATGGCAGGCCAGTACTAATAGTAGTTCCATCAAAACATATCCCAGAGGTAAAATACATAATTTCCAAATATAAATGGGATTTTATTAATCTAAAATCTTTACTGAAGTTTATTACCATGAAAAGATAATAGAATGAAGATTGTTTATCAATTCATTTGTCTTATTTTTTATATGATATGCTACAGATGTTTGAGCAGATTGAGGATGAAAGGCTGTGTGTATTCTTGCTAGAGAAGGCAATAAGTAGACTCCCGGAAGGTAAAGAAGAGATACTTGGAATATTTGATCTTCGTGGATTTGGTTTGAAGAATTCCGATCTTAAATTTTTGACATTTTTGGTAAGTTATGAATTAGCGATTATTTTGTCTTTGGATTCTCTCGTTAATTATTTGGACGCATATTCATATTTCAAAAGGATGCCACTTGAATATTGTTCACCATGAAGCTTTCCGTTGCATTCAGTATAGGTTGCAAAATGGGCTGATGATAGGGTTGACCTAGTGTCCTTGTATTTTTCTTGATTAATAACTAGATTAAAAACTTGTGTATTACATGGGTTGAATAAAGAAAAAAACTATATACCTCTTAATGAAGATTTATAAATTATAAAATGGCATTTTAAGTCTTAAGCAAGTGATAAAGAAATTATAATGAAAATGAAAAGAAGCTATAAAAAAGAATCTTGATAAGTTAGAATTATGACACATGACATCATGAGTTACTTTTTTATTAGAAATACAGAATATAATATAGATTCTTGTGTCAAATAAATTACAAATGTTATTACTTCGCAATAGCGTTCGTGTTTTTTTTTTTTTATTAATAAAAGGATTTAGGAGGTTTTATGCATTAGAATTTTACTTTTGAGCAACTCACAACAATTTTCCTCTTATACCTTTTCTTCTCTTTGACCCGCGAAAGATAAAAGCATAACCCAAATGGACATACTTTTAAAATGTTGGACTAATCTTGTAATAAATGAATAGTTAGGGGGTTAAAGTAGAAAGTTTATTTTAAATTGTTTTGATTTATTAAAAGATTAAGTTAGATTAGCTGATTATGTTTTGGATTGGATCGTTTTTAGTAGGCAGTTTTTAGGGATAGATATTGACTTTTGTTTATGTTTTATTATAAATAGGGTTAGGGACTCTTTGGTTTTCTTTGTATCAGAAAGTTTAATTCAATAAATTTGTGTTTGTGTTTTTATCTATTTAATCAATTGAAGGATCTTGGGCTTCAATTGGTATTAGAGCTTGGCCTCTGCCGGTTTGGGAGTTGTTTTTTGATCAAGAGAGCAGCCTTTGGCTGCTGCGCTGAAGATTAAGATTAGCAGATAGCAGTACTGATCGTGACTTGATTAGAAAACTGCTGAAGGCTCGATCCAGAAGGACGATTATAGAAGGAAGGTTGATTTGCTGTGCCAAATTGTATCCAGAGATCAGGAGGTGATACGAACCTACAACTAGTTCGATCTATCTGAGAAGTTGTGAAGATCCGACTGTGTGACGCAATCAAGAAATTTCGTCAGGACCCCGTGTGATTCAGGTGGAACGATCAGTTCCAGAATCCAATTGGCAGAAAAGAAACCGTCGGGAGGCGGTTGGCGTGAGGTAATCAAAATTCGATCAAACCTGTGTGATTCAGGTTGGGAACGATCGAACTTGGGATTTATTGGAAGCTGTGAGGGCTTCAATTGGGGTTGATTGGGAGCTGTGACGGCTTCGATTGACCTGTGATAGGTTCGACCTTGGTGTTGACGGCTGTGAGAGCTTCAATCGGATTCATCTTGAAGGCGGTGACGGCGGGAACAAGTTGGGAGGGGTTGTGAGGGCTGGAACAACTTGGGAGGGGCTGTGAAGGCTTCAATTTTAATTCTGTGTGATTCAGGAAGCATCAATTTGTGATAATTGGTGATTGTTGGTGCTGTGTGAAGCAGTACTGGAGAATACAGTGGTGTTTTAGGCTGATTTGATCAGGTAGTTCAAGGAGTGTTGCAGCCATGTAAAAAAAAGGTTGGTTCTAAGTGAGCCAAAGAAGAGGTTATGTGTGAGCCAGATGAGAGAGAAGAAACAATCTGTGTGATCAGGTTCTGAGTGAGCCAAGCATGGTTCTAAGTGAGCCAGCAGGAGGCGTTCTTTGTGTACAAGCATGGTTCTAAGTGAGCCAGCAGCAGGAGGTCTGGGCGAGCTGATGAGACGAGAAAGAAGACGGTTCCGTGTGGTTGCTATGTGTGGTTCTATGTGAACAAGAGGCAAAGGATTTGTGGAAAAATAATAAGTGTGATTCATGGGTTCGATAGAGAAGAATTTTTTGTATGGTTGTCTTTGGTTGCTTGGGTGTGTGCAGATGTACAAAGGAATGGAAGAAGGCAGAAAGAATGTGCAAGAATGATGCCGAAAAGAACTTTGTGCTTAGACAGAGAGTCACATCAAGAATTACAACATTAGGAGGGTGATTGTTGGACTAATCTTGTATTAAATGAATAGTTAGGGGGTTAAAGTAGAAAGTTTATTTTAAATTGTTTTGATTTATTAAAAGATTAAGTTAGATTAGGTTTTGGATTGGGTCGTTTTTAGTAGGCAATTTTTAGGGATAGATACTGACTTTTGTTTATGTTTTATTATAAATAGGGTTAGGGAGTGCTTGGTTTTCTTTGCATTAGAAAGTTTTATTCAATAAATTTGTGTTGGTGTTTTTATCTATTTAATCAATTGAAGGATCTTGGGCTTCATAAAAATAATGAATCGAGATTTCCACATATAGTATTCACTTTAAGAAGTGCAATGGTGGTGATTGTTTATTTATTTAGTTACTTTATTTTTGGGTATTTAATTGCAAGCTGATACAACAACCTTACCCAGTATATTCCCACTTTTCAGTAGGGTCTGGGGGGAAGGATAGATACAAACCTTTCCCCTATCCCAATTGGGATAGAGAGGCTGCTCCGAAAGAGTCCCTGGCTCAAAGTTATTGTTTGAAGTTGATCATCCCAACGATTTTAATGTTATTTTCACAAAATAATTAAAATAACGTTAAAATTAGTACACTTTTACTTTTGCCCCTGAAGGGCCCACACATATATACATTAATTGCAAGCTGATATTTCTTTTTATTATTGACAGTTTGATGTGCTATATTATTATTACCCAAGGCGGCTGGGGCAAGTACTATTTGTTGATGCTCCTTTTGTATTTCAGCCAATTTGGCAGCTTGCCAAACCCTTAGTAAAGTCATATGCTTCTTTGGTATACTTTTACTTTCTTTCCATTTGTTTTAAACAGTTTAGTAGAAGTGACATGAAAGTGGGTGGGCTAAATAATGGGTCAAAACGATTATTTAAAGGGATCAACCCTATTTGACCAAAACCCATTCTGTACAAAGTAATATTGTTTTTTTTTCGGAAGGTTTTATTTATTAAAAATATACTTTGGGTGACTTTTAGCACATTTTCTATCAAGCTGCCTTTTTTACCGGTTTGATCCGTTAGAAACCAAATATAACACTTGAATCAACCTGTTTAGTAAATAAGTGGATCATAATTGCTACCTCTTACTCGCACTCTTGTTTTTTGCTTTTGATGCTTCTGAACATCTTAAAGGTACGGTTTTGCTCGGCGGATGATGTGAGAAAAGAGTATTTTACAGAATCAACACTTCCAGCAAGCTTTAGGCGATGACAGTGACACAGCTTATTCCAGTTTCTTGATGTATACAAAAAAATTTCAAGGTATCTGTATTCCAATACTTACTGATATCATTTTCCAGTTTTCCTTGATCTATAATCATGAGCTCACAAATACAACCCACCTTAAAAAAGGGGAAGACAAAAACCATCAAAAGAGAAAAGTAGTAGAAGTTCTGAACCATTTACAAGCATGTAACCCATTTACGTTTCGTAATACATTAAATACACACATCTTGGTTTTAAAAGGCACACATCATGCATACATGATGCATTGCTCGTAACACAACGTTGCAATTGATACGTTGTGGTTCCATAATGTGCAATTGATGCGGTGCTTTATGCATTTGACCGGTATATTAAAAAATTAAAATGTTTTATCAACATGTTAAATCTGATTAAAAAAATTGATCTTCAATTGAATAATGGGCTTTAGATTTTGACCATTGACCGTGTATGATGAGAATATTTTTATATTTTAATGTCTAATGGTTAATAGGTTTAAGGCAAATTGGATTTTAATAATACAAATCATGATTGTAGAAGGCGCTAGTCGGCATGGGCGAAGCTTCATTGGATCACCCCCTCTTTTTCCATCTTAGTGTAATTTTTTATCGAAATGTTATTTTTAGTTAAAAATAGTGGTTTCATCCCCCTTGCTTAAAAAAATTAACATGTACACTGGGTTTCAAATTTTTCCGCCCCCTCCCCCCCCCCACCCCGACCCCCACCCAAGGTCCGCCACTACTAGTAGGGTGGCGAGGTACCGCCTAAGGACTAATCGGGAGCCGGGACTAATCGGCACTAGGCAGATTGGAATTTTTATATATAATTTTACAAATATATATTATATGCACACATTAATATCAATAATTCAATATAACACTTCAAATAATTTAAAAAATAAACGTAAACATACTAAGTCAAGTACTTTAAAGTTCAAATTTAAGCACTAGAACAACAAAAGAAGCTCGAAGCCGAGTTCAAAGTTTAGAAATGAATTTCGATGTTCAGTGGCTGGATAGCTTGGATTCAATGTTTCAGATGTTGGATTCGATGTTTCAGAGACATTGAGGATTTAGGGTTGAGAAATGTATCGAATAATCATGAATCCTGTCCCTTTTTATCCGAAAAAAGTCAAACCCCCCCCCCCCCCCCCCGCATAGGCTTCGACTAGGCTGCCAAGGCAACGCCTAGCGCATAGGCACCGACTGGGCCAAATCGACGGTTTGAGGTCGCCTAGGCGCCCGCCTAGGCCGATTTTTACAACAGTGATACAAACCATGACTTGTTGGTTGATAGTATTTTATATTAGCAGTTTGACCAATAATAATCTCAGTTTTCACTTTCGTTGCCCAGAGCAATCCTAGTAGATGAATTTGTTAGAACAACTGGATCAAAATCTACAACCGGAACTCGGGTGATTTTTGTGGTAAATTCTTCCACAACTCATTTCCGCGGCTTTGTTGGTAACAATCGGAGCCATAAAAGCTATCATTTTTCACTTATACTTTCATCATCATGAGCTAGTAGTTTGTTACTGACATCTTTAGTTGAGTCTTTTTGGTAATTCACATGCTCCTCGTAAGGCTTTAAACTACCACTACCTCTTCAAATGCCATATTTTCAATGTCTTAGTATTGCTCAATTGAAACAACTATTGTTAGGTTCTTTTTGGCATAGAATTTTGGAACTTTCTCCCTATCACCTCTTCATTAAGTGAAGACATGAGCTGAGCTTTTATATTTGACAGTAGCCCACCCAACTTTCCCATGAATTCATTAATTGTCTGTGTCACATTCATAACATTCATATTTATTGCTTCTAACTTACTCTTAAGCTACTGCAAGCGAGCCTTTTGAACCCTCTTGGCTCCTAGATGTCCGACCTGTTGTGCATCCAGCATCCTAGATATCCTTCGTATCCTTATGTGTTGATACTTGAAGAACATCTTCAAGTATCGACTGATATATTATGGCCTTAGTAAGAAACTTTCTCATCCACTCCACCTCCTGTCACAGGATCCTTGGCCTCTTGCATACAGTGTGCGTCTAAAATCATTTCCATCATAATAGGCCATGCAATGTAGTTTGTTGTGGTCAGTTTTGGACACTGCAAACTCACATTTTTTGCCTCACGGATTGCATTAATCTCACCAGTTGGTTTCGCCAAACCAACACATGCCCAATCCCACATGTACCTCAAGTTGACCAATTACAATTGTTGGATTCTCGTTTCTTCCCAGCTCGATTAATCACTGATAAAATAAACTTCCTGTTGTTGATCAATCACTGACCAAAATCAAAATTCCCTGCAGCTGCATGATCAATCATTGATCAAACTTTCTGGGTGCTTCTTGATCTTTGATTCTTTCCTCTAATATACATCTGTTCAGATCTTCCCCTTACAATAAGACCATCGGAACCTTCATCATTAGATTCACCTCTCTTTTGTGATTCCTTTGAATTCATTGCTGCCACTGCTTTTTCCATAGACAAACTATCTCTACCAAATATTAGAGTACCTACAAAATGCTCATAAATGTGTGGTAGTGATGACAAAAAAAATAATTGCCCTATCTTCATCAATCTCAACTTCTATATTCTTAAGATCTAACAAAGTTTTATTAAATTCATCAATATGATCCTCTAGGGACTTGGTAGAGGCCATCTTGAACATACATGATCTTTTCTTGAGATACAGACGGTTAGCCAAACATTTTGTCACATGCAGGCTTTCTAATTTTGACCATACACTAGCAGTAGTCATCTACTTTGAAACATCCCTCAGAACACATTCGTCAAGACTTGGTATGATTGCACTATGAGCTTTCTTCGTCATCTCCTTTTTCTCCTTATTAGTCAGCGCTTCAGGTAATCGTTCGTCTCCTTCAAGTGCATCGACCACTCCTTGATGAAACAGTAGTGCTCTCATCTTGAATCGCCACAAACTGAAGTCTTTCTCCCATTGAATTTTTCGATATCAAACTTTGCAACATGAACCTTCTTCAATCGTCCTTTGAATTGGATCAAATCACTTTCTTCAATTGAGCTATACAGCTCTAATACCAATTGTAACTTTAATTGTGGAAATTATATAATAATCACTCAATCTATAGATTACAGGTGTTGTGATGTTGAGGACAACATTGTATATTAATAAGTTATTGCTCTAGTGTATTTATTAGAAGGGGACCGAACTTGAATTTTAATCATTAAATTCAATCACTTAATATACAAACCGGGTCTTATTACCATCTTTAAGTGGGCTATGAGTGATTAGGAATTGAGTTAAATATTAATTACTAATTGAGTTTCATCACAAATAATGTATATTGTGTTATTTGGCATTATTTTATTATTTTTGGCTTTAAAATGGTTTTAAATTGGGCTTTATCGGGTTCGTCAAATTTTCATGGGGGTCGGGAACAAAATTTCTTGGGGTAGGTGAAGATTGGATCATATATGTAACATTAAACATAGAAAGTTAATGGTCGACCCCCATACCCACATGCTTTCGGTCCTGATACACTCCTGCTTCATTGCTCTTAGAAAAAAATATAAATATATAGTAAAAGATGTGGCTTTTATTAACTATAGATTTTGTACAATTTTTATGCATGCTGCATAAGTTGCTGATGCGGTCTTATACTTTTTTTTTTTTTCGCAACTGACTTTGTCTTCATATATTAAAGGTGCAGACAAAAGCACAAGAGTTGTGCCTGGTTAGCGGTGTACACCGGTTCACACGTTCAACCTGTGGCCTCCCCTCCGAGTCTCAACCTCTTTGATTTCTGATTTTCATTTATTTATTTATTTATTTCATTAAATTGTCAGTTTTTTTAAACAACAAAATGTGCTCGATATCCTAATGAGCCATACTGATCAAATTTTGAAACAGGTCATTTTGTCTTACTGTCCATATCGTGGCATGTATATCGCCAATAAGTTCTTTATGGGTCATTTTTGTTTTATATTTTTTTATATCTCGAGTAATAATATGTCGTATGCTCTGATAAATCCTTGTGTTTGATTGAACAAAAGGTATAAAACTAGTTGTATGTATGATTTTATTTTTGTAGTTATCAAGTTATGTATGATAGTATTTTTAACAATTGTTGATTTATGATTAAAATCTTATTACTTCATTTAACAATAGTGGATTTTACTGTATTCTTATATTATGTGATTTAACAAAAGTATATTTTACTAGTTAAAACCTAATATTATGTGATTCAACAATATATTTTACTCGTTAATTATATAATGTAGTTTTACAATAGATTTTACTCATTAATTATATAATCTAGGTACTTAGCAGAGGCCATCTTCAACATACATAATCTTTTCTTGAGATACAAACAGTTAGCCAAACATTTTGTCATATACAGGCTTTCTAATTTTGGCCATAGACCAGCGGCAGTCATCTCCTTTGAAACATCCCTCAGAACGCTTTTGTCAAGACTTAGTATGATTGCACTATGAGCTTTCTCCATCACCTCCTTTTTCTCCTTATTAGTCAGCGCTTCATGTAATCGTTCTTCTCCTTTAAGTGCATTGACCACTCCTTGATGAAACGATAGTGCTCTCATCTTTAATCGTCTCAAACTGAAGTCGTTTCTAACAATGAATTTCTCGATATCAAGCTTTGTCTTAAGTTGTCTATTGAATTTGATCAAATCACTTTCTTTAATCGAGCTATACAGCTCTAATACCAATTGTAATTATAATTGCAGAAATTATGAAAAGAACAAATCAAGATCTACCGACTTACACCTTGCGACGTAGCATTAGCTAGGCAATACAGGCGGGTTGAACAGAGTCAGTCCTAGGGTGAAGATCATCGGATGGAAAAATGGATTGAGCTAGGTAATCACTTGATGATTGGTGGAGAATAGGAACAGAGAGTCACTTCTATAAACGAATGAATGGGACTCCTGGTCCTGATCGAACCAGATATTCCGACAACCCGGGAATCGGCATAAAGAGAATGGTCGAATATTTGACTAGGTTAGAGAGAAGAAACTGGCCTGTAGAATGTAGGAAAGAAGAGAAACTCAATTTACAAACGAGATTGAAAACAATGGCATACAAAACTGAGATGAAAACAAAAAAATTGAGATCTAAACAAAATCCAATTAGCTAATGAACTTATATTCCCTAATCCGTTAACTTGTTAACCAATTCTCAACAAAACTAAAAGCAAAGTGCCGCAGTCTACCCTTCACCTTTTATCCTCTTGTCATTTACAACTAATCATAAGAAGAATAACGAATAGGCTAGTTGATTTCACATTCGCTATCTAACACAAGCAACTCCCATTTCATATGTTAGCAAACCAAGATTAATAAGCTATTCTTTATTTAACTTTTCTTATAAGAGGTATTGGTTTCGAGTCTTTCTAGGAGCAATTTACTCCTGAATAAGGAGGTTTCTTAGTAGGCATAGCCTAAGAGATGGGTTTTCTCCTGTGTACTAGGAGACTAGAGATGTCTGTAGAGGACAAGGTGTGTTGCCTAAAAATGCTAGTGGGTAGAAATTTTTTTATGGGGGTCAAGAATTTTTTTATGGATAATTATGTTAAATATTTTACTTTTTTGACTAATGTGAATGGGGTCAGGTCGGATCACCCATAAAGATGATAAAATTAAATTAAATCACACATATGTAATAAAAGTATAGCAAATTATCATCTCACTTATTAGGTTGATATGATAAGATTGGTTTTTTCTTTCGATAGGATTCGAAGGAATGCTATTTAAATTAACAAATTCGAGATTCAACGAAAGTGAAGGTCCAAATTTTCTTTTAAAAAATTATTCCATATTATAAAGTATACACAAATCAACTAAGTTTTTAATCATGCTTATAAGTTTCAATTTTTGAAATTATATAATAATCACTCAATCTATAGATTACAGATGCTGTGATGTTGAGGACAACATTTTATATTAATAAGTTTTTAATCATGCCAATAAGTTCTTTATGGGTCATTTTTGTTTTATATTTTTTTATATCTCGAGTAATAATATGTCGTATGCTCTGATATATCCCTGTGTTTGATTGAGCAAAAGGTATAAAACTAGTTGTATGTATGATTTTATTTTTGGAGTTATCAAGTTATGTATGATAGTATTTTTTACAATTGTTGATTTATGATTAAAATCTTAGGGATAATATCATAT
Source organism: Mikania micrantha (assembly GCA_009363875.1). NCBI lineage: Eukaryota > Viridiplantae > Streptophyta > Magnoliopsida > Asterales > Asteraceae > Mikania > Mikania micrantha. Next base: position 45,005,464 of record CM018693.1, read on the forward strand.
ATCCCCTTATTAAATATCACAATTACATGTATCCCCGATGTTGAACTAAAATTACAAATATCCTGATGTTCTAAAATTGTCTCTTAGTAAGACAAATATGTAAGTTGTTTTTAGTTTATTCATTAAGGATAAAATAGGAAATACATAATTTGTTTTTTAATGAAATGGATAAATATGTAATATAGTTGGTTTAGAAAGGGGAAATATGTAATTTAATTTTATGATTAGGTATATATGTAATAAATGATTTTAGGAGGATATATGTAATTGACCCAAAATCTTATTACTTCATTTAATAATAGTGGATTTTACTGTATTCTTATACTAGACTATACCCCGTGTATTACACAGATTTAATATAAAATATTAAATAGTTAGTAATAAAAATTTATAAATTATAAAATAACGTTTCAATATAAAATGTTTAAAATATGTATTAATAAGTACTTTAAGCAATAAAACAATGATCAAAATCTTTATTTTTGAAAGAAATTAATTATTAAAAATTTAATACTACAAAATGTCATTTGTTTATAATAAACTATTCTTTAAACTCTATGTATCATGGTCTATTTTATTTTTTATTTTTTTAGGATACATGATTTTTTTAAAAAAAATTCTAATAGATACCGATTTAAAATTTATTTATTTCTAAAAAATATTGATATTTAGAAAAACTTAATATCATAAATTTTTTTAAAGTGTTTTTATAATAAAATAGTATTTTTAATTGATTATAAAACTTTTTAATATTAAAAAGGTTAAAATATCATTATTATTATAATTATTGAATATGAGAATTAATATATTTATTTTATAAGAGTGATAATTTAATGATATGATAAGAACTTGTCAAGTGACACTATTAGCCTAAAATTGTGACAAGTGACAAATAATATTTTTGTTCATTAGGATAGTAAGATTATGTGATTTAACAATAGTATATTTTACTAGTTAAAACCTAATATTATGCGACTCAACAATAGATTTTACTCATTAACTATATAATGCAGTTTTACAACAGTGAATTTTAGGATTGCTAACAGGAATATGTGTGATAAATTACCAATCAAGCATACAACAACCTTACCCAATATATTCCTACTTTTCAGTAGGGTCTGGGGGGAAGGATAGATACAAACCTTACCCCTATCCCAATTGGGATTGAGAGGCTGCTCCGAAAGAGTACTCGGCTCAAAGTCATCGCTTGAAGTTGATCATCCCAACGATTTTAACGTTATTTTCACAAAATAATTAAAATAACATTAAAAATTAGTGCACTTTACTTTTGCCCCTTAAGGGCTCACACATATATACATTATATGCGTGCACCGCAAATGAGGCGTAAATTACCAATCAATCATGAACTAATGAAAAAAAACAACTAATTAAACATAGATATATGCAAAAACATGTCAAGTATGTGCATAGAAAGATGAACAAATACTCCGACAAAGTGTTGTTTGACTTGACATCAACGACAGGTTTTGCCATGTATATCTACATCAGTTTGTATGCTAGAGCTAGTTGTGGCTCAAATGACCGTAGAACTGGAACATCAGGGACGACTAATCCCTTTAGTAACCAATCGTGATGAAGCGCTATAGAGTGGTTCATCACTTAACTAGATTTAACTACATCAAATCATAACCAGTGGTTAAGCGAGTCAACCGCCATTGACTATGTAAATAGTCAGAAACTAATTTTAAAACTAGATTTAACCGGTTAACTGAGTGATGGTTAACCAATCATTAGTTATCGATTATGAATATGAATTTTGCATTAATTGAAAGATTGGTTTTGGTGACAGCTAAAGGGGAAATTGAATTGAACCTGGTTTTGCACGCTCCCACAACAAAATAAAAGACTCACCCGATAAAGGTGACATCCAAAATCATGAGTAATATTGATGGTTACAGCCATATGCTCACTCAAAACTTTGATGGGGCGTCCATCATCTGTTGTGCAAGGATCTTAGTCTAATAGGACATTTTTTTTATTAATTGATTAAACAATGACACTTTAACTAATTAATAAAGAAAATTAAATGATGAAATGAATTAGCATTCAACAGTTCATATAGTTTGTTTTAAAAAATCTTATATCATTTCAAATAATTGATGCATATATCAAAGAATATTAATGTTATGTCAAATAATTTAAAAAAAATAAGAGAATACATGCATATATCAAAGAATATCATGTTATGTCAAATAATTTAAAAAAATAAAAGAATACATGCATGTCAATAAATAATACGTCTCGACATATAATTAAAAACATAATTTAAAAAAAAAAACTTTTTTCTTAAATTCTCAAAACTTATGTCGCTCCATCCCCGCATCGCAAAGAACCCGTCGCTGTCTCTATTGTGCTATCGGCGGCTCTAGAAGTCAGAATAGAAGAACACTTATCTTAAGGTGGGCTTAATACTTAGATGCTTTCAGCAGTTATCGACTTATCTGATTCGAACTTGGCTACCCAGCATCTACCCCGGGCACTATAATTGGTACACTAGAGGTGCGTTATTCCCTGTCCTCTCGTACTAGAGAAAGGTCCTCTCAATGCTCTAACGCTCACATCGAATATGGACTGAACTATCTCATGACGTTTCGAACCCAACTCACGTGCCGCTTTAATGGGTTGCATGTAAAGAACCTAGAATACACATTTATACTCTTATGACCTGTGTTAGTTGAAAATTGTTAAGCAACTAATGAATTACCAGCACGTTTTGGCTGGAATTTTGCCACGATTTCTAATATTTGAATACATACACGATCCCGTGTATCAAAAACGCAGATATAAAAGCATATAACAACAATTGTCACTCCGACGCAAAGCCTCAAAGTGTAGCCATTAAAAACAACCAATCTAGACCCAAACTAATTTTTGCTTAAAACCAATCTATTACTTTTTTTTTTCTAAATATTTGAACTTTCTCGCTTGACCCATTAGCATAAGGGATTTTTACAAACATTCTCTTACTAAAAGCTTTATTACATATTTATTTTTTTTTATTTGGAGGTGAAAATATGTTTCAAGAAAGGGAAATATGTAATTGACTTTTTTACTTGGATAAATATGTAATAAATGATTCTAGCAAAGAGAAATATGTAAATGCCCCTTAACATAAACCGCATAAAAACAATCAAAACAAATCCATTGAATATTAGCGAGTTGAACTTGCAACCTCTAATTTTCAGTTAAAATGACATTTAACATGGTTGTGAGAACTTCTTAACTCCTCACCCAACTTTTGGGTTTCTTTAGCCATAATATATGTTTTATTTTCAAGTATTGAGTTAGTTTTAAACCGAATCGTGAACACCCTTAGTAAAGGGTAAGAGGGAGATTAGATTTGTAATTTTATGACAATAAGTCATAAAAGTCATAAGCCATTTTGAAAAAACAGAATTTTTAGCTTTTGAAAAACAACTTATTACCTTTTTATAAAAAATCATTTTCAAAAATCTTTTTAAGTTTGTTAAGTGTAACACCCATCATAATTCAGTAATCAAATTGTTGATTAATTGGCCCAGTTAAGCCCAACAAGAAACTTTACTAATCTAGGCCTAGTCTATAACGAACAGCTCATTTAAACTGACAATTTATTTTAACGAAGTCATGACGAAACTATTTGGTAGTTAAGAAAGGAAACAGACGATTAACCGATTAACGTTCGAAGATCAGTTATTTACAAAAATGTTAAATTTACATGACATGTTACCAATATTATTTTCAGAATGTTGATACTGACAGTTGCTATGTAAAACCTAAATATATTAATTTGATATGATAAAAACACGATCTAAACCGGTTAAACGTGTTTATAAATCGGATAAAGTTAGTTTCACGAATTAAACATTCAAGAAAAGTTTCGGTTATTTGTAATATACGCCGGTCACGATATAATTATCGATTAAAAATAAACTTACTTTAACGAGCTCATTACGCGACTGACAAGCAAGCTGCACGCGATACAGACTGATCTACCTATTTTCACCCAATTCAAAAACCCAAGTATAAATACAAACCTAGGACTTTGTTCCCATTCCCGTAACACACCCATTCCCGGGAATTTTTTGGAGAATTAGTGTACTTTTCAAATTTTAAATGGAAAATGGGTAGGTCAATGCGTGAATTTGGTTCTTGGGTGGTTCGCATGTGATACCAGCGGATTCTACTAGTCAACTACTGATCCGCCAGTGGTACCAGCGGATCCGCTGGTGTGACCAGCGGATCCGCTGGTGTGACCAGCGGACTCAGGTTTTTTTTTTTCATTTTTTAACGTTGTGTGTACAGGGTTAACGGATGAGGGTTTCCGGTTGTGGCACCAGCGGACCCAAGGGGATCCGCAGCTCTGACCAGCGGATTCAAGTGTACATCCCACCTTTTTTTTATTGCCTGCCGTACGGACATGAATGCTTCACGTTTTTTTTTTTGCTTTGACCGAGAGTACAAGCTGCACATCCCATCCATATGTTTTGAAAATAAGACATTAATATGTTTGTTTTTTTATTATAAATTAAAAAATAATTAATATTGTTATATATAAAGTATGGTGGGTGTTGTTGTTTTCTTGCATGAAGAAATGTCTCACAAAAGAAACATTTTATTTTCTACTCCAAAACCACCTCCTGAAGATGTATCTGAGAGATCTAGTGATGAGGAAGAAATGCCTGTAAACCTGGTTGTAGATCTTACTGTAAACCCGGTTGTAGACATTCCTGTAAACCCGTTTGTAAACCTTCCTGTAAACCCGCCTGCAGACATTCTTGCAAACTTTCCTAGTATTGAGGAATGGGATGATGAAGGAAATGATGTTTATTGGAATTGGGCTTTCAATAGCCTATTTCCTGATAATCAAGATCAGGAACAACAGATAGTTGAACAACAGTTGGGATATGAAGAAGAACCAGAAGATGAGTACGTGCCGAATGATCCTTGGGCAGTTGATGATGCAGATGAAGAGACAATAAATCGTTGGAGGAATCACGACCCATGGGAGGACGAACGTAGTACAGATTCTGATTGCTCGTTCGATTCTATATTTAATGATTAATTATGTATGGTTTTTAATGTTTTATCACCTTGTGTTTCTTTATGATGAAATGTTTGAATAAATGAACTGTTTTTTTAATATTTTTTAAATTTCGTAGGTAGTCTTCTCATAAATAGGTTAATAAATAACAATATTTAATCTTAGACATGATTTCATAAATTAGAATACATAGTCGATTACAACACAACTGAGATAATAATCTTAAAAATAAAACACTAAATCCTAAGAATTAACCCGGGCATGGCAAACATCTCCAAAAGTATATTTGGTCGGCCATGAATCGTCTGTATGCGATGCACGACTCCCTGAAGTTATTAGAGATGTTCAACGGTTTGCCGGTCACCAAATGCTCCATTAACATGCATGCATGAACCCCTTGATTACCACGCAAGTCAGCTTGAGACTGAACATAGTCCTCGTTGACTTCAAAACTCATCACTTTCGGTGGAAAGCCGGTTTTCTTAAAATACTTGATGTTAACAAACAAAGCACAAAAATAAACCGAGATCTGCATCAGTTTAGGGTGAACCGCCCGTCTGTACTTTTCGCTTGAAAAGCACTCACTACAAAACATCACCAAATTGACATTTCGTAGTTCCACTTGAACAAGCAACCACTCGTTATTTTCAACACAGAGTGGAAAGTAAACATAATCAACATCAAAAAAAGACGGAAATGGGCTTGACTTCCCGTTTGCAAAGCTAACGGTATTTTTGGTACATGAATCCACCAGATAGTCATAAAACTGAGGCGGCAGAATTGACCAACGCATATCAGTAGCTCCTTTTTGTTGTTGTCTTAGTCTCCAGTTCATCATTCTTCCAACCCAACCTTGAATATGCTGAAAATATAATGTTCAATTAAACAAAAAGACATTGATTATTTTAAATTTAATTTTAAAAAAAATGAAAATCATATATAGTATTTTTAACCTCTTGCCTAAGGTATCCATTATTAGTGTAACTCAACATTGTTCACCAAAAACTGTGGTCTAACGGTAGAGGCGTATTAAAAACACCGGAATAACAGAATGGAGCGTCTCCATTAAGATAAAATTGTTCCACATTTGTAGACCAATTTTCAGACTCATCGTCCAAAATGGCCCATTTGCGAACACGTTGACGGTGTACACTACGTCTGTTGTGTGTGTACTCCGGTTCTTCTTGTGGTTGTTCTTCTGGTGGTTGTTCTTCTCGTGGTTGTTGTTCATGAACCGATGATGTTGATGAACTTGCATTCTTAGTTGTACGCCTCCATTTTTGGAAGACCCATGTTGAAGCCTTTTGGACAGGTTGAGAATTATATTCATCATTCACAGATTTCTTGTTGCGACGGTTATCCATTTTTTCTTAAAAGAAATATAGGAATGTTGCTTGTTAAGAAGTGGTGATTGCTTGTTAAGAAATGGTGATTGATTGTTAGGATGGCGTCACTTATTTATATATGTGATGGTGTGAGTTTGTCTATGATGGTAGGTATGAGTTCTTGTCTATGGTGGTAGGTATGATTGTTTAGCACGTTTTTTATTTTGAATACTGAATTGGTGGTAGGTATGAGTTCATGTCTATCTTGGTAGGTATGAGTTCAAGTGGTAAGTGTTAGGTAGAGTTCAAGTGTTGTTGGTGTTTAGCACGTTTTCTATTTTGAATACTGAATTGGTGGTAGGTATGAGTTCATGTCTATCTTGGTAGGTATGAGTTCAAGTGGTAAGTGTTAGGTAGAGTTCAAGTGTTGTTGGTGTTTAGCACGTTTTCTATTTTGAATACTGAATTGGTGGTAGGTATGAGTCCATGTCTATCTTGGTAGGTATGAGTTCAAGTGGTAAGTGTTAGGTAGAGTTCAAGTGTTGTTGGTGTTTAGCACGTTTTCTATTTTGAATACTGAATTGGTGGTAGGTATGAGTTCATGTCTATGGTGGTAGGTATGAGTTCATGTCTATATATTGTTTACCACTTGAATCAAATTTCACATTCACTCTTCAAACTATAGTTTTCTTCTTCATTTGCTCTCAATTACAAAATATGTCATCTTATCGTCCGTTTATTGTTAAGCTTTATTGGGGGGGGGGGGTAAGGTTTCTAATATCGGTGGTGTTATGTCCATTGATGAGAATACCTTAACATCTTCTTTTATTGTGCGTAACGATTCAATGTCTTACAATGAATTGTTAGACATAGTCTGTAGTCACGTTCAAATTAATAGAGCTACCGTGAATGTGAATTTGGTTTTGTATTACACATTCCAAGGTGTTCCTTTAACATCAAATTTGTTTGGAGACGAAGGTGTTAATATGTTGTATTATCTAGCTGCACACCAAATTAATTTTATTGGTGATATTTTTGTCACTTGGGAACCCAAAATTATTTTTCAGCCAACTAGTATGATGGATCTACTACGTGGTTTTTCAGCGTCTCAGTCTTATGTAGGTGAAATAGGTTCACCAACACATGTTGATAATCAACTTCTTTACCAGCAACCTGCTGATGAAGAGCAAGAAGATGCAGATGAAGACCTTGAAGATGCAGATGAAAACCTTGAAGATGCACAAGAAGATGGTGAAACAGAAGATAGTGAAGTCCCTCCTTCTGATAGTGAATCTGATGATGAGTTCTTACTCCCTCAATCATCTGAACAGTATCATACCGGTGTTTACCAAGGATTTTGTAATGGTCCATCTGAAGATTATGACGAAGTTGCGGAGTTAAGAGATTGTCAACTTCCTGATTTTGATGACAAAGACGTCATGGATATATGGAACCCTTATGCCAATCTAATCCGTGTTGGTATCTTTTTCAAAACAAAGGAGGAGGTGGTATGCGCTGTTCGTCAATGGAACGTTGCTTGCAATAGAGAAATTATTGTTTCTGAAAGCAGACCAAAGGTGTGGCGGGCCAAATGCTACACAAGAAGTAAAAAATACAGTGACCCACTTCCAAACACCCCTCCATGTCGTTGGGTTGCAAGTGCATGTCAAAAAAAGAACCAACACATGTGGCAACTAACCAAATGGGTTGACACACACAACTGTTATGGAACAATGGTGCGCAACAACAATCGTTGTCTTAAATCAAAAGATGTCGCGGCTCATATTTCTAGACTAATTCTATCTTATATCAGTCTTCCGGTAAAACAAATTCGTGCGTATCTAAAGGATACGTTACACGTTGATGTTTCTTACTCGAAGGCGTGGCTTGGTCGTAGAAAAGCAATAGAGAATATTCATGGTAGCTGGGATACTAACTTTATGGAGTTACCTTCTTATATGAGAGAGTTGCAAAACAGAAACAATGGGACAGTAGTACAATGGTTTCATCATCCTCACGGAACATCCCATTGTGCTACTTTTAAATATGTGTTTTGGGCATTCAAGCCGTCCATCGATGCATTCCATCTTTGTCAGCCAGTTATATCCATCGACGGAACTCACCTGAAAGGGCCGTATCGGAGTAAATTGTTGATTGCTGTTTCAAAGAACGCAAACAACTACATACTTCCAGTTGCATACGCGATTGTTGATGAAGAGACAATTGAGAGTTGGTCTTGGTTTTTGAAGCAGTTTCGCGATCATGTTGCTGATGATAGAATGGGACCTTTGTGTGTTTTATCCGACCGACACAAAGGAATCATACATGCAATGACAAATATGGATGATTGGAAAGAACCAAATGCATATCATCGTTTTTGTCTACGTCATGTTAGAAGCAACTTGATGAACCGGTTTAAGAGCACCAGCATAAAGAAACTATGTTGGGTGATTGGGAGCACAACCCAGAAAAGGAAGTATATATCAGCTGTAAGGGAGTTGAGGAGCATTAATGAAGAGGCATGGCAATATTTGTTAAATATTGAAAAACGGCAGTGGACACTTCTGTTTGATTCCGGACGTCGTCGTTGGGGTACATTAACAACAAACATTTCTGAAAGCATGAATAACGTTTTGCGTGATGCTCGTTTGTTGCCAATCAAAGCATGCATTGACTTTACATTTCAGAAAGATGTTTCTCAATATGTAAAGCATGCTGAAATTGCTAACAATTGCAACACTGCCTTACCACCTCGTATGTGGCGTGTTTTTAATAACTGTGACAGGCGTGCACAAGATCACGAAGTTTTCTTGTATGATCACCTTGAAGCACGTTATAGGGTCATGTCAAAAATGGAAACCAACGATGACGGTGGTAACGATTAAACGGTTGAATACTTCAGGAAAAAATGCACGTGTAGGAAATGGCCAACAGAAAGATTTCCATGTTTGCATGCTATAGCTGTTTGTCGACACAGAGATGGGTTGCCTCATGAAATTGTTGACGTTCGATTCCACACGTCTACGTATCGACAACAGTATGGTGGTCATTATTACCCACTACGCCACAAGTCTCTTTGGTCCGATGCCGGTTGGAGAATACAAGGAGACCCGTCAAAAGTTACAACACTACGGGGAAGGAGACGTGCGAGAAGAATCCGAAATGAGATGGATGTCCATTATGCCGATGAACCTAGAAATTATAAATGTGGTATATGTAAGGAACTAGGACATCGTAGGACCAATTGCCCATATGTGAATCACTGATGCAAGATTTACGTTTATTATATGTGATATTAGATATTGACTAGTTATATACGAGCTAAAGATATATCTAATTTTCCGTACTAATCGAATGTGAATGTAGATGGGGATTTTTTTTTGTAAAATTGATTTGGTTATTTATGTTATCATTTTGTTTAATTTTAATTTATAATGAAAATTTATGGGTTTTTTTTTATTTTGTAATATTTTAGTCAAACACAGAAAATATATTACAAATATATTACAAGTCATCATAGATTACAAATACAACATAAAAATTCCTAATGATCATGACGGCTAAGCCGGTGTCCTGTACCGCAAGGTGGTGGTCTTGTTTGCCTTCTGCGGCGTTGATTGTTTTCGTTTACATCTTCTTGGCTTGGCATCATACCCAGACTCAGATTCAATGGTATTGGTGACACGTCCGAGTATCGTGGTTGTTCATACATAGACAGATCTTCAGCAAAATAATCAAACGAAGACTGTTGTTCATACGTAGGAACCACATTTGGAGTGACGGTATAATCCATGTGGTGCTGAGGTGTCACACCAAACTCACTATATGAACCAGCAGGTGAATTAGGGCTGTTGAATGTAGGTATATAAGGTGATTCAGGCCCTACAAACACATTTGGTTCATCTTGAAAGTTTGATGTTCCACCTACTTCAAAATTTTGAAAGCGAGATGTGCCTGCTTCGAAATTGTGTAAGCCAGACGGTCCTGCTTCATCGGCCGTATCTTCGTTGTTTCGGCCGGCACCACGTGTATTACGTCTCCTACCACGTCTACGAACAACTTGGGATACATTCTCATTGCCCATAGAGTTAACAAATTGGGTTGTCAAGTGTGTTGGCAATTCCAAACGATGACCCTTGTGTGCAAGTCCCATCACTTGTGAAACTGTATCCTGTATACGTTGAAATTGATTTTGCGTTTCAGGATTGTCACCAATAAATTGTCTTGTACTTTGGTATATTTGAACCATGCCATCCATCTATAATAAAAAAAATATAAATTAAATATCTTTTAAAAAAATAAATAAAATATTCCCCTCATATTTTATAAATATACCATTAGTTGATATGCACCACCGTCATTTTGAAATCCCCGCGGGTTTACCTCTTCTGATCCAGGATTGGTTATATAGAGGACGGTACGAGACCTATACCACCTCATGTAGTCATCACTAACAGTTGGTGTCGGAACATGTTGTCCGTCAATCGTGTTAGTTAAATGTTGGTTCCATGAAGACACGTATTGCTGATGATGCCTTAACCAATCCTTATTTAATTTACCACCACGATTCAAATTATGAATCGTGTGGTGTTGGTCCATTGTTAGAGGAATTGGGTTTGGAATGTTTTGCAACAAACCAAACTGTCTCATAACTCTAGAAGAGTGATGAGGCTCAACAACTTCCCAAAGAATGAGAAAGCATTCGCACGTCCAACTAGCTTCACCGTTACGGCAGATGAAAGGTAGTATATCCATTATGCTATCGTACGGGGTCCATGCAAACTACGACAAAAAAAATTCACAATTAAAACACACGATTTGTTAATAAATTTAAAAGAATTTTTTTTAAATAACCTGCTCATCTCGTAACGATTGTAGTTGCGATCGGTAAGCCTTCAAGACATGAGACGGGCTGTCTCGATAACTTAAATTCTTGAACCACCTATAAAAAAACTTAAATTAAACGGACAATTTCGTTTATAAAAGAATATAGTTGACTTGAAATACGTACCGATAACCGATTGGTTGATCATACGTATATTTTGAGTGTATACTCGGGGTAATATTTACAAACCTCTCCAATGCCCACAATTGTAATAAATATACAGGTCCGGTAATTTCTACAGCGTCGGGATGTGTTGCCTTACACAAATTTCTGTACAAGCATGCAAGTACAGCACTTCCCCAACTATACCTAGAACTAACTGACAAATCTATAAGATTATTTAAATATAACAGTGGCACCTTACTGTTCGTACTGTCAGGAAACAGGGTACCACCACATAAATACAAAATGATAAGACGTGCACGCTGAGTGCACTGCAGAGCATTTGGATTTTCAGGAAAACCATTTTCTAGTTGGTTTAGAAGGCATACTAACTTAATCCTTCCACCAACTATATCAGTGTTTGAAGGTGTGAACCCCAACAAAAGTTCACACCTTTCGATTAGCTCGTTTAGTTTGAACGAGAAATCTATCCCGGATACTGGTTCACCTTCTATTGGTAAACCCCAAAGTACGTTTACGTCTTGTAACGTAACCGTTGCTTCACCAACAGTAAGGTGAAATGTATGTGTCTCTGGCCTCCATCTTTCAACCAGAGCAGTTATCAACGCATTATCAACCTTACGATAACCGCAGTCGATAATGCCACCAAAACCAGTATCGTTTAATATACTTTTAACCATCGGATGAATAGGATGGTTTTTAATATATTGTCATAATTTCTGATCACCACGTCTAACGTTTAACGGCTCTCTGTCTGCATAATCATTTGAATTAAACAAATGAGTAGCACGATGCCTGTCTTTTAGAAACAGAACATCATTTACAAGGGGCCCTGGATTAACTCTTAGACTCATGTTGATTGTTAAATTTAAAATGAAAGATGGGAATATAATAGAGAAAGAAGAAAGTTGTGTGAGTTTTTCATGGATTGATCTTCGTTATAAATAGGCAACATCACCATGCTAGTATGATGGGCCGTTCAAAATATATAAAAAAAAAATACCATTGCATGCAAAGCTGCATACGAAAACAAAAGTTTTAAATTTTTGCATGCAAAAGCATGCATAAATCACATCAACAGTCTATATGAAAAAAAAAGCTGTATAGCATCATGTGAGGGGCGTCACATGTGATCCGGATGAAGACAAAATGAACGCAGGTCGTGGTACTCGGATCCGCTGGTGGTGGTTGCGGAGACCCTAGGGTCCGCTGGTGGCAATAGCGGATACCCTAGGGTCCACTGGTCACACTTGCGGAAGGTGATCCCCGTTAGCCCCGTCCAGACACCCGTTAATCAGCCTAGGGTCCGTTTGTGACATCCACGAATCTGCAGGTGGCAGTAGCGGATTCCATCTGAAAACCTAAGATCCGCTTGTCTCGGTAACGCACCACCCATAAACCATTTTCTTCCTTTGACCACACCATTTACCATTTGTTTTTTGGAAAGTACACCAGTTTGACAAAAAGTTTCCGTTCCCGGCTCACCTCCGGCCACCAGCCGTTAGGCTTCCCATCCCCCTCAAGCTCTTCGACCAACCCTTCTTTCTCCGGCGCACCTCTTCAACCGTTGAGCCCTCCGGCCACCTCCACCTCCACCTCTCACACAACTCCAGCCCTCCCTCATCGCCTAACAGTCGCGAAACACACACCCAGGTGCTTGTGTGTGCGTGATCGTGTGACAGATCAAGAAAAGAGGCCGGCAACCATCTTCTCCGGCAACCTCTTCAGCCCTAACAACCGAGAGAAGAAAACACTGACCAACTGTAGCTCACATGCAGCCCACTTCCGGTAGATTTTCGGCGAACCATGGCTGTACCAACACGCGACAACTTCACCTGAAGCCCACCTCGGTAAAGATTCTTGTTTTTCTCCTTTTTGTTGTTCCAGTTGGTTGTTCGTATCTTGCTCCGATCAAACCACAACCGGTGACCCTGCTATAACACCTCCCTAATGTTGTCGCAGAACTTAAGACGACCTTCGAGTGGCGTCCAGCTTAGTTATTCAGTGACATTGCGGTGTTGGGTAGTCCCGATCTCCGGTTGTGGCACCAACCAGGCGTTCTGGCCGGCTACACACCGTTTCCGGCAGTCGATTTTTTCCATAGATCCACACTTGTTAATTGACGATCTGCTTGCGTAGGTGTATATTAGGTTAAACCTTAATGCTGTGTTCTGAGATTGAAAGAAAAGAAAGGATTTCTTTCCTTTCATTTCCATTCCTTTCTTTTCTTAAAGGAAACTCAAAAACACAACATTTTTTTATTTTCTTTTCTCTTCCCTTCTTAAATAAAACTCGGAAACACAAAAATGGTTGAATACTCAACGAGCAAGTGGGCTTCAAATGAACCGAACGTTCGGCGGTAAGTTCGTGAACTGTTCGGCGGCAAGTTCTATTATGTTCGTTCGTTTAACAAATGAATGAGCACGAACACATTCGTTTAGTTTAAGGAACGAACAAGAACAGAGGTCGTGTTAGTTTATTTGTGTTTAAGTTCATTTATTATATTTATTAATTAAATTCGTTGTATATTTTTAATTTTTAGTTTAATACCATAATATTTAAGTTATTTTTAGTTTAATACTATCATATTTTAATTTATATATATTTATAAATAATTATCTCTAATGTTTGAGATTAAGAATGTTCATTTTTATTGTTTAAATAATATGTGTTCGTTAGCGTTCGTGAACAAGCTAAATTCATTAACGAACGAACACGAACAAGAATTTTCGTTCGTTTAGCGTTTGTGAACCATTCGTGAACAAGTGAAAAGTTAAATGAACAAACACGAACAATGGCTCGTTCGTTCGGTTCGTTTACAGCCTTAGGTATTGATATTTGGTTTTATATTGATATTGAACAAGAGCCCAGGTTGTTAAATAAGCTTTGAGTTAATTGGGGCTAGTTGAGGTTGAAATATGGTTACATCGGGTGCTTGTATGGTGGAATGAGTCTCAGTAAACTTCGGTTAAACCAGGTCAACCTAGGCAGATCCGGTCAACAATGATTTCGAGTGTTTGGAAACGATTGTGATGCAAAACCAAGTCCATTGGTGAGCTCATATCTTAAATCGGTCTTCCGGTTCTCAATATGTGTTCGCGCACGCGAACCGACCCGGAATGTATACCTGCACGCTAACCTTTTTATCATATTGGTCGTATTTATCACCACTCATGCGTTATAATTATTTCCCTCGTGAAAACACCAAGCGAAAACGATTAATACTTGTATAAATTATCATGGCCTAATAATTGGTAAAATATAAATATATTAAGAAACGAACAGTTGGTTTAACAAATTGAGCGAGTGACTATATCATGAAAACTGAGACGGACAAGTAGACAGTTAACTTGACGAATATTAATTGTACCATATTAGATATGTGGAAAATTTTAAGACCATGTATCATACCCGTTACGCGTATACATTTCTATCAAAATTTATCGTTTATGTACACATTAACGTAAATATTTAATATTGAATTTATATTCATGTTTTATAAAATGAAATTAATGCTCGAAAGCATAATGCAAATAAAGTAAAGTATATGTATACAAATATGTCTATATAAACAATAAAATGATAAAATCCATTTTTACAACAAATATAAATTGGTGCATACACATATTTTGATAAAGACACGTATTGAAATAGTGTTGAACACACATAAACTACTCATATAGAATCATCCTCTTCAAAATATATTTATTTATTGAATTGAACAATTTTTACAAATCCAATCAATTAACAATAATTACATGTGTATGTTACAATTTATAAATCATATAATAGCCTAATTTATTTTACGTGGTGGATATTACAACTAATAACTATGGGTGCAAACTTGTATATTAATTATCAACAAATATGCGAATATAATAACAAGATCTTAGATTACAATGAACTTCTTTTCACTAGATACTACATATATAAGTTACAAGATCTTAGATTACAATGAACTTCTTTTTACTAGATACTACATATATAAGTTAGGGTGAAATTAATATCTTCAATCAATAAATACAACCTAATTATTTGACAAAGTTACATATAGTTTTAACAGTTATCAAGTTTTGATAATTAAAATTTTATATGCACATTGTAAGCATACCAATTAGCAACACATTCAATTAAATAAATAATTGAATATTATTGGATAACTATTACTAAACCAAAAATAACATATGTAAATAAAAGTGTTTGGATAATCAAATCTAACATATGTAAGGACGTGTTACAGCACGTATTGAGAGTCGATTCAATCGATACATAAAACAAAATTACCCATATTAGTTACTAATACATATTAATATATATATTAAAAAGAAAAACTCGTATGTGTGTATAGATCACTATTCCTTTTAGTATGTGTTTTTATACATATGGTACAAGCTATCAATGCATGTCTTCATCTCTCATGAACCAAAACACATGTAAACTATTTTCTTTACTAATATTTCTTTATTAAATAATAAAAATCAAACGCCCAAGTCAAAAATTGCGGCCAGAGACAAAAAAAACGAAAGCACAGCAAAAACTACTATTAATTAAATAATAATAATAATTAAATAACGAATTATTATATATTATTAATATTAATTAATCTATATATTAAAAAGCAAAAGGCAAAACTTAGTTTGTGTGTTAAGAATACTATTCCTCTTGGTACGAACATATATGCGTGTGGTACAAGCATATGATGTGTATCTACCTTTTTTGATAATATGTATCCCCTAGACACAAAAAAAGGGGGCGACGTCATCTTCCTTTCATTTTGGTTTCATTTCTAGCTTTTGTCTTCATTTTGGTACGAACATATATGCGTGTGGTACAAGCCTATGATGCGTATCTAGCTTTCTTGATAATATGTATCCTCTAGACAACCAAGGGCTTCTAGCCTAATGGTTACCCCATTGACTTCTCTATGGGAGGTCTTGGGATCGAATCTGGCCTGAAGCATATTTGCTGAAGCAAGGTCGGGAGGTTTACCCAGTTATAGGGTTCCTCAAGAGTGGAAAGAAATACTAATGTAAATTACATAATATATGCAACCTCTATCTCTATTTAACCGCCGCAACGTAAGGCTCGTTATTCCTAGTTTGACGTACAAACAGCACATCATATAACGATGGAAATCAGAACCAACACAAGCCAGTTGGCAAATTTCTTGCAAGTTTGCATCGACAAAAAATCACATATAAATGGAAAGCTTCTTCATGCTCACATCCTCCGTACTGGTCTCTTTGCCGATATCTTTCTATCGAATCGTTTGATCGAGTTGTACAACAAATGTGGTCGTTTAAGAACTGCACGCCGAGTGTTTGATAAAATGCCTCACAGAAACTTGTTTTCATGGAACGCAATGTTAAGTGCTCATTGCAAGACTGGTGATATAGAGGAAGCACATAAACTGTTTGTGAAAATGCCTGAGAGAAACGATGTGTCGTGGAACACTTTGATCAGTGCTTTAGTTCGTGGTGGGTTGGAGCAGAAAGCATTGAATATTTATTATGACATGAATCAAGAGGGTTTCTTGCCCACTAATTTTACTTTAGCTAGTGTTTTCAGCGCGTGTGGGGCGTTGTTTGATTTGCAATATGGTCGTGTGAGTCATGGGTTTGCTAATAAGATTGGCCTTGATAAGAATATATATGTTGGTAACGCTTTGTTAGGTATGTATGCGAAATGTGGCCATGTTGAAGATGCAATTAAAGCTTTTGAAGATTTGCCTGAGGTTAATGAGGTTTCTTTTACTGCTATAATGGGGGTTTTGGGGGACATTGATCGTGTTGAGGAGGCTTTCGACATGTTTCGGTCGATGTGTAGAATTGGTATACAAATTGATGCTATATCATTGTCTAGCATTCTTGGTGTATGTGCCAGAAATGGGTTTAATGATTTGGGTTCAAGTGTTAATGGTCAACAACTTCATGGCCTCACAATTAGACTTGGGCTTGAAAAAGATCTACACTTGAGTAACTCATTGCTGGACATGTATGCAAAATGTGGGGATATGAATAGTGCTGAAATGATATTTGATAACTTGCTAGAAGTAAGTGTTGTTTCTTGGAATGTGATGATTGGTGGGTATGGCCAAAGATACCAAATTAAAAAGGCAATAGAGTTTATGCAAAAGATGCAAAGGTTTGGCTTTGAGCCGGATGAAGTGACCTATATTAATATGCTTACCGCTTGTCTTAAATCAGGAGATACTGAAACTGCACATGAAGTTTTCAATAAAATGGCTTCCCCAAGCTTAAGTTCTTGGAATGCTTTGCTTTCGGGATATTCCCAGATTGGAAAACACAAGGAGGCTCTTTGGCTTTTTATAAATATGCAATTTTGTAATGTCAAAGGTGATAAGACTACTTTTGCTATTATATGTAGCTCGTGTGCTTCTTTGGGGCTTTTGAAGGGTGGGAGACAAGTTCATGCAGCCTCATTAAAGAATCTTTTTGATGATGATATTTATGTTGCCAGTGGACTAATTGGGATGTATTCCAAATGCAGTAAGATAGAGGTTGCAAAATGCATATTTGATAGAATAAAAGATCAAGATGATATTGTTTGTTGGAATTCAATGATAGCAGGATTATCAATCAATAATCTTGATTTAGAATCCTTTGTGTTATTCAAAAACATGCTGGAAAACAATATGCTTCCTACTCAATTCTCTTATGCTACAGTACTTAGCTCTTGCGCAAAATTATCATCTATATCTCAAGGGAGACAAATGCATGCCCAGGCTTTAAAAGATGAAATTATAAATGATGTTGTTGTTGG
The DNA here is from genome assembly GCA_009363875.1 of Mikania micrantha. Taxonomy (NCBI): domain Eukaryota; kingdom Viridiplantae; phylum Streptophyta; class Magnoliopsida; order Asterales; family Asteraceae; genus Mikania; species Mikania micrantha. Next base: position 45,023,624 of record CM018693.1, read on the forward strand.
TAGTGCTCTAATTGATATGTACTCTAAATGTGGATATGTAGATGAAGCAAGATTGTTTTTTGAGAAGATGCCTGTTAGGAACACTATTACATGGAATGAAATGATTCATGGGTATGCACAAAATGGACATGGAAGTGAAGGTGTAGCTCTTTTTGAAGAAATGATTAATCAATCAGGTGAAAAACCTGATGCTGTAACTTTTATTGCTGTTTTAACTGCTTGTAGTCACTCGGGTTTGGTTGATTATGGGATTATGATATTTAACTCAATGCAAATAAAACATGGTGTGGAACCAATTTCAGATCACTACGCTTGTTTAATCGATTCATTGGGGCGTGCGGGTCGGTTCAGTGAAATAGAGGATATTTTAGATACAATGCCATATTTGAATGATCCAATCTTATGGGAGGTACTTCTTAGTTCTTGTAGAGTGCATTTAAATGCAAGTTTAGCAAAACGAGCTGCAGATGAGCTTTTTAGGATGAATCCATCTAATTCTGCACCTTATGTGCTTTTAGCTAACATGTATTCTTTTATGGGAAAATGGGATGATGCAAGGAATGTTAGGGAGTTAATGATTGAAAAACAGTTAGTAAAAGGCCCTGGTCACAGTTGGTTTGAACATAAAGATGGTAGTTAAGAATTTATCATTGATGATAATTTCAAACTATGGATAAATTTGAAGCAGAAGTTTGATAACTATATTGTTGAAGTGGGTTTGATTGAGATGCATGTTGATGAATGCACGGAGTCATGTATAGCTGAAGGGAAATATGTTCGACTGATGGATGTTTGAACTACATAATGAACAAGCATTCTGTTTGGCCAGACATGTTACTATTAAATCTGCCAGCTCAGAGAGGAAAGAAAGAGAAGTCGGTGCACTCGGGTCAAGTTGGCAATTTCAGTAATGGTTTGGTACGTGGTGTATTCTATCTATATATTCTACGTTTCACTTGAGTTTTTATACTTGTGTGGTTTATATTTATTTTTTGAAATTTATATATTATTATGTCATTTAGGCCCTGTTTGTGGTGGTGTGTGCATATAATAACCAAAAAAATTAAAATAAAAAAAATTGAACCGCTGGTCTCTTACGACGCAACCTTCTACCATATTTTGGGGTAGGGGTAAGGTCTGTCTTCATCTCTCCTCCCAGAGTTTACAAAGTGAGATTTGACTGGGTACGTGTTGTGTTGTGTGATACGTTGGTCCTTGATAAGCAAAAGTTAAATTGCACTAATTTTAACGTTATTTTACTTAAATTTTGTCAAAATAACGTTAAAAGCGTTGGGTTGGTCGATTAATCATGTGTCATGAGCCGAGAGTTTCATTGGAAGCAACCTCTCTATTCCTAAAAGGTAGAGGTAAGGTTGTCTACATCTTACCCTCCTCAGATCACACCTTAGCTTTGCTAATGGTGGGATATACTGAGTACAATTATAATGATGATGATGATATGTCATTTTAGAATATGTGGATCTTGATTATTTGAGTTACCTATCAAATGATTGAGGATACAATTGATGATAAGAGCATACGAGTGTTTAGTCAATCTGGTTTAAATTGAGGATTTCTTAAGGCTTAATCTTTGCCTAAAAGGAGAGGGTCTGTATCCACAAGTGGGTCTAGGACGATCTGCAAAACACTAGGTTGCCCATATGCTGGGTCTGGGTATTATCTGAAAACCAGGTTTCCCATATGTTGACTACACATCAAGTGGGTCTAGGATTATCCACAAAACACTTGGTTGTCCATATGCTGACAGGGCCGGCCCAAGATAGAAATATTTAAGCCCTATCTTTGGGTCCACATCTTAAATAGGGCCCGTATTTTTTCTGGACTCCAGCCCAAATACCTAAGTGAAACAAAATGAGGGCATAGGCCAGATAGCAACAGACGCTCAGACCTCAAACGTAGCATGGGCGGTGGGCGTGGAGCTAGCCAGCAAGGGTTTCAATTTCAAAAGTGACCAGTATGAAGAAGACAAGGTGACGTTTTTGCAGTAGACGAAGAGACAAAGTGAATCGATGGATCTTGAAGAGAAGCAGGTCCCTCAAATCAAACCCACTTCATTTCAGGTTTTTATTCAGGAAAATTCGGTATTCGCCAAATCAACTGTCACACCCCAAATTCCCACTCGTGGTGTCAGTCCACGTGGGTGTGACGTGGCCAGGATCACAGCTCATTGGTCATATAGAACGACTCTATATGAGTTCACAATCAAACAGTTTTGTAAAATAATACAATTTTCATTAATACGCAGCGGAATATGTCTATAATATCAATACAAAATCTAGTTGCAGCGGAAAAGTTAAAATACACAGCGGAATGTAAATTGTTTAAGACACAACATTTCTCAAATGGTTTACAATAAATCGAATGCACACGAAAGCCTAGGACCAGAGTCTAAATGCGTGAGACTCTCTTGTAATCCTCCCGTGTGTCCTAGCGTGTGCTCCATTAGTTACCTGAGAATACATGCGAAAAGTGTCAACTAAAAAGTTGGTGAGTTCACAAGGTTTAGACAGACTGAAAAGTAAACAGACATATACTGGGTATGTTAAGTTTAGTAGTTGGATCTACGATCCGTGGAGTGTGTCAATTCATCTTACCGAAACTCGACTGTTCCCGTTTGCCTCCGCGGGTCATCGCTGAACCCGACATCAACATCGAAATTACACTCGTTATGACCTCCAGTCAACATTGGTGCCGAGTGGGGTTAGTCAAGCCCAGTAGTACTACGTAATTACGACTCGTTTGTTATACAACTAACGGTAAGGATAAGTGAGGACTTTAAGCGATAATAGTTACACTCGAAAATGATTTTCACAACATACCAGTCATATATCTAAAACAGTTGCAATGTAATTCTCACCCCAAAAATTTAGCAAAACAATTAAAGAGTAAAAGTGGAGCTGTAAACTCACCTGAGTTCGTGTAATGCGTTCCTAACAGAAATCGAGTAGCTCGTCGGCTAGCAGTTACCTATATCACATAGGTGTTGTAAATTGGTGTTACATACACGTGGGTCTCACCGGACCGTGTTAGTGTTTAACAACTCTAAGTTGTCGTGTGGGTCGTGTTGACCGTGTTTGACCATGTTGACCTAACGACCCGTTGGTGACGGTTTTTGATCAACTGTTCGTGTAACGTGTGGTTAAGTTTCGTGTGATGTGTACGGATACCAAAATCACTTTCGTGAGGAAACTTACTATTTCAGGAAAGTTTCCAAATTTGGCAAGTCATGCAATGAATCAAAATCCGATTATTCTAACATTCATATTTATCCTAAGTGGGCATGTTATCACATAGCACATCATCATATGAAGCCACATAAGTCATTTATGTCATGTTTGCACATAAAAGTTTCCTAAAATGGAAAGTTTCTATTTCTAGCATACGTGTTATCGGAAACCATCTAATTTAGCATACGGTCATCCTAATAACACATAATAAGCCACTTAGCATGCTCAAATCACACAAATTGTTTATAAGTCGGTTTTTCTAACAATAAAGTTACTATAAATAGTAACTTTGACTATTTTGCCCAAATGATTAACCTAAACGCTTCTAATCCAATTTTCATATCACCGATCATCATAATAACCCATTTAACATCACTTAAACATGCTAACACAATCCAAATCATCATTTAACAATACTTGGTCCCTAAAAGTTACTATAAATAGTAACATTGTTATAAATGACCATATTCAATATCCAAATCACATTCTAAGCATACATATCATTCTACTAACATCTAAATAGCATTCCATAAGCATGCATGACACCAAATATCATTCTTAACACCATTTTATAGATAAGAAGTTACTATTAATGGAAAGATTCACAAATAACCCATTTTTGACCATTTCAACATCATCTAATCATGAAATCATCTTCCAATATCATCAAGATACATATCTATATACTCAAAATCATCCTAACCATCATGGATCATACATGCATGGCAATATAATGTCATAGATCATCATTTTAAGCAAAAAGACTTATAACCAATACCTTGGATCATTATAAAACATCATATAATCATCATGGATCATCAAGATCACATCTAAATCATCAAACCCAGAAATAAAATTCGTGCATGTGCCACAAAGATGCTTGCATGTGAGATTTACACATGCATGTGTGTGTAATAGTGTGAAAATCGAGTTTTAATCATGAGTACTACCTTCTAATGCTCCTGGAACTTCTGGATTGATGCTAAATCCGTCTCCTAAGCTCCTGGACAACTTGTTCTTAGCAGCAACGAGATGATGGTGGTTCGAGCTCCAAAGATGGATGTCAAGCCTTCAATCTTTGATTTCTAAGCTCTCCTTGCTGTAACTATGGCTTCCTATGGCTGAAAATGGGGTTTTCAGAGGTTGAGGACGGAGGTTGAGTGTCTGGGAATCGAGAAGTATAGATAGGTCGCTAGAAAATGATTAAAATCTTGGTTTTATAAAGATTTGCCGTCTGACACTCGTCGCGTACCGCGGAGAGGGGCTAAGAAGATGCCTCGTGTAGCGCGGCGGATTTCGGGATTCAAATTTCCCGAAACTCGTTGCGTATCGCGATGGAGCTTCTTGAGGTCCATGGTCCACTGAGAGCCCAATAGGCCCAATTTAATGTGTTTGATCCGTTCGTTGCCGTTTTCACGTTTACGAACTATCGTTTGGCCTCGTTTGAACTTCCAAGTTCAATGTGTGAGTGTTTCGTTAGGTTTCGAGTGTTGTGCTACACATTGTGCTAGACGTTCACCAACGTTCGTTATTTAAGACACGTGCGAGTGTTGTGCGATAATTCCTCGAATTATCAGTGTGTTTAGACTGTTGTGCCACGTGTCACACTAAATATTAATTATTCTAGTGCCACGTATGAAATAATAATACACATTGTTATTAAAATAAAATTAAGGCTGACCTGAAAATTGCGAGGTGTCACATCAACCTTTCCAGTCGTCCGACTATGGCAGTATTCGCCAAATCAACAAGCCCTTTGACCCTTTCACTCGGTATTTGGTGGTTGGTCCGTTGGAAACAATCGCACTGTGGCTTGTGCCCTCGTCGGTCACCACACTCAGCCCTTTTCCTCTTTCAGAGTTTCAGTCACTCCGTACTTGATTTCTACGCGGTTGAGTTTTGGAAATAACCGCACTGTGACATGTGCCCTCAACCCTTTCACTATTGTTGCCTGGTGGAACTTGAAAACAACCGGATATGGTTTGCTTGAAGGAAGCTGGTGTTGTTAGAGCCACTAACTCTGTCTCTTTTGGTCAGTCGGTGAGGTAGTTGCATAGTGCATACTTATATTTGTTAATCTTGATTTTATTTAATTGGTAGTTAGGCAATTTATAATAAATTTGGTTTGTGTTAACTCGTAGTTAGGTTATTACTGCCGGAAGCTCGGATAAAGGAGGATTTTTTTTTATAATCTAGGTTAAGGGCTCCATTTTTATTATCTGGTTTAGGCCCCCAAATAGCTTGAGCCAGCCTACACATTAAGGCAGTAAGGGACTTGATTATTTGTATTACTCGGTTGCTTGTAAACCTATGTATACTACAAAACAAAAAGTGGTCACTAGAGACTAAATTATTTGTGACTGATATATCAGTCCTTAGTAAATTAAGGACTGATTTATGTTTGGTAAATTCTAGTGAATGATCATCAGTCTTATCTTGACAATTATTTGAGACTGCATTTTAGTCGGCAATATGTTTGCACCAAAGAGCTTTTTGGAGGTAAAATTAATTGCTACAGAATTTCAGTCTCAAATACATAGCCTCTGTAATGAATGATGCAAATGTGCTGGAGACTAATTTTTTGTCTCCAATATAGCGGGAACCTATTAGGTACTGAATTTTAGTTCTTAGAATTTTCAGAAAGTATAGAAGTAGAGATTAATATTAAGTTACATCTTATAAGTAGTATCAAAACGGGGTCCAAAATCAGATAAGTAGTATCAAGGGTTGAAAGTAAGTTAATTTTTTTTGAAAGGTTATTAGGGACTAATATTTAGTCTCATGAGGCGTATTGATATCAAAAGAACTATTTACTTTCTTTACTAAACACAAGTTATAGATTTTTAAGGTAAGGTATTAAAGACTGAACACACTAATTGTAAAAGACCGCATTGGTGACTGGTTTTTTAATTTAAAACAAATATTTATGTAGAGCTAAGGCTCGCTCGCGAAGCTACATGAGCGTATTATTTAAATAAATTCAATCCTCAACGTTTTGATTGATAAGATACATTTTTTATGTACAAGACAATGGTTTTGGTACGATGACTCGTTGCAAGGAGGAAATGTTGACACAAAGATGCTGGCTTGAGTGGTAGTGAAGTACCACTTGCATAAGTATATTAGCACAATAAATTTCTTCTTGCAACACAGGCACACAACAAAAAAATCATTCTTCATTTGTCTTTCACATTAACTTAATAGGAATAAAAACATATAAATACTCTGGCAGTGTATGTGCAGTGCAAAAAATAAGAATTTTTTCGATCATGATGTTGAGGATGGTGATAGGAGAGGAGGCGATCGCAATAGTGAGTGCCTATGCACCACATGTTGGGTTGGGAGAAAATGAAAGGAGGGAGTTTTGGGATTGCATGGATGAAGCGATGAGAAAGTTTGTATAGGAGGAGACTTCAATGGCCACATTGGAAAGGAGGAAGACGGGTTCCCCATGGCCCATGGGGGTTTCGGTTTTGGATCCAGGAATGAGAGTGGGGTCACACTTTTGGAGTTTGCGGTGGCTCATGACCTAGGTATCATAAACACCTTTTTCAAGAAGAGAGATTCACACTTGATCACGTTTAGTAGTGGAGGACGGGACACTCAGATTGACTACCTCATGATGAGAAGGGCGGATCGTGGCAGGTGGTGGAACTGCAAGGTATTCCCGAGGGAGACGGTGGTGTCGCAGCATAAACTCTTGGCAATGGATATTGTTATACGTAAGAGGCTCGTAGATGTAAAGAAGAAGATACCTCAGATTAGGTGGGGCGCCCTGAAGGGAGAAAAGATACCGTTATTCGGTAACAAGGTACTCGAAGGGAGGCATATCAATAGATGCGAAGACACAAATACCTTGTGGGAGGAAATGGCCGAAAGGGTGACTAGAGCGGCAAAGGAAACACTTGGGATGACAACAGGTAATAAAAGCGGGCAAAAGGAGTCCTGGTGGTGGAACGAAGAGGTGCAAATCAAGGTTCGAGAAAAGCAACAAAGGTTCAGAGAGTTTGCCATATGTACAGAAAGAGCAGAGAGGGCACGACTGAAGACGAGGTACAAAGAAGCGAAACGAGAGGCAAAGAAGACAGTTTCAGAAGCTAAAAGTAAGGCTTACATAGAGATGTATAAACGCCTTAAAACTAAAGAGGGAGAGCACGCCATGTTCAAGATTGCAAAGGCTAGGGAGCGAAAGAGGCAGGACCTAGGAGTAGTGAAATTCATAAAGGGAGACGATGGACGTGTGTTGTAAAAGAAAGCGAAATAAAAGATAGGTGGCAAACATACTTCCACGGTCTTTTCAACAAGAGCAACTATCAAGAAGAAGATAGAGGAAACCCCACAAACACAGGAACATCGGGAAACAAATGCTATTGTAGACGCATTACCAAACAAGAGGTTCTTACAGCGCTCAAGAGGATGGGTAGGAGGAAAGCGGTGGGACATGACGATATTCCAATTGAGGTATGGAAATGTTTGGGGGATGAAGGTTTGGGGTGGTTGACAATGTTGTTCAACACTATACTCAAAACCGGGAACATGCCAAACAAGTGGAGAAGTAGTACGTTAATCACTCTATACAAGAACAAGGGTGACGCACAGTGTTGTGAAAACTATAGGGGGATCAAGCTGTTGAGCCATACCATGAAACTTTGGGAAAGGGTGATTGAGACCAGACTGAGAAGAGAAACCCAAGTTACGGAAAATCAGTTTGGATTTATGCCAGGAAGATCGACAACAGAGGCAATACACATTCTGCGGAGATTAATGGAGAAATACAGAGAGAAGAGGAAGGACTTGCATATGGTATTCATCGATCTTGAGAAGGCGTATGACAGCGTACCACGGCACGTGATTTGGGATACCTTGGAGAGTAGAGGTATTCCCCAGAGGTATATAGAGGCAATCAAAGATACCTACGAGAATGCTAAGACCAGTGTCCGAGCACCGGTGGGAGTTACTGACTTTTTCCCAGTGGAGGTGGGACTACACCAAGGATCGGCATTAAGCTCCTTCCTTTTTGCAGTTATTCTAGATGAGTTGTCGAGATCTATCCAGGATCATATCCCATGGTGCATGCTTTTCGCGGATGATATTGTCTTAGTGGCAGAAACAAAAGAGGAGCTAAATGGCCGTTTAGAAGAATGGCGAATAGCTCTAGAACAGAAAGGCTTACGCATAAGTAGGACAAAAACTGAGTACCTACATTGCCAGTTTACCGAGGCAAACGAGGAAGACGAAGACGATCAGTTGACTATTGGAGGTCAGAAGGTGCCAGAGACGACAAGGTTCAAATACTTAGGATCGTTTATACAAGGCGACATTGACAGCGACGGCGACATTGACAGCGACGTAGCTCATCGGGTTCAGGCAGGGTGGAAAAAGTGGAGAGCAGCAACGGCCATCATATGCGACAGGAAATTCCCGGAAAAACTTAAAGGTAAATTCTATAGAGTGGCAATCAGGCCAGCCATGATGTACGGCACCGATTGTTGGCCGATTAAGAAGAACCAAGCTAGAGAGCTGGAGACGGCGGAGATGAGGATGCTGAGATGGATGTGTGGACACACAAGGCTTGATCGGATAAGAAAGGAGGTCTTTCGGGAAAGATTATAGGTGGCAAACATCTCGGACAAAGTTAGGGAAGGAAGATTGAGATGGTTTGGACATGTTAGGAGAAGAAGCCAGTCGGCGCCTCTAAGAAGAATAGAGTTGCTCACGGTGGAGGGGAAAAGAGGAAGGGGACGACCGCGGTTGACATGGGATGAGCAGATAAGACAGGATTTGGCAGCACTACACCTCTTGGAGGACATGATCTATGATAGGAGTCAGTGGAGGCGTAGAATAAAGGTGCAAGATGTATAGGTCCTTTCATAGGTTTCTTGACATAGGGGTCGTCGGCTTTTGTTGTGTCTGTGAGATGGGTTGGGTTTTATGATATGTGTTTTATGTGTCTTTTGAATGTTTGCGGGATGGTGGGTTAGTATGTGTTATCTGTAAATGTGTCTATGAGTGTTATATGTGTTATATGAATGTTCGGGATTTATGTTTTGTGTTCATACGTGCCTGTTTGCTGTTTTGGGATTTACTGATATGTGTTTATTTGTGTTATTTGTTTATTTGCGGGAGGGTGGATTGGTGTTAGCTTTTTCTTACATGACGTACACGATTTAATGTTTACATGACCGTTTAAATCGTTGGTGTTTTCTTGTTTGTATTTTGTACTTCATGTTTTCTGGTTGGGGTTGCATGTTATGTTAGGTTTAAATATAATAATAATAATAATAATAATAATAATAATAATAATAATAAAATAAAAATTTAAAAAAACAAAAAAAAAACTGTTTTTTGAGCCAGGGGACTCTACAGAAGCAGCCTCTCTATTCTACTTGTAGATAGGGGTAAGGTGTGTCTTTATCTTTCCCCTCCCAGACCCCACTCTAAGTGGGATTTTACTAGGTACGCTTGTTGTTGTTGTTGTAATGACCAACTATAGTTACTAATGATCCATCAAGGTGAATAGTGGTCAATTAGACCAATATCGTGTTTTAAGAGTTAACACATGGTTTAAAAAAACGATCTGAGGTGGCGCCTAGAGACGAAACGGAGGAAAAACGTTTTTGAGGCGGCGCCTCACAAGATCTGAAGAAACGCACGCCTCACTGGGCTGAGGCGGTCTATATGGGCTAATGCTTTTTCTAAACATTGCAAGTCTTTTTGTGTTTTATAGACTTTGTCCTTTTTATGTTTATTGAATGATGTTGATCTTAGTTATAAAAGCTCTTTAATTGATGTTTAGTATTTTTTTGATATATATATTATAAAAATATTTATTTATTTGCTATCGCCTCGGACTTATGCCTCGTTTCGCCTTGAGGCGTACTCCTCGTGAGGCAGAGTGAAAACGCCTCGAGGCGCGATTCCGTTCTTTTAAACCTTGAGTTAACATGACGTTTATTTGTAGGGAATGTATCACGTTTAACCCAATAATATTTCAAAAATTTTTAAAACAATTTACTTTGAATCGTTGGTATAACTTGTTGGGAATTATAGTAACTATTTTGAACTTTTAATTAATCACATTATTTATGAAAATCCGATTTTACAATTGCGGAAGCGTTTAGGTTACAAATCTTTTGTTTCATAAACAAAAATCCCAAAACTAGGAATCCAATTATATGCGAATAAACAAATCACAATAATATGGTGTTTATGACCTTAATGAAGAACACCAAAAACACACCTTGAATCCGATAGTAGTCTCGCTAGATGACCGAATCACGGTCTCTATCGTCACTCAAAGCAACAACCGCACGTTGTAATACCACCTAGGGTGGTTCGACTATGGTGGTGGCGCTTGGTGGCGTGTAGCCGAAGCCAGGGAGGGGAGGGGGTTACGGCCAAAGAGGGGAGAGGAAAGAGTGAGTGTTGTGGGGAGTTAGATCTAGTTTTTTTAAAGTCAAAACTTGATCCACAATTTTAGGAATTTTGAATTTACTAATTCAAAATATATTTCCCACATTTTGATTTAACACTAAGGGTGTGTTTGGTATGAAGGAATGGAATGGACGGGGAAATGGAATGATCGTGGGAAAGAAATAAATCATTATCATTCCATTGTCCTGTTTGGTTACCTTTGGTAATGAAATGATTTAATTACTTTTTGTTGTTTGGTAGACATGAGAAGATGAATGAATGGAATATAAATTATGGCTCGAGTTATGCTTTTAATCAATTTCAAATCATGGTCGGGTTTAGGGTCAGGTCATGTGTCATGGGTAGAGTTATGGTTCGGACCATCGGTCGGTTCATTGGCTGGCTCATGGTTCGATCATGAGGCATTTCTTGGATCGGGTCATGGTTTGGTTTGTGAATTGGGTCGTGGGTCGGGTCGTGGTTTGGGTCATGGGTCGCGTCGTGGATTGGGTCATGGGTCGGGTTGTGGTTTGGGTCATGGGTCACGTCATGGATTGGGTCATGTATCGGGTAATGGTTTGGTTCATGGTTCGAGTCGTTGTTTTGAGTCAAGGGTCGGGTAATTGTTTGAGTCATGGTTTGGGTCATGGTTCACATCATGGTTCAAGTTATGGGTCGGGTCATAGTTCGAATCATGGTTCGCATCATGATTCAGGTCATGGATCAAGTCATGGTTCGGGTCATGGATCAGGTCATGGTTTGGGTCATGGGTCATGTCAAGGTTCGGGTCATGGGTCAGGTCATGGTTTTGTTCATGAGTCAGGTAATGGTTTTCAACATGAGCTAGGTGATTGGTCGAGGAATGAATAAAAAACACCCCAACTACAAGGAATGAAAATCATTAAAAGTGAAAGAATCACATTCCTTATGGAATTGTGCATTCCATTTCTATGTGGTAACCAAACACGTTTCTTTTCATTCCAGCGTAATGACTCATTCCATTCCATTATTCATTCATGCATACCAAACGCTACCTAAAACTCTTTTAGTAACTAACCATTTAATTACTACTCTCAAAATATCCAAAGTTTAACTAATTAAACTTTATCAATTTAATTCTAATTAATTATCAAAATAAATGGCTAGGAGTATAAATCTTGCCTTGTTACAAATCTTACGAGATATAGGTGGCTAAATCTTATGAGTTATAGTTGGTTTGATTTTGGGCCAGTTTTCTACAACCCTTCCTTTTTGCCACCAAAGTGTCACATAGAATACAAAGATTTGATGCCAATCATTCCTATTATTTGCTTATATCATCAGTTCTACTTATTGTTGTACAGGTTAGTTCTGTTTCAATGCAAGGTGCTGCTGACCAGCACCAATAATGTTTCAATCCTTGAAGCGGATAATTGATTCCTTTGCAAATCAATACATTAGGGTGAACATCATTGAACGTGCAATCCGACGATCATTTTATGGTTTGCATAAATTTTAGTTTGTTATTTTATATTGCAATTTATAGAACTCAAACATTTTTGCAGTCAATTTGTGTAATAGATTATTAAAATCTACACTTCTATTAAACACTAAAATGAAAGCAAAAACAATTGAAAGATGATATCACTAATATCCCATGGCATGTCATTATCATTAATAAAAACTTTATATTTGGTCACAGTTTATATATTTTCTTGCAGTTTCTGCTGACATGGCTCATGGAGTTCACCCAAATTTTATGGAAAAACATGAAGAACACCATCGGCCAGAAATGCACATGGGTCACCACTGCATTTCTTTTGAAAGAAGTTGATAAAATTTATAGTCTTCCAACTAAGGTAATTAGTTGTTACTGTTATTGAATGTTTGATGCCAAAGAACTTTAAAAAAAAAAGCCTTTTGTGTCACATTTGATGATATTTTTTTTGATAAATTTAATATTATGTTATGATATTTGTTTTGAATATTCAAAGTTATAAACACAAAAGTACCACCTGGTTTAAAGGTTGTAGTGAGTTGCACTATAAGATGTTTTTAAAATCGTTTAGAAACTGATAAACTCAATGAATACCAAGGAGAATAAGAACCCAAACCCTGCCTATACTTGTAATCTTAGCCACAAACCACGGGTTTGACTTTTTTTAAATATTTTTAGTTGTTTCATACTTGTCACCTTTTAAACATTTATAAAGCAACCAGTTTAAACAAGAACCCAATAACAACATATGTAAAGGCTTTTGTTAGTGTTCATAGGTTTCTATCTGTTATAGAAAATACTCATTCACTTTTATAATATACTTATTCTTCGTTATTATAAATGTTTATGATGGCAGACAAATCTAGACTCAAATGCTACCTAGCCCTCTAGAAGTTTGCTACAAGCTACATTATAATGGTAAGAAACAATGATGGCTAAACGAGCATGCAAAAACTTGAAAAAGAAGCAATCAAAAGTGTTTGTGATAAGAAGAAAATGATACATTTGGGCTGGGAGGTGTGCGTTGGGCCAGTGATGATGAAAATAGATGCTTGGATGAAATCAAGAGCTGAATCATCTCAAGGAGAAGCCACAACAAAGGATGCCAATGAAGATCTAAAAAATCAAGTTAATGAACTTAAGGAGCTAACTCAAATAGAGCAACGAAAAATGTTATAGAATTTCGGAGTTCTTGCTCACAAAATTTTCTAATTTTGAGAGCTTAATCTCCAAATCTTTGAGTGGCGATGCTCTTGGTTCAGATGGATTACTCGGTAATGGTTACAGCACCACCTAGAACACATGTTGAAACATTTGTTAGTTTTGTTTTTAGTTATCTAGTATTATTTAAAACTCTAGATTTGATCAACTTCTTTTATCTTGTTTATTGGTTATTTTTTGGTATTATTGCTGAATTGGAGATACTGGAACGCAAGAAATAAAATTATGAATAATATTGTGATTTTGATTAAATATTTATTACTATAAGTCAATTGTACAACAACTTTCATTGGACTACTTTTTTGTCCTTGATATTCATGAAGGCTTGTTATTAACAAAACATTGGGACTGAAAATAAATTTTAGTAAGATTGATTATCGGTTTCTAATAATCTATAGTAAGGAGTAAAATATCATGCAATTGGGGAATGATTGTCTTTAAAAGAATCATATTAAGGACTGAAATTGAGTAGTATTTAGGACTAATTTTTTGTCTTTAACACATTTCTGGAGACTGCTTTGATACTTGAACACAAACCTACCAAAACGCATTAAGGACGATATAAACAAATTTAAATAAGTGATTTTCAGTCCTTAAAACTACATTTTGGGGATTGAAACACCATAAAATCCGAGATTAATTTGCGGTAGCAGATAGAATGTATAGGACACTAAGATGATGTGGTACCGAGGGACAAATTGAGGACTAAATTTTTGGTATTGGATAATGATTGGTGGTCCATGTTGGTGCAACATAATGGAGACTGATTTTCAGTTGATAAGACCACTATCTAGAACTAGGTATCCACAACTGATTGCAAGGTATTAGAGACTGAGTTTTCAGTCCCAAAAGCCCTAGTTAATGTTAAAAATAAAATACATATATGGAGCTCAAGGAAAGTAGAAAGGTTGTTACTTTTGTTACGGAAAAATGCTTATGAGGATATTTATGTTTTGTGGTAATACCATTTAAAAGGTTCTTTATTTTTGACGTTCTAAGTTCATGTACAAAATGTTGTAAAAAGTTTAAGTTTCTTACCGGAAACGTGGTCTCATTGTGTCTATACCATTTATTTCTATTGCATGTTATAATACAAAAGATCATGCACGGGAAGGTGTGTGACAATATGTATCTTATGATTATGGTTCGCACATATACTTATGCTTTGATAAATCTAATATACAAGCGATGACTTAACCGTTGGAGGGTGGTCATGGATTTTGATTTGGGTAAAAATTATTGTTGTTTTAATATTTGTAATTCATGTTGTTTTCTCTAATAATCTATTCTTTTTGTATCTTAAACTTGAGAAGAATTTTTATTTGTAGTTGAAAGAGGGCCCTGATTTTTATCATTGCTTTAGACTACAAAAAAGCTTGAGACGTCCCTGCTATTCCTAGTTTGATAAGACAAGTCACGACTCAACACGAGCTTTGATACCTGTTACGTGAAAATAAAACAGATTTAAACAGAAAAATATGGTCAATAACATATTTGATTAAAAAAATCACTAAAGTTTATCCAAATAAACCATTTGTTAGTTACAATTCATTTTGACTTGAACTAAATTGTTGCTTATAAGAACGATTAGAATCAAATTAATTTAACTTTTCATTCCAATTCTTAGTATAATACAAATGAACAATGAATGAAACCAGAGATGCTTGAAGGATTTGAGATACATTTAAACAATGAGGAGTAACAAATCTATAAAAGAACCGATGAAATCTTAAATTAGTTGCAAATACGATTTGAAGGTACTATCGTGCAACTTAAGACTACCATCAATGCTAAGACTGCATTTACTACATGTAGTCCTAGTCATCACTGCCACATCAACATTTTATTATTTCTTTCCACATGCATTCTCTCTGCTTTTTTTAACTCCAACACATCCTTCCCACATGTATTCTCTCTCTTTCACATCACCATTTCATTTCCTAATTTTCTTTTAAACAAATGATTTTTCAATGTAAAAACATATTTAATAAATAAATATAAAATATAATTAAATAATTAAAAAAAGAAAAAAAATTAAATAAAAATTAAAATGGCATTACATAAAAAGAAATTACATTTTCCTAAAAAATAAAATAAAAATACTTAAAATTAAACTACACCTAAAATTAAAAATAATAAAAAAAACTTAAAGAAAACAAGACCGAAAATTAAGTTTTCCTAAAAAATCTACTCTTGATTAGCTTGCCTAAGATTCTAAAGATGTTCCATAAGATCGTTGTGTAGTGCGATATGAGTATTATTGCTTCGTAAGGATTTAAACCTCTGCAGATAGTTTGCAAATTCAGCCGGTAGACCTTCATTATAACTTGATGGTTCAGGCTCGTGTTCTTCAGGGAACCAATTAGTTATCGCATGACCTTCATCTTCTACAATCATATTATGTAGAATGATACATGCATGCATTATATCACACAACACTGGTATGCTGATAGATCTTCCAGGGCCTCGTATCATTGCCCACCTTGCTTGGAGGACACCAAATGCTCGTTCAGTATCCTTTCGACAAGACTCCTGTCGTCGCTTATAGTATTGCATTTTAAGATTATTGTTTGGAGGATAAACGAAACTCTTTACCAGTGTTGACCATTCTGGGTAAATGGCATATGCAAGATAGTATTCTTACGTGTACTAATGTCCGTTCACTGTAAAGTTACACTGTGGTGCATTCCCTTCCAAGATTTGATTGAATACCGATGATTGATTAAGAACATTGATATCATTGTTTGAACCTGCCACTCCAAAGAATGCATACCAAATCCAAAGGTCGTGTGATGCCACGACCTCTAGCATGATGGTTGGATAACCATGATCACCTCGAGTATATTGCCCTTTCCAAGCCGTTGGTGTAACCCCCGGTTACTATTCAACCTTTTAAAATAATATCAGAGTTGGTCCCAGCAAATTTTTCAATTTTAAAACCTTGTCTGACCCTCTTTATTTAATAATATTAAACAAAGTTTAACGCAAACGTAAACGTGTCACACATTTTACAATACTTATTTACATAAGTAAGTTTAAACCAAAATTTCAAACGTTTGCAACAAGGTTTGTTTGTTCGATTCCTGCTCCACCTCGATCCTTACAGCCGTGTACGTCATTTTTGACCTACAAACATCACACAATAATTCCCATTAGTTCATAAGAACTAAGTAAGTAAACCCCAATGGTTTCTTAACAATAAAATGTAAAAATACATTTTTCACAATCAACATTCAACTGAGTCATTTCTATTCGAATTGACTCTCACAATATAAAATATCACATTACCAATCATCAACTATTGCTCACAATAGTTTAATCAATATTACACTATGGGGTTCACATTCCTGTGCTTCCACCATAGCCAAATGCCAGCACCTCTGGCTATCCACCATTGTGGAGTCATAAATAATTCAAGTCTTAAGATGTTCACCAACCGGTACTTCCATCTAAGACAATTGACAGCACCTCTGTCTATCCACCATTGTGGAGTCATATATAATTCAAGTCTTAAGATGTTCACCCACCGGTACTTCCATCTAAGACAATTGACAGCACCTCTGTCTATCCACCATTGTGGAGTCATATATAATTCAAGTCTTAAGATGTTTACCCACCGGTACTTCCATCTAAGACAATTGACAGCACCTCTGTCTATCCACCATTGTGGAGTCATATATAATTCAAGTCTTAAGATGTTCACCCACCGGTACTTCCATCTAAGACAATTGACAGCACCTCTGTCTATCCACCATTGTGGAGTCATATATAATTCAATCAAATTACTATGATGTTCACCCAACCGGTACTTCCATCATAGAAGTCCCACACTATTATTTACCAAGGTATTGGATTTATCATAGGTTGTTGAACTTTTATTATTCAACATTCCCCTATCACCAATGCCATATTTATTATATAATTATTCAACAACAATTTCAATATTTATTATGTGATGTCATAGTTGTGGGATTACTTACCTTAATCAGATAAGGGATTAGCAACTACAGGCTCCTTTCCTGCTCTATGACTAGTGGTTTGATTTCCACTACCACCACCTAGTTGCAAAATACATATATACAACTAGTTTCAACACATATAACACATACAATCAAGTTCAACACACTTGACTGATTTGACTTGCTCAAAGTCAATTTATCACATAACTGACTCTATCTTACTACGTTTAGCAAGTTTTAGTCAATTATCACACTTATTCATATTTCATGCCTCCCCAGGCAATTTATCAAATAATTGATGTTCATTATATTAGTTACGATCTTTAATTATTTTTATTATTCAATTTTTATTTTAAGATCAAAACTATTGATAATGGTAACATCAATTCATCAAAATCATTATTTAATCTATGGATTATAATCCATAATTTATTTAAAATCATATTCAACCCATCCTGCTAGTTATTATACCATGATATGGGTTTCATAATAACCGGACATTATCCCGGCTTCAAAACGAAGATTTCACCGTCAAAATCTCAAGTTCTTCGTTTCTAACAATCCCTAGTTATCAACTAGGCAATAATCAATACCCATAATCATATTATTACAATCAAAACTAGATTTAATCCACACAATAACAAACTAGTAGGATAAAACAAACCGTTACCTGATCTGACGGATTTCTATGGTTACAACAACGATCAGGACTTGAAAACACGTTCCTATACGCGATCTGTATGATTAGAAGCCTTTAAATTGAAGTTTTTAGGCTTAGGAACGGATGGATCTTCGTTTGGGAGAGAAATAGATCGAAAAATGAAAAAAAATGATGCTTCCGATGCGATCAGATCGTTTAAAAACATTTTTGCCGACATAGATCGTGGGGCGCATCGCCCCAACTGGGTGCGTCCCGCCAGGCGTACCGCCCCACGTCACCAGCGTCATCATTTTGATTTTTAACTTCGTTTCGCGATTCCGGGAGCATATGAACTCCGTTTTGCCCACGGTTTTCGCCCACGTTCATCATTTTTCACATACTATCAATCCCCAATAACAAAAGTTACTAAATCCTCGTGGATTTCAAGCACGACCAAATGTGCTCTTGCCATTAATGACGTAACTCTTACACATTTTCAAATCACAACAACCACAATCGTTTAATTAACCATTATTCACAATACATTTATTATTAAAAACCGGTTGTTACAGTTGGGCAGTTTCTCCAACCCTAATGCATACAATCTATGCTTCCAAGCATTCCAACAAACCCATGTTTCTTAGAATGCAGCTGTAGCAACCGTTGAATGTCATCTTCATTAGGCTTTCTAAGATATCGTGGTACAAAAACCTCAACAATAGACCTACAGAACTTGTGTAGACTTTCAATGAAAGTGCTTTCACCTATGCGTATGTACTCGTCACATTGGTTAGCTGATGCACCATAAGCCAACTGACGAATTGAACTTGTACATTTTTGTCTTGGTGAAAGACCTTTTACACCAATGGCATCATATCGTTGTGTGAAATATTTAAAATGTTGACAGCTTCCTTGTTTAGAGATTTCTTCAACAATGTGATTAAAAAGACATAGGCTCATCCTGAACCTTCGTCTAAAGAAGCTTTCATCGTACACCGGTTCTGGAGCAAAGTAATCGTTTCACAAACGAGTGTCTCCATCCTTCCGGCCTATATTTATTATTTTCGTTTGCCCTTCTGTCTAGAAGAACTTCCTTTTGTGAATCAACATCATCTTCAGCATCAAGTGCAAACAACTGCATCGTTATTTCTTCAACATCATCAGAAATGAGATTTTGAAAGTGTTCAGACAAAATCATCGTGATGTTTTGTGGGACTTGTTCATCATCTAAACTCATTTTGAATTGTATAGATAAGTGTTTGAGGAAAAGGAATTTGTGTGTTTTGAAAATGGCTGGTCTAGATAGGTATTTATAGTGGTGGGAAAACTAGCCGTTAGAAAACCAGCCGTTGGGAAAACTAGCCGTTAGAAAACTAGCCGTTGGGAAAACTAGCCGTTAGAAAACTAGCCGTTAGGAAAACTAGCCATTAGAAAACTAGCCGTTGTGGTACACTTTCCTAAAAATAAATCTTCCATTGCATAAAAAGAAATTACATTTTCAGGAAAATTAAAAATTAAAATACATAAATCATAATAGACGTAACAATAAATTAATTTAAACACTTTCCTAAAATTAATCCAAACATGACGATTGTAGCCGTATTTCTTGCGGATTTGCTCGCACATTGCCTCGTGTTCAGCTCGTTGAAATGGATTCATGTTAGTGGTTTCAAAGAAGAGTATTTGCCGCACTTGCATCGGTATTTGCCGCTCTTGCATCTCAATTTTTTTTTTGTTTCATCTCGAGCTTCTTTTTCTCAATTTCATAGAATTTATCGATTCTATGCTCGAATTTTTCAATTGCTTCACTCTTAGCATGATTGGTCGAAGATATCTCATCAATGAGCTTGAGCTTTCTTAGGTCGTATTCAGACGGCTCTATTCCTACTTTGCCTTTTAGCTTAGCTTTGCCTTTGGCTTCTGCTTTGGCCTTGTCCCTCCCAATTGGACGTGTTGTAGTAGCTTGCTGAAGTTGAACTTCAAAGTCTTCTTTATCAATATCTTCAAGTGATATTGCGATTTCAGGATTCTCACCAAAGTTGGCATCAGAAGCAGAGCTCGTATACTCTCCCGAGCTGCTAGTTTTTGTTCTTTTATGGGGTTGAAAGCCATGAATATGAGTAGCAGAGTTGTGAGAACTAAGGGAATGAAGGTCGTTGTGGTGGGTTTTGCTGGACATCATCGTCATCGTTTCACATTTGAGTGAACGAAAATGGAGCTCTTGGATCCATTTTGAAAGTGTGAAAATTGTAAGAATTGGAATAAGATTTTTGGGTGAAAAATGAGTTATTTTGAGTGGGTATTTATAGGGGGAAAACTAGCCGTTTTTTTTAAATATCTGTTAAATTCTAAAAAAAAAGTTACCTTTTTTTTTTAAATCTAACCGTTATCTTTTTTTTTATTAAAAAGAAAACTTTAAAATGTAATGGGGCCCACCATTTTGTGCATTTGATTGCACTTCACCAAGTACAAAGGGGTCCATTTCAGATGCATTTAATTCAAAGCCAATGCATAAATGCAGGCTTGTCAGACGTGTGCTGTCAAATGCGGATGCAATGGAGATAGTCTAAGAAATGTTTACCAATTATTATATTACCGCCAATGTGGGACTAACCCACTTGGTAGATGCTTTGTCTCTTAGAATGGGAGGTCATGGGTTCTAACACATGCAATGTTGTAATTAGTGTGGAGTAGTTTAGTAGGAGATAACATTTGCCCTTAAAAAAATTATTATATTACCATTTCACTTAACCTATGATAAAATTATAAAATTATATATTTTTTCTTTCCTTTCAACATGAAAAATACGTAATCTTTGAACCAAGGTTCGCTCCAGCATTTTAAGGGCCTAAAGCAGACGATAAACTTGGGCCCTTTTAGTAAAACTATATTTTGCTTTCAATTCTAATAAATGTTGATAATACACTTAATATATTATTCCTTTGATAATAACTTAACAAATATCTAATAACGTAATTGTAAACATAAGCAATAAAATTGTATTGAACATGAACAAAAAAAATGCAACCAAAAAAAATATTATGTACTCATAACATATCAACTAAGAATTGAAGATTGAAATTAAATATATAATCATAAACAATTTTAGAACCCTATAACAATAAATGTTCAAAAATTAAAACAAGCCTTTGATAAAAGTGAAAAATTAAAAAAAAAAAGTAATAACAATAATCAGTACCAAAATCTATAATCTATAACTTATAATAAATAAGTAACTCAAATGCCACTTGTCTAGTTCTTAAACCACTCATGCCACTTGTCAAAATTTTATGCCACTTTTGACATGTGTCACATTTTTATTAACATATCCAATTCTCTTTCTTATTAAATGTACATATATTCTCTTTATTAAATATTAAATAATTAAATTAAATGTTAATTACCAATGATTTTATTTATATATTTTTATATTAATAAAAAATAGATTTTGAAAATAAATTATATAAAACAATTTTTCTAAAAGTAAACAAAAACCAGAAGTTTAAACAACAAGATATTTATATATAAAATTCTATTTTTTAAACAATTTCAAAAATGAAATGTTAAAAAATAAATTTTCAAAAAACAAAAAGTTAAAAAAATGGTATTATTGTTTTGTTATTATAAATATGTATATATACATAAATTCAATCATATATATTTTATATCAAAAATTGTGTTTTAAATCCTATATTTTTATTAGTTACTATATAATATTTTTCTTACATAATCCGTGTAATACACATGTTATTAACCTAGTATCAAATAAACAAATAACAATAGAGTTAAGTTAATTATTAAGAAACACATGAATAAATCAATTGATGACTACATCAAAAATTCAAAATATCTCATTAATCAAGATGAAGAAGCAAAAAAAAAAAAAGAAATCTACCTAGACTAATAATAAATTTTTAGTGACACATGTCATGTTTCTATAGTATCTAAACGTTTATTTTCTCATTCTCTCTGTTATTAAATACATCTAATATTAAATAAAAGTATTAAATATTAAATATACTTTTATACATTTTTAAAATAAGAAAAAAGATTTTTTAGTAAATTAAAATATATTAATATTAAAACACACTTTTCTAAAAAAATTATTATAAATTATAAAATTCTCAAAAACAATTATTTTAAACACAATGTTTAAAGAAAAACAAACTATAAAAAAATTAGTGTTTAAAGAAATAATTATATTTTAATACTTAAAATATTAAATCATTCGAAATTGTAATCGTAATTAAATTTTCATTGATAATTATTCGTTAGATTTCTTTATTTAATTAGTGTAATACACGTGGTACTAACCTAGTATTAGAATAAAAAAGTAGTTGAATAGTTTAATTTTTAAATGAGCAAAAAAGTTAGTGAATGCGTGATTAAATTTCTCAACAAAAACTCATAACTATTACCTATAAAATCTAGAATTATTATACTATGTCCTTTGATTTTTTTTTTTCATTTCAGATCAATTAAAAAAAGTTTAACGTATATAGAAAATTTACTAGAAATCAAGGACTTAATTTTTTGACGACTTCAAGCCTTAGCTTTACTCACTTGCGGTTCGAACTCTAAAACACGAAATAAGATTAAATATTTTCTATTTTCCTTTTTTTTTAATTTTTTCTTCCTTTTCTTTTTTTTTTCTTTCTTTATAAAAGCAGAGATCGGGTGTAAATTTAGGGGTGTGCACGGTTCGGTTTTTGGCTAAAACCGCAACCGAAACCGACATAGTCGGTTTTTATTTATTACAAACCGTTCGGTTTTCAGTTTTTCGGTTTTTTTGTCGGTTTCGGTTCGGTTTTCGGTTTTTTTGGTTTTTTTACTTTTCTTTTGTTTTTGTTTTTTTTTGTTCTATCTTATGTCCAACATTGAAAATGAAAACATGATTAACAATTAATAAATTAATTGATCGAACACCAACTAATTAAAATAAAACAAAATAATTATCATTATGTTCTTAAATTTAAAAAGATCAAAAGTAAATAACTAAATATGCAATAATTCCGATCTTTACCTTTTAAAATGGTAGATTTCATCTAATCTAAATTTTTACCATCTCCAACGATAAACTTTTTTGTGTGTTTTTTCCCGTTAAATATGTATGAAAATAGCAACACACACACACATATATATATTAAATTTTTAAAAATATTAAAAATCGGTTCGGTTCGGTTTCGGTTTTTCATACTATAAAAACAGAAACCGAAACCGAACCTAAAAATTCGGTTTCGGTTTTGTCCGGCTATTCATTCGGTTCGGTTTTTTCGGTTAATTCGGTTACGGTTCGGTTTTTTGCTCACCCATATGTAAATTAGTAAAGTCATTGAATTTGATGGCTGTTGCCACTGGAACACATTAAAAAAAATGCTTTTTATAGAAAAATAAATAAAATAAAATAAAAAGAAAGATGGAAACATAGCGCTAAAGCCATAAAATGGCGTTTTTGCTGTTCTTCACTCATTGCTGAGTCGCTCAATCGGGCATCTTATCTTCACCAATTCGTTTGCATACTCTGCGTTAAAGTTTTGGATGCAAAATTCCTCTTCTGATCAACGTAAGTCCTTACAAATCTCTCCAATTTAGTTTTCATTGGATTTCGAATGATCGATTTCGCTCTTCGTGATCCGTTCTTTCACTTTAACTTTAGGTTAATTTCTTTATTTGTTTGATTCAATTCATTCAACGTTTTCGAGAAATCTGTCGGTTTTTGAAGTTTGATGTGCATGATTTTGGAAATGAGAAATGGAAATACGGAGGTCTGATATTAGGGTTTCGGGAGAATCATTAGTGGAAACTAAGGATACACAAGCTGTAATGGATAACCCTAATTCAGTTCCTAGGTTAAAGTTTTTGTGCAGCTTTAATGGTAGCATATTACCTCGTCCACAAGATGGGAAGCTTAGATATGTAGGCGGGGAAACGCGGATTGTGAGTCTTCCAAGGGATATAGGTTTTGAAGAACTGATGGGGAAGATGAAGAAACTGTTTGATGGTGCGACTGTGTTGAAATATCAGCAGCCTGATGAGGATCTTGATGCTCTTGTTTCTGTTGTGAATGATGATGATGTAACAAATATGATGGAGGAATATGAAAAGTTGGGTTCAGGCGATGGATTTACGCGGCTTAGAATGTTCTTGTTCTCTGGTATTGAACAAGATGATTCTATACATTTTGTTGATAGGGATGAAATAGATAATGAAAGAAGATATGTTGATGCTTTGAACAGTCATAATGATTCTTCTGTAGATGATGTTCAATCTATTGATCAGTATTACAATCAGTTAAATCTTGATGGCAATCTTCATAACCAAAGGAATTTTGAGTTGCAACATGTAAGAATTCCTCACCAACAGTCTTTAAGTCAAAGGTATAGTGAAATGGAGTCCCCATGGAGTCCTGTGTATTTCTCTCCAAGAAATCATGGCAATGATATCCCAAATTCGCCTTCTTCTTCGCGTTATCATACTCCTTATGGTGATCCTGTTGATAGAGTTCTTCCTGAAGATTATTTCAGGCAGCAAAATGTTCTTCATCAACCTCAATATGATCAACAGTTACCATTTCCAGAAACTGTTGCTGGTTTTCCCGGTAACATACTTCATAGCACTCATCAGGTTAATAATCCATATGCTGAATGCCCTCCTACATCATTCTATAATAATATGAATTTAAATCTTGGGCACAATGCATATCCAGATGGTAATCATGTGCCATCACATTATGTTCATCATGTGTTTGGCAATGAGATCTTTCATGATCAAGCTGTGGCTACTGGTTTTCATAATGGTTACGGGCCTACAAATGCTTTGTGGAGAAATGGTCAAAGTCAAATGCAAGAAAATGGTACGTATAATTTAGGGTATGTTAGGACTACCATGGAGTCTGGTTCTAGGGTGGAGAATCCAAGTCAGCATCAGTTACCAACTGAACCAGTCCAAATCATGCCTGCACCTGTGCATTTTATGCCTGAATCCGTCCGACTTACTCCTGACCCAGTTCAGTTTACCCCTGAACCCATCCAACTTGTGTCAGACCCAGTTCAATTTAGTCGTGAACACTTCCAATCAACTTCAATACCAGTCCAAATTACTCCAGGCTTGCCAAACTGTTTAATTCCCATAGGTCCTGTGAATACCTTGAATACAGAAGCAAGAAATGATTCCAGTAGTATAAAAGATGATTTCAGTAGTAAAAAGTTGAATTTACCTGCAAATGAAGTCATTGGAGCTGAGAATTCTGGTGAAGCGGATGGTCCTGTTCTAAAAATTGAAGAAGCTATAAATGAATCTGTAAAGAAAGCAAACTTAGAAGGCGCTGATGATGTGAAAGATGAAGCTCGGGAAAAAGATGCTTCTGCTGCTGTGAATGATCTTAGAGTCAAAGAAGAAAATGTGCAGGAACTAGACACAGTGGTGAGTATAGATTATTTGTTAGAGGTGGTAATTTCAACCCATTTACTTGCTAGATGGTTGATTCGGGCTATTTTAATCTCAAACTGAATATGTTGAGGACAAATTCTGAACTAACAAGGGAATGACTGAAATGGGTTAAAGTTGGGTTAAGTGTATTTTTAATGCATAGAACATCCTAAATTCCATCATTCAAAACCTTTGGTTATTGTTTTTATGAATTGTTTTGTATATATTGTTATAATTTGTTATTTGTTTATAGGATGCGCCTGCAGATTTGGAGTTAGGTTCCGACAGTGACACCCAAATCAATACAAAAATCGAACCCACAAAGGCTGAGGAGGAAGCTATTGCTAGGGGTTTGCAGGTTCTTTAGTCTCATCTATATTATGTTTGTAAAAACCATCTGATTTATAAATTCTAATTAGTCTTTATTCATATTCTTCATTAGACAATTAAAAATGATGATCTGGAGGAAGTGAGGGAGTTAGGCTCTGGTACATATGGAGCTGTTTATCATGGGAAATGGAAGGGTTCAGATGTAGCTATCAAAAGAATTAAAGCCAGTTGTTTTGCTGGCCGACCAACTGAGAGAGAACGTTTGGTATGATTGCCCTTATGTTTTTTTTTTGTCAATTTGATTTTCAAATTAGTGACTATTTTCAGCCAAACATACAGGTACGGTAAATTGTTATACTAATTATCTTTTTGTACATCTGGAGTAATTAGATGTTAATTATCCAATATGAGAATGCTACATATAGATATAGAATCTAACATATAGATAGTTGATATATGTAATATTATTAAATTATCTATATTTGTTTTATAATCTTATTTTTAGGTGTTTAAAGTTAAAATTATCATATAGAGTTTATTTATAAGTATGCTATACATATTAGATACCTAAGGGACATGAAGCTAGCGCCTTTACCTCACACCTCAGCTTCTAGAACCCGAAGCTTCATGCTTTCTAAAACCAAGGTTAAGAAATACTAATACCTTTTTGTAGTCTAATACATTTGGTGTAAATGATTTTTTTTAATAGTCATATATATTTCACCAATAGCCAGTCTATTTGCATTTTGCATACAAAATCCTTTTGCACCCTGAAAAGTTAGACCCCTGAAACATCCTGGGTTACTCTGTAGCTGATTAAATTGGATTTACCAGTGATAGTATATATAAATTTATTTTGATGGTTATTTTTTCTTAAACAATGTTGTCCAGTCTATTAGTGTTAACTGTTAATAATCAAACCCATGAATAAATATTATCAACAATTTTGCATCCACCATATACTTGGGTATCATGTATACAGCCTTTAACAAGTGTCCATTAAATGTTATTAGGCTCTTTTTGAATGGTTCGCATCTAAACTGTGTATTTATATTATGTACAGATTGCAGATTTCTGGAAGGAGGCTTTAATATTAAGCTCACTACACCACCCAAATGTGGTCTCTTTCTATGGTATAGTTCGTGATGGGCCAGATGGATCTTTGGCAACTGTAACAGAATTCATGGTTAATGGATCTCTCAAGCAGTTTTTACTTAAAAAAGACAGGTACTAATTTACTTGACTGAAGTTAGAATTTAAAATATATTTCAAATGCTGATTTGGTTAGAAATTATGCTTTTATTTCTATTAAGATATTTAAATCACTTAACTAACTAGCCATTGAAAAAGTCTGAATTTCTCTTTATTGATATGATTATATAATTGTAAATCAAGGAATCAACAAATTCAGAAAGATGATTTTTTAATATTTTTCACTGCCATGGCTTTAAAAAGTGGTGCAAAAGTGTTAGCCACATGTATGTGAGGGGTTTGTATTTAAACAATATATAAATTAGTTTTAGATAACATTTTCTATTTTGGTAATACTTAAAACGTCTAATGTTAAGATACCAGAAGGTCCAGAATACTTTAAACTAATTTATAGGAAGTGACACAGTGATAATTGCCTGATTTTCCTGTAGGAGAGGTCCCATATTTTAATCTTGTTTCATGCCATAACCTCTTGTAGGCCACCTGACTGATAGTGCAAGCTGCAATGACCTAAAACCATTGGTTTAGCAGGCTATTGGCAGGGGCGAATGAATTTTTTTTGGTAAAGGACTCTCATGGTTATCAAAAAACAAAAAAAAAAAAAAAAATTCTGGATTTCTCACATCTATAAATAGGGTTGTAAACGAACGGAACGTTCATCGAATAGTTCGTGAACTGTTTGGCAGGAAGTTCGTTTATGTTCGTTCGTTTAATAAACAAAAATGAACGAGCATGAACAGAGGTCGCGTTCGTTCATTTGTGTTCGTGAAAGTTCGGTAAAATGTTCGTTTACGTTTGTTTATGTTCGGTTAAGTTCATTTATTATATATATTCATTAAATGTGATATATATATATATATATATATTATTTTTAGTTTAATACCATAATATTTAAGTTATTTTTAGTTTAATACTATAGTAATTTAATTTATATATTTATAAATGATTATCTACAATGCATGAGATTAAGATTGTTGATTTTTAGTGTTTAAATAATACGTGTTCGTTAGCATGCGTGAACCGTTAGTGAATAAGCTAAATTCCTTAATGAATGAACAAGAACAATAATTTTTGTTTGGTTAGCGTTCGTGAACCGTTTGTTAACAAGTTGAAAGGTAAACGAACGAACACGGACAAGGGCTCGTTTGTGTTCGTTAGGTTCGTTTACAGCCCTATCTATAAGCAACCAAACAAGTTCTATGGGCAACAAAACAATTAAATTTTATAACATAAAAAATAAAAAAGTTGTCAAAAAGATCAAGACACCCATTTGTTCAAATTATTTTTTTAAATGTCAAAAAAATATTAGAATAAAAAATTTTAACTATCATAAAATCTTTTATCCGTTAAACCACCTAAGGTGCATTTTTTTTTTTATTATTCTCCCTTTTTTTCACCACATATACACCAACACAATCCAAGTACCCTTCTCCCCCACGCGATGGAACCAATTGGCTTCACATATATTTTTTAAAAATTGTGTTACCAAAATTAGTTTAAAAGGTGTGAGGTGCTTAGATTCCAGAAAACTGGCATTAGGCGAAAGGTTAAGCTGTTAAGGTGCTAGCCTAAGTATGTGAGGCGTTTGGTATGTAAAAAATACTGTTAATTATTATGAATGGCATTTTTTTGCCTTGTTACCACTTAAGTGTAAAAAATATGAAACTAATTAAATAAAAGTATCCTATCTAGACATAGAAGTAGAGATCAAATATATTAAATATAATAATGCAAAAGTTTATCAACAGGTACAATTAAACAGAAAATATATCAAAAGAGCACCAATTTCTTATGTCTCGTTTTTTTATAATCCTACAGTTTATCAACATGCGATGCATAAATGAACAGAAAATAGATTAAAAAGTGTTATGGCTTGGTTTTATGTCTCTTTTAGCAAATAAACAAATATATATTGAAGAACTAGGCATTTTGTCTCTGGCTTTATGCCCCTTCAAGCAAATATCAAACAGGTAATAAATATGACCAAGAAAATAAAACTTAAACAGAAAATAAAACTTCATTCGAGGTTTGTAAATTGTAATATGACATCAACGATGGTTCGATGAAAGTGAAAAATATAGTTATGAATCTGTGACTGGTGATTATGTAAAAAGAAAGATAGCAGAAGTATCATGATCAGTAAAGTGAACCATGAAAAAGAGAAGATTGTTGTCTCCTGATACCGCCCCAGGCTCTTCATGGGATCACACCGCTTTATAAACCTCTGAAGCATTTGAGGGACATTTTAGACATTTGACTAACATTCAAATCAAACATTTTTCTACGGAACCATGTCCTATCAAACATTGAATTTATTATTGAATTGGTTCGGTGACAGGACTATTGATCGGCGTAAGAGGCTTATCATAGCTATGGATGCGTCTTTTGGAATGGAATATTTGCATGGAAAGAATATAGTTCATTTCGATTTAAAATGTGAAAACCTACTTGTGAACATGAGAGACCCACATCGACCAATCTGCAAGGTATGGAGACGAATAATTGAGTTCATTTAAGTTCTTTTTAATTTTCCGTGTCAAGTATTTTCTTGGGCTCTACAAAAACATACCAAGTAAAAAATATTTTAATAAAAATAAGTTTTTTTCTTTGTGTAATCTGCAACGTTTTAGATAGGAGATCTTGGTCTATCAAAGGTGAAACAACACACTTTAGTGTCTGGTGGTGTTAGAGGAACATTGCCATGGATGGCACCCGAGCTACTTAGTGGTAAAAATCACATGGTATCTGAAAAGGTACATACATTGCTAAATATGATATGACTAAAATACCCCTCTTGAAATTATACATGACCATTGATTTATTTATTTTGCCTAATATAGATTGACGTTTACTCATTCGGGATTGTCATGTGGGAATTGCTTACTGGAGATGAACCTTATGGAGACATGCATTGTGCTTCTATTATTGGTACGCCCTTCATGTATTTTATCCAAATTGCCATTTCTAAAGTCTGCATAAAAGCTTCTAAAATATTTGTATTCAAAAAATGAGATTATGGTAAAAATTAAAAAAAATATATGTATAGTTATTTTGAACATGATGTGGTATGATGCAGGAGGAATTGTGAACAACTTATTGCGTCCTACAATCCCAACATGGTGCGATCCTGAATGGAAGGCCTTGATGGAAAGTTGTTGGTCAGCCGACCCGTCTGAAAGACCATCTTTTTCTGAAATTTCTCAGAAATTGAGAAATATGGCTGCTGCCATCAACGTGAAATGACGTGTTTGCCCCCATTAGCAATGAACCATTACACAGTCGTTGACGTGAAATGACTTTCTTGCCCATGCTGTCATGTCGAGTACTCGATGCTGCGCCGCAAGCAATCATGGTTGAGAGTCGAATGTGGCTGCAGCCGTTTGGGATTAAAGTTTAAGAAAAGCACTTGTAGTTGTATATAGCAACTCAACAAATCCAAAATATTATTGTCCTTTGTTTTAGTAGGCAATAATACTTTTATTTAGCTTCTTTGCTAGAATATTTCTTTTTTAACTCACAATGTTTAATGACAAGACTTCAAAATTATTTAGATATGCTTTCTATATGAAGCTTTTGGAGAGTTTTCATATTGTATTGATTATAGCTTGCTATTTAATTAAATATTGACTAAATTATAATAGTATGATGTATTTTTTTGACTTCGAAACCATGGTCTTAATGGGATGAATATCACTATCTTTTCCTTCATATAACTCACGTCCTATATTTCTTTCATGACTCGTATATGTTCGATTCATTAGTTTTAAAAGTGTTGGTGCTTCAAATTCCTCTTTTCGGTTATCTTTATTGGTAGACTATATCATATTTATGATCATCTGGACAATCATTTCCATTTGTTTTGTGTATTGGTTTGTGACATTCGATTGGAGGAGTGGTAGTTTGCTAATTAAGAACTCAATATTGTTTAAAGATATTGAGCAATAATTAGGACATATATTTTTATCAAGTATAAAGAATTCAAACCACAACTTTGAGCTGGGGACTCCTTCGTAGCAGTCTTTTTATCTCAATTGGGATAGGGGTAAGGTTTGTGTCCATTCTCTCACAAACCCTATTGAACAGTGAGAATATGTTAGGTATGTTTCTTTTATTTTTACCAAGTACTATGTTACATCAAAGTTATAGTTCATGGTATATGCTCTATGTTTTTTTAACAACTATTTTTTGAACCAAAAATTATTTTATGTAACCCGTTCGATATTTTTCCAACAACCATTTTTGTAGTTGTTTGTGGTGTTGGAGTATTAGTTCCTCGGCATCGAGTACTTTATGAATGATAATCTTTACTAGCAAGTCATTTCCAACGATCATTTGTGGAGTTTTGCTAACGCATATCTTTAATGTGTACACTTTATTTATTATATTAACTGAAGTTACATAATCAAATATTATGTCATTTATGAGTTTTTTATTGTTTTCATTAATTTTTTATGTTTAGTATATATTTTATAACTTATATGTAATAATAAATATTACATATGTTTTATAACATAGTGCTATATATATGTAAAAGAAAAATATTTTCAAGAGACATTCAAATTTACATGTAATACCTTGCTGGATTTTTGGCAAAAAAAATATATATTTATATGAAGCAGTAATTGGATTTTCAGTTCTATATTGATTACATGACAACCACATCATTATGCAAACAAAATATATCTCATTCTATTTACTTCCTCATTTGCCTCACATATTGCTTTAACAAAAAAAGAAAAAAGATTCTTATACACCCAAGAATATTAAATCAAGATCTTACCTTTACTCACAAGAAAATGCCACCATCAACGACGATAAGTCAGATCTTTATATGCACCCATCGTCCTTACAAAAATGGTCCCAAAATAATGTAGATGGCCACCGTTGTTAGAGGCATGGCAACAAACTTGTTTCTGCTAGTTTCATCAATTGAAGCTCTATAAGACTATCCACAGCGGTCACCCTACTGAAAACCCTTCCCCACTGAAATTTCCTGCCACGTCATCACCTTACTGAAAACCTTTAACACACACAATGGTGACCCCACTGAAAACCCTTCTCCACTATTCCACGTCATCAACAATTAAAATTAAATAAAAAACATTACTCTAATTTAAAATAATTCAATATTTTACAAAAAAAACACACATTACATTAAAAAAAACAAAAACTTATTAAAAATATACTAGTCGCCTTAGATGCTACGAACGACAATATCGGTGCGAACCCTTTCGATATGTTCGACCAAATCGGCTTTTAACGACTCGTGAATGCTTTTGTTTCGCAACGCCAAAATTTGGTTATCTCTGCGCGGGTCATCAATGTCAAAAGGAGATAGCGGTTCGTCTTCATCGGGTACAAACGGGCAAATCGACTTGCCCTCACATTCAAGTATCATATTGTGTATTATGATACATGCATATACAACGGATCTAAATTTTTTGGGATGCCATGCTCTAGCCGGATTTTTTATAATATAAAATCTTTTTTTAAGAACACCAAAAGCCCGCTCAATATTCTTCCTTGCACCCTCTTGAAATACTTGAAACCTTTTCCGTTTAAAGGTTGTTGGACATGTTATTGTTTGCATAAAAACCGGCCATTCTGGGTAAATCCCGTCAGCAAGATAGTAACCGTGAGCGTACTCGTTATCGTTACAAAAAACGATGATTGTGGAAACACACCGTTTTCCATATCATTGAGTAACGGTGACGAGTTTAGAACGTTTAGGTCGTTATTTGCACCGGACATGCCAAAGTATGCATGCCAAATCCATAAATCCTGTGAAGCAATTGCTTCAAGAATAATCGAGGGGCATCCGTGATCGCCTCTCATAAATTGTCCTCTCCATGCAACCAGACAATTTTCCCAATCCCAGTGCATACAATCAATACTACCAAGCATACCGGGAAACCCATGATAATTTTCATGGTGTTCATACAAATTCATAACATCATTATAATTTGGTTTGCTCAAATATTTAGGACCATAGAGTCGACGGATATTCTTACAGAAATTATAAAGGCATTCTCTGGATGTGCTGTCTGACATATGTAAATAGTCGTCCATTATGTCTGCCGTACTCTCGTATACCAATTGTCGAATAGCCGACGTACACTTTTGTAAAGGTGTAAATCCTCGCTTGCCGCGAGCATCCCATCTCAATTGAAAATAAGTATCTGCAATTTTCCAAGTCGTTCACGATACGTTCAAATAGAGGTCGTTGCATCCGGAAACGCCTCTTGAACAACGTCTCATTATACAACGGTTCGTTTCCAAAATAATGACGCATCAAAAGATCATGCCCCGCTTCCCTGTCTCGATTAATTTGAATTCTTCTAATGATAGGCCGAGGAATCTGAGAAGCGTTTTCTTGAGCCATCGTAGACAAAGCCGAGATAAAAAGATCAATACCCTCGCTATCAGAAGATGAAGATGAAGATGAAGATGATGATGATAACACCGGAGAGGATGATGACATTTTTATAAAAAATTAAATTGTATAAAAATTAAGAGAGTTTTGAATGAAAATGAGTGTGTAAAATGGCTGAAATAAGAGGTTTATATAAAGATTGATTTTATTATTATTATTATTTTTAATTTTCTAGCCGTTAAAGGAGAATGGGGCCAACCATTTTGAAACCAACCAATGAGAGGCGAGGGATGTCAACAGGGAGCGGGGGCTGTGGGAGAGGATTGGGCGGGGGCTGCTAGGCATGGGGGCGGTGTTCCCGCTTGAGGCCGCGTTGGGGAGCGAGGCCGCTGGCCGGCGGCTTGACCGCTGGACATGGTCTAAGGGTTGCAACAAGATCTAGACGCCATCGCCAACAAGGGCGGAACTCTTTCCAGTTTCACCTTTTCCTTCGCCATTGTAGCACACAAAACCGCTCCTCTAGTCATCAATAGATGTCAAAACCATTACCACCATCCTTGTCAATATCATAGTAGAAGGTGAAAGACTAGGTGTTCACATTCAACGGTAAAGTACAAATTAAGGTTTGACTAATTTTTTGAATTAGAAATGAAATGCAAGGTGTTATGATTTGTTGTCTGCATCAATGTTTTGAAAACCAGACCGGTCCGGTTCGGGGGTTTTGGGCCGTTTTTGAACCGGTGAACCGGCCGTTTTTGATTATATATATATATATATATTTTTTTTATAAAATGTTTATAAAATCATCTGGTTCTTAAATCCGGTCCGACCGGTCGGATCTCTGACCGGTAAGGAGACCGGTTCGATGTCCGGTCCGGTTCTGAAAACATTGTGAGAGGCCTCGAGCCTCTCGGTTGGCAAATATCAAACCCATACTCTTTAAAACATATTTACATTACTATAGCAGCGGAATTTAAGGCGATTACATAAAATATTATACAAACCTAAACGAACGTTAATACATAGCTCATATCTTTATTAGGTTTATAACATAGCCAGTCTATGCCAAGAGTAGTCTTCAACGTATGCCATGAGCCTTTCTGGTCTCCTTTCTCAATCTATTTAACCTGATATGCATGTAAAACAAGTCAGCTTTATGCTGGTGAGTTCTAAGTTCATTTCTTAGAAAAATCCTTATTCATTCATGACGTCATATGTCATAATTCAAATACATAGCATACCTGTTCTTATATCATAATTACATTACATACATAGCATCATAACATAATTCCATAACATACATATCATCATAACATAATTCATACAGTGAAGGAACTTCACCGTCAACTGCTGACCCTGAAGTCAAACATGCTTGTGCAGCACAAGGCTCTTAAACTATCAACCCGCAGCTGATAACTCATACATGTTGTCACACCCCCAAATTCCCACTCGTGGTGTCAGTCCACGTGGGCGTGACGCAGAATCACAGCTCAAGGTCATATAGAACAACTCTATATGCGTTTACAATTCCAAAGTTTGACACATACACTCATAAAATAGTTTGCAGCGGAATAAAAGTTATCATATCATATTGCAGCGGAATATCAAATGTTTGACAAAATGCAGCGGAAATGTAAATAGTTTAACACAACATTGTTTAATAGAATAAAAGTAAATTGTTTTCAAAATGACAAGACAGAATGCATGTAAGTTCCTAATGCTCGTTCCTTAAATCGTGCATTCCTGTCCTCCTGCTAGCCGCGCTAGTTACCTGAGAATACAAGTTAGAAAAAGTGTCAACGCGAAGGTTGGTGAGTTCACAGGTTTTGATATACATATAGTAAGAAAGTGTGTCATGCTGTTTATCAAATGTTAGTACCGAGCCCTAGGCCCAAAGTGCCAGTGCGTCACTACCGAACTAGACTTGTTTGTCCTTGCCTCCGCTATGCCTCGTATGCATAGCAAGTTAGGTCAGAGTTTGCACGAGTTATGACATCCAGTCAACATAGTGCCCCGTGGGGTTAGTCATTCCCTAATGGATCCATCCAAATCTACCACGTTGTTCATACATTAACGGTAAGACTTTGTGAGGGCTTAATACGAGTTCAACACTTAATGTTTGTCCAATAAACCAGCATACACCAAATATGTTTGTACAGTAATAAATGTTTGACTCGATGTAACTAGTATTCTCCCCCTATTTAAAAGCGTTTGAAAAAGAGTAAAGAGGGGCCGTAAACTCACCTTAGTGAAGTAATCAAGTGTAAGCGTAAGCTCCTGAAGCGTCAAGTAGTGTAGTCGGTCACCAGCAACCTATATCGTACACCGTACGTGAGTTTGTGTATGTGACCATGCTAGTGTTCGTGTTAGTGCTCGTGTTTGTGCCAACAACCCTTGGTTGTGCATGTTTGTCCGTGTCGGTCCCCAATGACCGTGTTTGCTCGTGTTGGTCCACATTGACCGTGTTTGACTGTGTTGGTCCACATTGACCGTGTTTGACCAGAGTTGACCGTGTCAAGTCAACGACCCGTTGGTGAACCGTGTGACGGTTGTGAATCGTGTAGCAAATGTGTAAGTGCTCGTCCTGTGCAAAACGCGTAAGTGGCGTCTATGGACAACTTACTATTTATAGTAAGTTTCCATTTTTGGAAAGTTCACAAAGCATAACAGTTTTAAAGTTCTAGCATGCTCGTTAGTCCTACGTGATCATGTTAACACATAACACATCATCATACAAAGTCACATAAGTCGTTTATAATAAATTAGCACATAAGAGTTTCCTAAAATGGAAAGTTTCCATTTTTAGCATACGTGACATCGGAAACCATCTATCTTAGCATCTAATCCACATATTATAACATAATAAGCCATTT
The DNA here is from genome assembly GCA_009363875.1 of Mikania micrantha. Lineage (NCBI taxonomy): Eukaryota > Viridiplantae > Streptophyta > Magnoliopsida > Asterales > Asteraceae > Mikania > Mikania micrantha. The sequence goes on from CM018693.1 coordinate 45,059,798, forward strand.
AGCATACCCAAATCATACAACACGTTGACAAATCGGTTTTTGTAAAAATAAAGTTACTATAAATAGTAACCTTGTTGTTTTTGCATCAAAATGACCATTTAAACATTTCTAAACCATTTTTATGTCATAAACCATCCTAATAAATCATCTAACATCATATAAACATGTTAACATAGTCCAAACCACCACCTATTAATATTTCATCAATAAAAAGTTACTAATTATAGTAACTATGTAAAAATGACCTTAAACCTTATCAAAATCACATTCTAAGCATCAATATCATTCTAATAGCATTTAACTAGCAATCCATAGACATGCATGTTGTTAAATATCACCCATATCACCATTACTTAACTAAAAAGTTTCTATTAATAGAAGGTTTATCAAAAATCAACATTTAAGCCATTTTAATCAAATCTAATCATGTAAATCATCATCAACAACAACTAAGATCATGCAACAATATTCAATATCATCTAATATGTCTTAGATCATACATGCATGCATCAATATCATCTCATATCATTATTTTAAGCAACAAGGCCTATACCCATCATCTTAGATCTTCACAAAACATCATCTAATCACTTTAGATCGTCATAATACACTGAGATATCAACAAACCCAGATTAAAACAAGGGAAAATTCGTGCATGCAAGACCATGGGGCTTGCATGTGTGTTTGTGAGCGTGTAGATGTGAAATGTGATGATTTTAAGCCACAAGGGTTGAAGTACTACCTTCACAAGCTACTGAGGTCCTGAGATGGTGAGGATAGCAGCTTCTACACCTCCTGGTTCGTGGGTTTTGATGAGAGGAAGAAGGTGGTAATGAAGAGTGGTGGTCTAGAAGGTCTTCCTTCAAGTTTCATGAGCTTCAAAGGTTCAACAATGGTGGAAATTTGCAGAAAAACAGTGGGGAAGACGAAGTTGGACGAGTTATGGCGTGTAGAGTCGGAGAAATTGAGTAAAAGGAGTAGTATAAGCATCATGAGTCTTGGATTTATAAGATTTTGTCGACTGGGCGTTGTCGCGTACCGCGATGAGGCTTTCAAATTATCTCCGCGTACCGCGGCGGATTCCGGAGGTCAAACCCCCGCGATGTTTGTCGCGTATCGCGGCACTGCTTCTTGTTGGGCCATTGCGTACCGTGATGGGCCTCTGAAGAGCCCAATAAGCCCTTTTTAATGGGTTTGATCCGTTCGTCGTCGTTTTCACGCTTCCGAGCTATCGTTTGGCCTCGTTTGAACTTCCAAGTCCAATGTGTGAGTGTTTCGTGAAATTTCGAGTGTTGTGTTACACAATGTGCTTGACGTTCACCAACGTTCGTGTGCTTTGACACGTGTGTGTTGTTTGCCGATAATTCCACGAATTATCCTGTTGTGTGTCGGTGTTTGTACTGTCGTGCCACGTGCCACACTAAATTGATCTAATTCTAGTGCCACGTGTACAATAAGCATTTAAATAAACATTTAAATAAATATAAATCTGACCTGGAAAATACGGGGTGTCACACATGTATAATATTTCTTTAACTGAACTGGCGACACACAGTCGGCAGGCCCGTGTTTCCACAGGACTCTTTAAACATCACAAGCAAAAGCGGCTCCTTTCACCGCTGTGCTCAAGTTCTGCTCAACCGTAGCTGGCAAAACCACATTTCATCCTCGACCTCGGTCGAGTGTCTTACATTTCATCCTCGACATCAGTCGAGTGTCTTACATTTCATCCTTGACATCAGTCGAGTGTCTTACATTCATCCTCGACATCAGTCGAGTGTCTTACATTCATCCTCGACATCAGTCGAGTGTCTTACATTCATCCTCGACATCAGTCGAGTGTCCTACATTCAAAAATAATCATTTCTTTCTCAACCTCAGTTGAGACTTTAAAAACATTCATTATATTTCAGCTGAGATTCTTAAAATCATTTACTTCTCAACCATAGTTGAGACTTAAAACATTCTTTACTTTAAAACATTCTTTTCTTGAATACATTCCTCAGCTGAGACTCTAAAAATCATTTCCATATAATAACTTTAACATATTCTTTTATCTGACCGTAGTCAGGTAAATCAATCACCTTCATACAATAACCTTATAACATACATATTATTTTATCCGACCGTAGTCAGGTAAAACAATCATTTCATAAAATAACTTTATAACATGCATATCATCCCAAAATGGTAAAATATTTAAAACAGGGCTATAAAGAACTCACAATCATTTCAAAGATATTTATCATGCATGCACATCAGCCCTAAAACGTTAAAACAGTAAAAGAGGGCTCATAGAACTCACTTGATATCTTACGGTAGCAAGATTCCTCGTAAACTGGTACTAATGGTGTAACTCTGCATTAGTTTACACTTAATAAGTTATTTATGTTTTAACCTACTGATTAGATCTTTCTGAACGTTCAATGTTAAAGGTATTGTCTTGAAAGTCATCAAATAGTTAATGTTGTTGATTATAATGCTAAAACAATTCCTAAACAGATTAATGGCTTAGAAATGATCAATCCTTATCATTGATTACCTAGATATCATGAAATATCACAATGTAGTTTTAGAATAGGTTTAATAACCATGTTTAACATACTAATCTGACTGTCATCATAAACATCAGATAATCGTTCCAAGAAGTATGTTAATGATTGTGATTAGTTTGAAACATTTAGATTTAACCTACATTGTCATAATCAAATGGATTAAACCATTATAATCATAGTTGTGATTTCATGCAAATCGGGCATTACAACGGATCAAAACAAGGATTTAACCGTTAGAACATCGTGTTCTTCATTTCTAATCAATCCTAGCCATCATCTAGAAAATAATCAACAATCCTAACTATGTCATTACGTTCAAAATCTAGATCTAATCAATCAAAATCAAACTAGAAGGGTAAAACGAACCATTACCTAATCTGACGGAGTTCTACGGCTAAAACAACGATCAGGACTTGTAAACACGTTCCCTGGCTTCAAATATGCGATCAGATGGCTTTGATTTGGTGATTTGATGAGAAAAGTTCGTCTGATGGTGTTCTTGAGCGAATATGTTCGAGATATGTATAAAATTAACTTTCTGCATGCAAATCTGATGAAGTAGTCAACTTTCTCCACCGCCTCACCCGTCGCGTACCGCGACGAGGAGCCAAATAGGGCTTCGCGTACCGCGACGAAATCTGGAAGATTTCAGATATTTTGGACCATCGCGTACCGCGAAGGATCCTCAACCTTTTCGTCGCGTACCGCGACGAGTCCAAAAATTATATACTTTGAGATTTTTCTTCGTTTCGCGATTCCGGACAATCCGTAACCCCGTTTCGCGCACGGTTTTCGCCTACGTTCACCATTTCCCTCTTACTATCATCCTGTAATAATTCCAGTTGTCAAGTCCACGTGGATTTCATACACGATCAAATATGCTAATTATTCGGTTGTTACACATTGGTATGCATCTTCTTCCAGAAATGGTACAAAGTGTCAAATTTTAACTTTGTCCTTCCTGTCTTTTTTTTGCAATTTAATAAAAAAAGTCAAGAATTTTTGTATATCCATACCGTCCATCACTTGAATCAAATGGCTGCAATTTGGTTTTAAGAGTTTACACAACTCAACTAAAATTTGAAATTATTGTGTTAATTCGTGTATATCTCTCTAAAGTTTTTTACAAACCTTTTTTTAATATTATATTTACAAATGTACAACATTTTCTTCTATTATACGCATTTGTAAATTAATCACAGTTTAAGATTTAAAAGCAATTTAATTTACATTTTACAAAAAAAAAATCATAAATCATGTTAAAGTAACCAAAATTTACATTGTTTTTAATTCTTAAAAGAGAAATTTTACACATACACAAAGAAGAAAGTGTAACAAAAAAAAAATCATAAATCATGTTAATGTAACCAAAATTTACATTGTTTTTAATTCTTAAAAGAGAAATTTTACACATACACAAAGAAGAAAGTGTTGTGCATGATAATGATATTCAAAAAAGAAAAAAAAAATTGAATTAATCTTAACGAAGTTATACGGTAACATAATAAGAGCAGGTGTATGAAATCAACATGCACAAGTGATTTGAGCTATGAAATGAATATAAAATTAAAGTTACAATATTATCCTCTTACGTTTAAACATACTTGTTCTTTGCACCTTAAATTTTTATATTTATTTCTTTTTCTTTATTTTTGTCTAACAACCTTTTAACGCATGGTCAACTCATTATCTTTTTTATTTTTCTCTTATTAATTTTAGAATATAATATTGTATAAACTTTGAAAACTATCGTTTCAACAATTTTATTTTTGTCTACTTTTCTAGTACATAATTAAATAAAAGTCTTTACAGCACAAATAAGCAAGTCATCAGAACTTTCTTCAGGTTTTGATTTTTTAGAGCATTTTATTTTCCTCATACAACGTTTAAAATACGATGTTTATAAAATCCAATTTATCCCTTGCAGTGTGTTTATTTAATCAACTTTAGAAGCAATTTTTTTTAAAAACCAAATTACCGATTTAAATGGTCATGGGTTTGAATCTCACAAAGAGATTTTCTCAAAGTATTAAGTTTTCTCTAGAACACGTGGCTTAGTGGTGGATATGTTCGGGTATTTTTGTGTACTTTCTTTTACATATACAAATGATTTGAGCTATGAAATGAACTGGTGCGTTCTCCCGCGCGTTGTGGCGGGAATTTTGTTAGGATTTTAAATATCATGACGCAAACATGATCCTGTATACCAAAACACATATATAAAAACATGTCACAATGACTGTCACTTCGTTTCGGCTCGTCAGGCTAGGAATATGCAAAAGAATAATTTTTTGTCAATTTGTAGATCAAAATTCAGATATAAAAAACGTCAAAACGGTTGTTACTTCGAAATAAAACTTAAAGTATAGTCGTCGTAAGCGTGACCATAATACCAAAAAATGGCGTGCTTTGTCGTAAAATCGAGCATCAATAAACAAACAATAGACCAACAAATAAAAAAAATCAATTAATTATTGTTATTTATTTAAACAATATTATTGTTTATTTGTCAGTATTTCATAAAAACACATCACACAAAAATGTCACCAGATGTTCAAGGAAGTCAATATGTCATGGTTGCAGGAGTCTATTCATCGCATATAGACTGCAGGGACATCGTGTGTGGCATAACCATCAAGTTGAAGTCGAGAACTAAAAGATCGAATGCAACGTACAGTACATAGACAAGTCAATCTCTTATAAATGTGAAGGTTGTCCCTTCATTTTTCATTACTAAGAAGGTATTCATCATTAGAAGGGAAGTAGACTACTAAATAATTTTACACTTCGTCATTGAAATTGATATTGAATATTGTTAAGAAAAAAAAGACGGAATGAATGTTTATTATTACTAGGAACTTGAGTAAGGAGCCATACTGCTTTGCCAGTATGAGTACTTCATGATGACATCGGTAACAATATCACTAATATCAAAACATAAACCACACAAACTGTCATAATATTTCAATTCATCCTAAAAACAACAAACGTATCACAATGCTAACAATCATTGAATGAAAATCAAAAATAGGTTTTTGCATTCGCAAAATTTAACGTAAAAAAATAATAAAAACATCCCATGGGATAGATAATGTATAGTGCCGGTTTGATTTAGTTTATTTAGACACAAGGGCCTAGGCCTCATAAATTTTTAAGGCCCCAATCCTTCAGGTTATTTATTTTGTCGTTTTGAATAGGGTTGCAAACGAGCCGAACGAATACGAACTAACGTTTCGTTCGTTTAACTATTTAACTTGTTCATGAACGCTATCTGGAAAAAAAAATCTTGTTCGAGTTCTGTTCATTAATGAATTGAACTTGTTTATGAACACAAGCGAACACACATTATTTAAACAATAAAAATCAATTTTCTTAATTTCAAGCATTAAAGATAATCATTTATACAAAAATAAAATTATGTATTATGATATTAAACTAAAAATAGCTTCAATATTATAGTATTAAACTAAAAATAAAAAATTTAAAAATATACAACACATTTAATGAATATATATTGATAAATGAACACAAACGAACGTAAACAAACACATTACAGAACATTCATGAACATAAATGAAGGAACACGACATCTCTTCATGTTCGTTTATTTAACTAAATAAACGAAATTTCTTGTTCGTATTCGCTCATTTATTAATTGAACTTCCGGTCAGTCGAATAGTTCACGAACTATTCGCTGAACATTCGATTCGTTTATAGCCCTAGTTTTGAATCTAGAAATTTACAGAGTTTAATTATATTCTTAAAAGAAAAAGTTTGTTTAATGTTCTCTTTTCCGAATAATTACACCTTCTACATTTTTGTTTCACATTACTTGACGTTAGAATAAATCTTTTATTAATGGTATGAGTGAAACATTTAGACAAATTTATAACGGTAAATAGGGTAACCAAGTTGATTAACAAAGATAAGTAGGATTATAAAATATCATCACTATGTATTGTATTTCTAGCATTAATCGTTCATATCATTTATGATTATCATCGATTAACTGCAACTATAAGCAAATTTATGTAGATAGAGACAAGTTAACATGTTTTTATGTTTTTTTTAGAATTTACGAACTATACATTTTTATCACAAGCAAAAAATGATTTACGAAAAAAACCTCAATTTTTGTACTTGCCTTGGGTTCTCAACAGTGGCGGACCTTTTTTATGGGGGGTCGGGAATTTTTTTGAATAATTCTTTTTTGTTAATTATTATTATTTTTTTGACAAATTCAAATGGAATCGGGTCGGATCAACAAAAAATGATAAAACTATACTAAATCACAAATCGATAATAAAAACACGCTAAATTATCATCTTATTTATTAGGATGATATGATAAAATTGATTTTTTTCCAACATGATTCAAAAGAATATTGTTTAAATTTATAAATTAAAGATAATAAGAAGGTGTTTAAATTTTCTTTTAAAAATTGTTTCATATTACCTAAATAAAAAAATTATACATAAATCAACTAATTAGCTAATTATGTTGATAAGTTTCAACTTACACAATAATCACTCAATGTATAAATTGCAATTGTTGCGATGTGGGGGAAAATAATGTGTATTATTGAGTTATTACTTTAATCTATTTTTAGGAGCGAACCGAACATGAATTCTGAATATGAAATTCAATTACTTAATATATAAATTGGGTCTTATTACTTTTTTAAATGAATTATGGTTGATTAAATATTTAATTAAATTATTAATTGTTAATTGAGTTTCAACATTAGTAATGGATATTGCGTTATATGGGTATTATTTTTTTATTGTTGACTTTAAAATAATTTTAAATTGAGCTTTACCTAGTTCGTCAAATTTTCTTGGGAGTCGGAGACAAAATTTCTTGAGGGTCGGTCGAGATCGGATCATATATATAACATTGAAAATTAAAAGTTCATGAGGGGCGGTCGAGTCCTATGACACCTTAATAGGTACGCCCCTGGTCCAGGGGTGTTCAAAAAATCCGAAATCCGAAAAAATCCGAATCATATCCGAAACCCGAAAAAACCGATCTGAATCAAAGATTCGGATATTCGGATCGGATATCCGTTTTCCGAATTCGGATCGGATATCCAAAATCCTCTTTATTCGGACCGGTTATCCGAATTCAATCCGAATAACCCGAATAAAGGTTATTCGGGTTGTTCGGATTATTCGGATGAAAAAATAGGTTTATTCAGGTTTTTCGGGTTATTCGGATAGATTCGGATCGGATAGAAAAATTTCGAATTCAGATCGGGTTTCGGATAAGGTTTTAAAATTTTCAAATCCAAACAACCCGATCCGAATAACCCGAATAAACTGTTATCCGATCCGATGAACACCCCTACCCTGGTCCTCGAATAACTTGAGCCGGCTTGATAATGTAAAAGTCTTTAAAACAAAGTCATTAAAACTACCTTCAGGTTTTGATTATTGTAAGGCCTTTTGTTTTTCTCTTACAAAGTTTAAATATGATGTTTTTAAAATCCAAATCGACCCTTGCATACGGCATGATTATTTTAACAAACGTATAATAATATTTTATATACCATTTTTCTTTATTATCATTATATATTATTGTGTACTAAAGTTGCATTCTTGTTACAATAATTAAAAGTAAACAAAGGAATATAATATTTTCCATTTTTAAGATAAGTGCAAAGTCAATTTCATTAGATGCATAAAGCAAATGGATTTGTTAGGCCTGTTTGACCTTTTTTTATTCAACAAATTAAATATTGAAGTAAATTGATTGAGTTTTTGATTTATTAGGGTTAAGGATATTTCTTATAATTTAAAAACATGTAACGGCATTATAATTTAATTCATTAGATTAAAGGAGTTGGTCGATAAGTAGTTGTCTCCTTCAAGGAAAATTCGTTTCTATATGAAGTCATAAATTAGTTATTGTTAATTATTAATTATACATTGGAGTATATATATACTGTGGCTAAGCTTGAATAATTTTAGAGGAATGACGGGAGGGACAAAAATTTTAAAGCGGGAGCTAAATTACCTATAAAAATTTTTAACCTATCAACCAAAATATTAACATTACTAACTGAAAAATAGGGGGTCATCCGTTAAACCCTCAATAAGCTTCGCACATGAGTATATACAATACTCAAATGTTACACAAATTGATTAAATAAAAACTTAAATGATAATTCATAATGATTTAGTTAGATTAATATATAATAATTATTGATAATTAAATTTATTTAGATATTTGGGAATATATATGTTAATATCATTATTATTTAATAAGAGAAACAAGTAAAAAAAATAAAAATACCATATGATGAAAAGTTTCATTTTCATCCAAAAGTTACTGAAACTTACCGCCCAACAACTAATCACATGTATCATCATCTATTAATATGAGAGAAAATAAGTAAACAAAACTCAACTATAGTTTTAACCTAAAAATATATATCAAAAATACAAATCGCCTTTAACAAAATAAATGGTGCGATTGCAAGTAAAGAAGTGAATAGTGATAGCAAGACATATGTTGACTTATACGTAGCCAGTCACCTTAATTTCCAAAATGATTCAACTGACACCCAACTTAGACACCGCAGTATCAACTTGATGTATTGACAGAGCTTGAAAAGAAGCTCGAAGGGGGGTGAAGAACTTTTAGTAAGAAAACCAAATCTAAATGAAACCAAATGTCTGAATGGAGGTACTGAACCATTCAAACTATGGATGAAGTCTGAACCCATTCAGACGTGAAGGGAGAGGCGCTCGTGCTCAATGGTCAACCACACGCTGACCGCACCTCACCATCGCCTTGCGGCATGACCGCACGTAGCGTACGCAACGCACCGCCGCTCGACCGCAGCTACTCGTTGGTTCAACGACCACTGGTCAGATGCTCGATGGTTCAACGACCACATGCTCGATGTTCGCACCACAGGTTACTGATGCTCGATGGTTTGCACCACAAGGTTCGCACCACAGAGACAATGGCGGTGACGGAGGTGACCAACTGGGGCGAAATTTGACTGGAACCTTTATTGGGTTGGGGCTGGGGGTGGCTAGGGCTTTGAACATTTTTTTTTATTATTTTCATTCATACGTGCAACCTAACAGTTTTAACCGGTTCAGCACTTAATGGTTCATACCTTATTAACCATTCAAACATCTTAAACATTCAACACTTAATGGTTCGACCCAACCAAACAACCCCTAACTCGTTTTAGTGTTCTAGAAGCGTACGAAAATTGGTCCCAAAAATTTTCGATCTACAAAACGATGCGTTATATGTTTTCAAGATTTGCAAAAGATTGGCGAATGTCCTTGTGCAATGTTCTGTCTTGGCACTCATATCTTATCCTGATCACACCCAACATTCCTACCTATTTTGGGCTTGAAAACATTACATTGTATCACTTAACTTTTAATTAAGAGGAACTAACTAAGTTGACATGTACACACCTTGGATCATAATTCAACAAGATAACAAAATTAGGGTCTAGAAAACACTACACGATGTATGATAATACACTAGGTTTGATTTACCATACGCCAATTTATGCCATACAACATAAGGAACCTTAGTTACTATACTATGGATTGGCGTACAGTATGCCCCTTGTGGCACAGTATACACCCAAATTCACACTTGACACCAACATAAGGAACCTAACTTTTTGTATTTTTGCTTTCAAGAATGTTGACTCACCTAACCAATGAATCCTCAAAAGATCTTTTAAATAGCATGTTTTTCTTGTCAAGTGTATACATAGTGCCCAAAGGATCAATGTAATGTGTCATGTAGTTTATTGACTTTAGGACGTTATGCATACTCTAGAATAAATGTAAGTGATTACATCTAGTAGTTTTTTAGAACGTTATGTTTGTATGCGGATGCAGCTTATATACTATATTGTATCTTATAGATATGCACACACACTAGGTTAGTATCTCGTGTATTACACGGGACGAATAAAAAACATATTATTAAATTAATAGTTATCAAAGAAAATTTAAACAATATTAGATGATTTTTTTAATATAAAATGTGATTATATATAATGTCATACATTAAATAATAAAATAATTATATTATTTTTAGACACTAATTTTTTCAAGATTTGTTTCTTCAAATATTACATTTTAAATTCCTTTTTTACAAATTATATATTTTATAATAATTTGGTTTCTTTAAAAAAGTATGTTTTTTAATATTAACAAATTTAAAAATGTATAAAAAGTATATTTAATATTTAATATTTAATATTATTATTTAATAAAAAATACATTTAATAGGAGAGAGAGAGACATAAACACATAATTGAGGTGCTTTAATAACATAACATGTGTCTCTATAAACATTTAATATATGTTATAGTAGTTATCCTTAATTCTTGACTAAATTTTAAAAATATAAATCATTAAATAGGAGAGAGAAGCGGGAAAACAAAAAAGTAAGTTGTCTAGAATGATGACAAGTGTCTACAATTATTTTGATTTATTAGTATAAATAGAATAGATGTGTGTGTGGTTGCAACACTTGCAACCATATGCTTGTGCTTGTTCTTGTTATGACAATTTAAGCGAAATATACAAAGAGTTTGAAGAAAATTATTTGTTCTTTCTTGTTCATATGCACTTATATACACTTCACTTCATCTACAAAAGCATTTATCAACACAAGTGACCAACATAATTTCCGCATCTATTAGACACTCGGAACATAAATTCTTGTCACGATCTAGACATGTTCTCTAATATATTATCCTCTCTCCATTCATACTGAAATACACTTGAATTCAAGATCTTCACGGTATAAAATTAAGGTACGTATGAACAATTATTAGGAGGACAATCACTCATCTTTTGACTAATTTTATGAAATATATTATCTTTTATTTATTAATAATAGCAAATAAAATGAGAAATAAATTCAATTATAAAGACAAAGAGAATCAAAACAAAAAACGAATGGAGTTGCTGCCTGGATTTGATTTCAATGCTTACGGTAGTTAACATAACGTACTTAACTCTTTGACCTAGGTATGACTTTTTGGCCAAAAAGTCAATCTTCATGCCCCGTGATTGACAAACAAAAGCTTAAATGCATAATACAAACAAATGCGGTTATTATAAACACACACACACACGTAAGTCAATATAAGCAAGCACTAATGATACATTATTAAGTAGGTTCTAGAGATTTATGTTATATCATCTTATCATGTTGAAAAATATCAAGTATAGATGGATTTTGTTGCCAAAAGGACTTCTAGTCTACTGGTTAACTTCTCTTATAAGAGGTATTGGATTGAAGTCTTACTTAGAACAAATATTGCTCTGGGTTGAGCTAGTGGTTTTTCTTAGTTGTAGGTTTCTTTCTGCATGGGTGAGTCAGGTCATCACGCTCTGTTATTATTATTATTTTTTTTAGTTGGGAAGGATGGTCGTGGTTTGAGTCTAGGTTGGACTGGTACTATATATGGAATTATATATATTAAAGATGGTGAAAAAGGAATAGTAAAAATAATATTATTAAATAGATAGGCGTCCATGATATTATATATTAAATAATAATGTATAGTGCATATGTGTCTGATTCATGTAGTAACGTTTTGAAAGTTTAGACTTGGACCAGCATTTTTAACGTTTGAAAATTAGTAAACAAAGATGATGATGTTAAATTTGAGATATTTGCTTAGACATTTCGATTTTATAAAATTTGAGAGATTTACTTGCATATTTGAGTTTTTGTTGGTTTGTGGTTTAATATTTAGGCTTTAGAGTTTACGGTTTAGTTCGTGATAAGAGATTTGATTTTACATTGTAACTTATTCTTCAGCAAATGATATATAATACTCATTTTCGAGGGTGTACTGTGATAACCCGCCGCAACGCGCGAGACGAATAAAACTAGTTAAATGTTATTTAGAAGCTACGGATAACCTATTTTGTAGATTAAAATTGAGTAAAACAATTAACAATTATATAATAATAAAAATTTTATTTACTATCAAATAGAATTTCAATTATTTATTAATAGGGTATAAAGATATATCGATGATTATTTTAAAGTGTAGACCTTTTGAAAGATATTAATTAATAAATTATTAGTAGATGTTTAGATCTTACTATTATAATAAACAAAAATCTTCAATTGCCACATGTCACATTATAAGACCATAATGACACTTGTCATTTTTTCATGCATTCATTTAATTCTCTCTTATTAAATAACTACATGATATTATCTATCTTATTAAATAAATAATATTATCTATCTTATTAATTAATTATAATATTAATAACTAATGATATTATACATCTTTTAACAAATTTGGAAATAGTTTTTGATATATTCAAAATCAAATCATTTTATTATAAAACATATTTTAAAAATTTATAAAATATAATTTTCGTAAATATCATTTTTTGAAAATAAGAAATATTTCAATTTGATGGTAATTTCAAATTAGGTTATTTAATTTTAATAACTAAAAAAATATTACCTTATCATCTTAAGTTAAAATAGTTAGTTTTTGACAGAAAATAACTAATTAAATTTTTAAATTTAGTTAGGCCAGTGATCTCAATTATTACAAATCAAGAAAACTAAATGATATTTGTGTTTATATTATTGTTATATGATTTAAAGTAATTATTAATACACAATTTAATCTATTTATATAAAAAGATCGTTAATATAATTTTTAAATTTTCTTTATTTACTATATAATATTTAATCCGTGTGTTCACACGGGCTAATACCCTAGTTTATTTATAAATGACAAACAACAAAACAAGAAACAACGAGTAAATACTAAATACCACTAATAGCATTAGTTATCTATAAGATATGAAGAGAAAAAAAAGAAAGAAAAGAAAATCTCTCCTTTGACCCAGAAGTAGAGGAGTTGTTCTGAGTGAGACATAGACATATTTTTAATTATTCTTGAAAAATAAATCAACTATGATATTTTATATATGGTATAAAACTGATTATTGTATTTACTTTTTGATAAAAAGTTTCCCATATAAATTTTATAAAAGTAAATTAGCAAGATTGTCTTTATGGTTTGTTATTATTTCGTTCTTATTTTTCAAGTTTCGTAAATTACTTATTTGGTATCAAATTTTAAACATTTATTATATAGTAAAAATGACACAAATTATATTATGGAGTATGCATATTTTATCAATAATAACACAACAAGAAAATTAATTATAAATTTTAATACAAATAAAACTAAATAAATAATCATATTCTATTAGTGCTTTAAATAGAAAAGCTCAAATTTATGATAATGTTAGTTCTTTAAAGTATTCGACTCCCCATATAAACCACAATTTAATAATTTGAGGTAAATATAAAAAGGGTATTCGACTCCTCATATAAACCACATTTTTTTATAATTGAGGTAAAATTTTGGATTTTGACGCTTTTTATTCTATTCTATCTCATTCTATAAAATAGGTACGAAATTTAGGATTCAATTTTATTTCCTGTTTGTCTAAAATCACAATTTATTTTATACATCCTTTTTGTATATCAGTAACTGTAAGATCATTTAAGGTCGATACTTACCAAAACACTAACTCTCTGAAGACATATTCATTAATGTCTTTTGTAGTCTAAGTAATTAATGTAAAAGTTGATGAATTTATTTGTATTAATTGCAATTAATATGGTTTGGTCTGTAAAATCATAATCTAATGCTAGAATTAGTTTTAGTATGTTTCTAGTGTTTTATCTAACCTTGTTTTCTTATGAGGATACAACTATAACTTTTATTATATAACCTTTCACTTGTAACCTAGCAAGATAGACGTGTGAGTTTGTGAGAGTTTTGGACACTTTGCTTGTGAAGGAAATATACCTTAAGCTTGAAGTATTCCATTGTGTAATCTATATATCTTTCTTTTTGTTAGTGTACATCCACTTGACTTTTTGCTTGATATGTTTCTTAATCAAACTTATAAATAGTCAATTAAGTAAATAACATAGTCATTAAAATGCTGGATCTTTACATATTATTTATTGTACGCATATATGTGATTATGCTATGATGTGAGCATGTAATTATGCATGATGTTTGTATGTATGTAGTGATGGATGAATGTTTAAGTATATTTTTATTAGTTTTACATAGTCTGATCAATATATATCGGATTGACGGATATGGAATCTCATGTTATAAGTGCTTGATTCTTGTAACCATGCCTTGCCCAAGCCTTATGACACATACTAGGGACGTGATCCCTCATATGCTATAAACTAACTAGGGCAAGGGGTGAACGTGACCTTTAGGTATTGAGTATGTTGTGGGCAACAACATCGACACATAATGATTGATACAAAGCTATGTTATGTCATGAGTTGTGAGCAATGTTGTAAAAATCACTAGTCGTTAGTCGGTCGGTGGGGTAGAGACTAGGGATTAATCGGGATTATTCGGGATTAATCGGCCAACTAATCGGCCTATTCGGATAGTCGGGCCTAGTCGGCCTTAAAGGACTAACGATTAATCGGCCTAGTCGGAGATTTTTACAACCATGGTTGTGAGGATGGTATGTAGAGATGTGACTCTCATATGATGATGAAACTCTTGACCCTTATATGCCAGACTTTACAATTTGCTTACATATGTTATGCGCCACATGCAATTTTCTCTATAATTAATTTTTTTCTGACATATATTTTTAAAGTTAAAACTATATATTTTCCTTTAAAACGAGAACCCATTCAATAACAATTACTTTTTTTATTAGTTGATAGAATGACATGTAGGTGAAAGTCAAGTAACAACTTAGCATGACTCGAATCATTACCCCGACATTATTAGAGACTGATATCCTGTTGTAATTACTTATAAAATATTTGTTACTATCATGATGTTTTGTTTAAGACCAATTTTATGTATTTATCTACAAATTTCCACTTATTTATTTTTAATATAATTTTTCAGTTTAAGAATTGCGATATAATCCATAAAATTAACCCTGAGGTCTTTTGGGTTTGAGACAAACTTTTTCTCATATTTTTCTTAATACACGAAAGAGAGAAAAACATTCTAAAAGGAATAAATAATCTTATTTAATATACATATGAGGTTTCTAAAATATGAATACAATTTATAGATAAAAGTGATTTTTGTTTAAGTTATAATATAAATCTCATATTATCAATGCTGTAGAAATATATATGTTAATTAATATACGAGAGAGGAAGAGAGGGGGAGCCAGAGAGAGTAGAGGTGCGCAAATCGGGCTTTTAGGAACCGGAACCGGTTCCCAGAGGCGGATGCACATATAGGGAATGGGTTCACAGGAACCCACCGAGCTTCGGCTCGTTAGTAGGAAAAATTTTTTTTGAAAGAGTTAAACAATAGGGTGAACACATTACAATTTTAGAGGTGAATCATAATGTGAACCCATTAAGATTTTTAAAAGTGAATTCCTAATTTAATTTTCACAACAATTTGTCAACTTGATTGAGGCAAGTAATCTTTGTTAGAAAAAGATAATAAAGAATTAGATTTCTATATTATTGTGTTAAAATCACTTTCCGGTCATATAAACTTAGCAAGCAAAATGGTAGTTATTAGTGGTTAAGCCCTTGAATCAAGTTAATTTTGGTCATACAAACTTAGCATATTTCGTTTAGGTTTCGAGGCGTTGCTTTGAACCCTACGACTGGCGTTGCCCCCTTGACCCATGCCTACTCAATGGCCAGCAGGACCGCCACCTTGGACACCGTAAGGGCGTGTTACCCCCTGACTCTCGCTTGGTGTGGAGCTCAGAAATCTTAAACGAAAATGCACTTTGTACCTTCGAACTCTTTAATAACGACGTTTTTTTAAATTTTAAACGTTGACTTATTATATCGCACTGTTAATACGTGAATGAAGAACATTACAAGACCCAAACCGTCAACCCGACCTGAAAATTTTTATGTCCGGTACTATTTAATTAAAACGTTAGAAAAATGTGAACCCACTGAAAAAAATTCCTGCCGGTTCCGGCAGTTTCCGATCAACAAAGTCAATAACCGGTTCGGGTTTTGATCGGTTCTGACCGTTTTTGGCCCGTTCAGGTTCAAGTTTTGGCCGGGTACGGGTAGAAGCAGTTCCGGTTTTCCCGGTTTCGGTTCTAATTTATCTGAAAAACCAGACCTGCTTGTACCCATCGGTTTGGGTATGACTGGTTCCGGTTCGGGTTGTCAGTTTCGGTTCCGTTTTTGCGAACCTCTAAGTGAGAGCATCAAAAAAGGAGAAACAAAGACAAGGAGAAGCATGATTGACATCTCAACAAATCTTAGTCAACAAGTTGATAAGAATATATTGATAAACAGATTATATTAATAATAATTAATCTTTTGTGGGAGTGAGTAACTTCTGCTAAAAAGTTTATTAGTTTTCTGCTTGTTTTGTTTCCATGGACATCTTTGTTCCATTCATCTTATATTTTCTGTAAAGTTCAATTCATTTAATTTGCATAAAATTATATGTAGGGAAGGTCAATGGTGGATACCTTACCCTACTCGATCTTTAAATTCAGTACTCTATCATAAGATATAATTATAAAATAAAACTATAAATATATATCTATGAATTATATATATATATATATATATATATATATATATATATATATATATATAAAACCTTGAGTATATGATTATTTAACTCAATTTGTTTTATCCTAAATTGTAGTTTATTTCTACTTTTCTAGTTTTCCAACAACTAGGCTAGAGTTTGCTTTAACGTAAAAATGAGCATGTGGTTGTCCCCTGAATGAGATATTAGCAAGAAATTAAGATCGAAATAAAGCCTTTTTCAAGTTAACAAGAGAACTTCATACGCATAGACGACTCTATTGCTTGGAAAAGGAGGTAGCGCCTAAATTTAATTCATATTTTAGAGTAACACCCCTTGAAATGGTCAAATTGATGTGGTCCGATACTCATTAATCAAATGTTCAAAGAAAATAAAGAGGAAATTAGAGAGAAATTAATAGGAAACTTGAATCATTTTTCTACATATTTCATTAATCAACTAAAAATTTCTTAAATAAGGCTTATAACCGACAATTATCACTACTTCTAAACATGGACACATGGATCCCCCCAAAACCTGTTTCAAACCGATTCCGACCGTTTTTTCGAGTTCCAGTCAAGCTTTTATTCTTTTTGGCCATTTGAAATCTTTTTTTGGCCGTTATTTTTTATTTTTATAGAACACAAGCAGGGATGATCCTGATAATTTAAGTGTCCTGATTGAGAAGGAAAAAAATTCAACTAGGCTCAAACGAATTATATATATTATATAAACTTTTTTTGAAAGAAAGATTCACGTTATATCAATAAACACAACAAAATCATAGACTTAGGGGTGTTGATCGAGCCAACCCGATTAGGTTTCGGGTTAGTCAGGTTTTCTTTAAAAAATATTGAATCGTAACCCTACTCTAATAACATTTGGGTTAGTCGGGTCACTGGCTATTCAGGCCGGGTCAGTTGAGTCAATCTTGATTTGCTATTATCTTGATCCAATTTTAAATTGTTATAAATAATTCGTGTTCAAAACATATAATTTAATTGAAAATATTTTGAACCATGCATAATTTGATTAATAGCCCCAATCAAGTTAACGTAATTAAATATTTAAGTGAAAAATAAAATATATTTTATATTTAATAATTAATATATTCAAAAAAAAATATTAATCATCCTTATTCGGGTATTCGCGTTAACCGGAAACCTGACGAATTTTTAAAAACATACCTGAGACCTGACTAATTTTTAAAAATATACCTGAGACCCAACTAATTTATACACATATACCCAAAACCCGACTAATTTTTAAAAATATACCCGAAACCCGATGTAATTAACAGTTTGGGTTAATTGGGCTGACCTGAATAACCCAACTAACGTTTTGAACTTGAATAACCTGACCCTACTAAGATTAATCGGGATTGCTTGCGGGTTGAGTTAGTCGGGTTTGGGCATTTTCGACAACCCTGCTCATAATAATATAGAAAACATTTTTTATTCTTTTATAAATTTAATGGGCTCAATTTTTTAGCTTGGATATTAGATTTATTTAAACTTCATAGGTATAAGTTTTTTTTGTATAAAATATGAAAAAAAAAATTGGGCCCTCAAAAATTGGGCTCAGGGTGGTTGCTCGGTTTGCCCTTATTAAGGGCTAGCTGTGCACACAAGCTAATATTAATAAGTTATGAGATGAGTTGTTTAAATACAACACTTAAAATCACAAGTCTTGTTAGTTGTTATGCTCTTTACAAGTCTTGCATTCTTATTGTTTACTTTCTATTCTTATTAATATCAATGACCTAATCTACAAGTGACTACAACATTCATTGCTCAAGGTTCCAACACCAAGTCTTTTTTTGTTTGTTTGTGTTCTTGCACATAGTAAGAACATAAAAAGTGCAACTGAAAATTGGTTGAGGTGGTTTTTGATGCGATAGCAATCGTGAAAACTTTTATTGTTGTAGAGTCTAACACCTATAACTAAGGTCATCTCATTGTATTTGCAGCCAACATTAACATCATCAATTGGTTGTGGCAAACTTTCGAAAAAGCGTATTGTTTCGGGCAAAATTTAACAAGTTTAACTTTTAGCAAAATCAAATTAGTTAAGTGTGGTTTTGTGTTTTATAATCAGAAAAACAGTTTATAAGTAAATTGTGACAAAATTATCCCTAAGGATCCTTAGGGATATTATGAATATAAAATGAAATAAACAGCTCAACACACGAGATTTATGCGATGAAAAGCCCTTAATCCCTTACGATTGCCGACATAAAAACCTCAGGATGTGACAATCGTCACTCTGCCTTGTTTCTATTATAACAATAAAAACAAAAGTACAAAGAAATAGCACAAATGATCGATTGCTAAGTGTTACAGAGCTTCAAATGCTGCGAATATGATTGTGAATGATGAAAAGTAATCGAGTGTGTGATAAACAATGTGTCCCTAGATCGATCAAATGCCTCATTTTATAGTACAACATGAATTACAACGGTTAAAAGTGTAGTTCCGCATTTCTTGCTTCATTTTCGATCATGCGTAGACCCTTTCCATCATGTCGTTGTAGTTTACTTCACCTGGTCCATGTTTTCCTCCAATATCCGGCAAAATAGGAAATATAGTTTTCTTTTACCTGTTGACTTTATTCAAAAATTAAGAGCATATGTCGATAATATAAATATAAATCAATATTTATAATTAACATTCATTAAATAAGTCATCAGTATAGGTTAATCAATATATGTAAATATCCCTATATATCCGGAATTATTCTGGATTCTGACATATCCCTAATTATTAAGTGAAAAATTGTTTGCTCAACACGTATGATTTGGTAACACGAGCCGGAGACATTTCTAAGAATATCATCAATTGAATTTCCTACAAAATCGGTGATTTGTTGGTGGGATATGATCGGGTGGTACCGCTAGTGACATAATGATACTATAATAATCTGTCAGTGAGATCGAGTGGTACCGCTAGTGACATAATGATACTACAATAATCTGTCAGTGATACTAAAATTTAGCCGTAAAAAAAATGTTGTAAGTGGTTGACTATATTCTCTCATTAAATGCATGAAATTGTTACCTTATATGTCGTCAATAATGCCACAGTTGGTATCATTTGTTGAAAAGACTATACCCACAACAATTTATATCACAAAGTATCATCGACAGAGTCTTGTCACTATTGGTTTCCAACAGAGTGGTCGGTCAGTAATTAGAGGTGTTCATCGGATCGGATAACGGTTTATTCGGATCAGATTGTTTGGATTTGAAAATTTTAAGACCTTATCTGAAGCCCGACCTGATCCGAAATCGAAAATTTTCTATCCGATCCGAATCTATCCGAATAACCCGAAAAAACCCGAATAAACTTATTTTTTATCCGAATAATCCGAACAACTCGAATTCGGATATCCGATCCGAATAAAGAGGATTTTGGATATCCGAAATCTGATCCGATCCGAATTCGGAAAATGGATATCCGATCCGAATCTATCCGAATCTTTAATTCGGATCAGTTTTTTCGAGTTTCGGATACGATTCGGATGTCAAATTTTTCCGGATTTCGGATTTTTGAACACCCATATCAGTAATGCATAACAGTTGTGTGGTAACTATATGTTATTTGTTATCAGCAATTTTTACTTTTATTTTGTATGGTGTTTTTGCTGTTATGTATCTTCTTTGTTGTTTTTCGTGTTCTGTTAAGTTGTTATATATGGTGTTTTTGAAATTGATCACGTCTTTACAATGCTAATATAAACACCATAACAGAAAATATGAAGCTAACTGAAAACGCCAAATAACATCATATTATTTAACCACCATTAAAAAACACCATACATGTTTATAAAATAAAAAACAGAGCATTATTTAAAAGAAAAAACTTCATAAAATTTTAAATATCATGGTGATTAGGGCTTTTGGATTCAAAATAAGTTGTAATACTTGGATTCAAAAACACCATACAATCCAAAAAACACAATACAATCTACAAAAACATCATACAATTTGAAAAACATCATAATATCAAAAAACAGAGCATACAACATACGAAATAACACCATACAGTCTGAAAAACACCATAGAATCTGAAAAACACCATACAATATGAAAAACACCATAACCTTCTGTGTTCGATTCCATCACAACGTTAGCCTTAAAAAACACCAAACGAGCATTCGCCAGATGAAATCGGAATCATAAAATCAATTACAATCTGTGATTTCTTCTTATAATCGGTAATTGATTTGGATTTTGAAAATTTGCTTTGCGACAATCATGTATTTCCCCAAAATAACCGCCAACAATAATGAGAAGAAATTACCTTAATACCCATATCTTGAAAACCTATGAAAATACACGTGTAGGGCTGAGATTACTTCTCACACTTCTCATGGATTTTAGACTTTTTAGCCAAACCTCAATCTATATATATATATAAAGTCACTGTGTCTCTTATAATATATCATCGTGTGATTTAAAAAAATTGTTCTCATTTAATTTTTTCTTAAGCATATTATTAGGTGCTTATGTGTGCCATTTAACTAGGTAAGTTTTTTATTACCTACACAAAATGTTAATATTTATGGTACGATTAAAATTGAAAATACAACAACAATACGTACCTAGTGTAATTCTATTTTGTAGGGTCGAATGGAGAGATAAACATGTGATAATTAATATGTTCATGTCATTTCCTTCTTTTTTTTGATGAACAAGAAAACCTACGAAAAACATGCATTTTTTATCTTATCTAAGAAAATAAAATTGTAAAAACTAACTAGCTAGTAAATTGTTTTTTTTTTTTTTACTTTTAGCCATACAGTTCTGCCTTTTAGCAGGGTGGAATTTTTAATTTATTAAAAAAATATAACTACGGTTTTATTTTTTATTTATTTATGGATTAGTTTAAATTAAATATGGTGTTAGAGTTTGAATATGGCAAAGAGCAAAAAACAAAATCCAGTACAAAAAACAAAGTACAGTACAAAAAAAAATGTAGTAATAGAGAAATAAAAATCCAGTATAAAAAATACAGTACAAAAAAGAATACAGTAAAAAAATAAAAAGATAGTACAAAAAATAAGATTTTATATCTAAATTATCATGTCATATGTATTACTTCATAATCTTATTAGTAGAAAATCTCTTCTTATTTAAACTTTTCTCGTAATAATTAATATGTTCGTGTCATTTCCCTTATTTTCTTGATGAACATGAAAAACTATGAAAAACATGCATTTCTAATCTTATCTGAAAAAAAATAAACAATTATAAAAGCTAACTAGCTAGTAAACTATATTTTTTTTTTACCTTTAGCCATACAGTTCTGCCTTTTAGCAAGGTGGAATTTTTAATTTATCAAAAAAATACAACTATGGTTTTATTTTTATTTATTTATGGATTAGTTTAAATTGAATATGGTCTTAGAGTTTGAATATGGCAAAGAATTATTCGAAAAGAGGGAGCAGCCAAGCACAAGAAGTTTACAATGCTTTGGATTAAAATATATCAATCTTTAAGCTGTTGTCTGTTCTTTTAATTAGTGGACAGCTAAGTAGCTGATTATGTTTATGTTACATGCTTTATATATATATCTCGAATTTTAATTTTAGCTAATTAATACATGGTGCTAAAAACATTACAGGCTGGTGATATTTTGATGGTCCAATAACTCTCAGGAATCATAAGATCTTGGGTTCAAATTTTAAAAGTGGTTTTCTTAAATTATTAAATTTACTCATAAACTGGTGAGTTGGTTAATTATATGATCAGGTGATACCGCTAGAGTCATAATGATATTCAAGTGATAAAAATTAGTCCTTGAAAAAAAAAAACAATGTATGGTGCTATTCGTTTTTTATCTTTTTATTCAAAGATGCGTGAATTTAAATTAAAAATATTTATTAAATGAGTGTGAAAAATTTATAATGGGTGCCGTTTCTAATTTTCATGTTTTTCTAGTTTTTTTCTAACATCATCATTATTTTTTAATCAACTTAATTCTTTGATCAACACATTATATATTTTTTTAATCGATTCATTATAATTTTTTTTTCCATTGTTATATAATCATACTTTTAAACGAAACTACACTCATACTAGAAACATGTCGTATACTTTTAAAACAACACTAAATTTATAAATAATTTATTTAGAAACACAACCAAAATATCTTTACCATTTGATTGAATATATACCTAATTTTCAAATTATGTTGATAGGTTGTTCAAAATTGGATATCTGGTAGTTTGGATATTAGAATGTAATGTTCGAAAATTTTAGATAGGGAATGTCCTATTCAAAATTTTGGATACCTAAAATTTCGTATTCGTATTCGTATTCGGATATTTAAACGGATATCCGAATTCAAAAAAATAAATTATTTAAAAATTAAAAAAATAAATAAATAAATAAATAAACAATTTTAAAGAAAAATACTTTGGGTATACGAAAAGTATACAAAATATCTGAAAATTATCCTAAATATCCGAAAATTACTAAAAATAACTTAAAATTATCCGAAATATCCAAAAAGTATTTGTGTTAGAAAATTATTTTGGATAGTTCGGATATTCAAAATATCTAAAAGGATTTAAAATAGGTATCCGAATCCGAATCCAAATCCGAATTTCCCTATCTGAGAGTTTTTGGATATTTGGGGTAAGGAATTTTGTGTACGTTAGGTTCAAACACAGAATTTTTTTGAATACCCATGATGTTAATAACTACCATAGAACACAAACACATTATTTTAAAGAGTCTATGTGATGTGAGACAAAATATAGTTTCGTTCCTTAAACTTCAAATTTTATGAATTTTGGTCTCCGATCCCAATCGCTCTGTTTGCTATCATCTATATATCCATGTTCCAATACTTTATCAACGTTAATTTCAATGCTTAAATGCATAGAGTTTGATCTTTTGAAATTTTAATAATTAAATTAGTATATTAAAAAAAAGGGGCAATTACATATATCACTCTATAAATTTCATTTATTACATATATACTCAATCCAAAATTTTAATTCTATATATCTCCTCCTCTTAGAGCTGTAACTTGTTCGTGTTCGTTCGTTTAACTTTTAACTTGTTCACGAACGGTTCACGAACGCTAACCGAACGAAAATTCTTGTTCGTGTTCATTCATTAAGGAATTTAGCTTATTCACGAACACTAACGAACACATATTATTTAGAAATAAAAATCAACATTCTTAATCAAGCATTAGAGATAATCATTTGTAAATATATAAATTAAAATATTATAGTATCAGACTAAAAATAACTTAAATATTATGGTATTAAACTAAAAATTAAAAATATAAAACACATTTAATGAATAAATATAATAAATAAACTTAACCGAACGTAAACGTATATGTTACCGAACGTTCACGAACACAAATGAACGAACACGACCTATGTTCATGTTCGTTCCTTTAACTAAACGAACGGAATTTCTTGTTCGTGTTCGTTCATTTATTAAACGAACGAACATCAACGAACTTCCCACAGAACGATTCACGAACTGTTCACTGAACGTTCGGTTCGTTTACAGCCCTACCTCCTCTAATGCTAAAATTTCAAATATACTCATTTTTATTAAAATGAATTAAGCAATTACTATTTTACCCTTACTATTTATTATACATATTTTACCATTGCTTCAAATATACCCCTATTTTACTTAAAATGAATTGTGGGGACGGCGACGGAGGATGTGCGACGACATTGCAGTCGTATGGTGGGGGCGATGAACGAATGAGTTTACGTATGTGTGTTTGGATTTCAAAGGGTTGCATAAAATGGAATTTTTGTCGCAATGTGCAAAGATATTAAAGTTGGGCATATATGTAATTAAAATTTTCAATTGGATATATATATGTAATTAGACTTCAAAAGAAGGGAATATATGTAATTTTCCTAAAAAATACTTATAAGAAGCTCACCCCACATTTGATTCCGTTCTCTTTAACAAAGGAAACTGATGACAAAACACCACCAACAAGAATCCATCCGTATGTAGAAATTGCCTTTAATTAATAATAAATTTCAGATCACACATACATCCGCACACCAACATGTTATCCGATACAC
The DNA here is from genome assembly GCA_009363875.1 of Mikania micrantha. NCBI lineage: Eukaryota > Viridiplantae > Streptophyta > Magnoliopsida > Asterales > Asteraceae > Mikania > Mikania micrantha. Next base: position 45,085,004 of record CM018693.1, read on the forward strand.
CCAGCTTTTGATTTATACATTTTTTTTGAACGGCAAAGGTCTCAATCATTTGAGCCTACACAGTCATTTCAGGAGGAAACCCTACTTGGAAAACCTCCTAACCCCTTTCAGACCCCTTTTTCGCTGCGGGAGGGTTTCGAACCCGAGACCTCCCATTTGAAAGAATCACAGGGTACCATTGATGCACTGTTTGTAGCATCATGTGCATTGGCAAGTTTACTTGGAAGAACATGGGAGCTTGAGCATCTTGAGACATAGTTCCTTTCTCTTATGTGGTTGTATCTTCTTTCTTTCATGGTTTGTTTTGCTAGATTAGTCATGTCGCTTTGTGATCTCTTTGAGCGGTCGAGAGGATATCATCCTACGTCATCAAAACTTGTCGCGCCAAGTTAATTTGAGGATGAATTTCATTATGATCGAAATGTTTCTTGAAAGTAACTTTTGATCGAATCACTGAATTGTTCAAATTTTGCTAAAATTTTGTTTCTGTGTCACTTGAAACGTTTATTCTGATTGACATAGAAACATTTTCCTGAACACTTGTAGCAATTGGCACAAGTCTTCAAATGTTTTAGCTTCAAATGTGAAAAAAAAAAATCATTTTTTTAGTCATCATGTGTTTACAATGACGACATACAAGAGTCAAGGACAATATATATCCATAGTAGGTTTGTACATAAAAGAATCGTTTTTTACACATGACCAGTTTTATGTCATCTTATCTCAAGTTAAAAGTAAAAATAGTTTGAAGTTGTTAGTTGTAGATAAGAATAATAAAATAGAAAAAGGTACATTAAACGTTATATACAAATATTTGTACGTCAAAGATTTGTAATTTAATTAGTACTGAATTCTTTGTTCAATTTTCAACATTTTAACTTATTTTTATGCATTTAAGAAGTTCTCGTTTTTTAGTATTCAACCCGTATAATACATCTGTTTTCGGTTGGCATGAGTGGTGATGTTTTTTTTTCAACGGCTAAAAAGGGTTGCAACACAAGGACTTCCCAGGGGGTCACCATCCTAGTGCTACTCTCGCCCAAACACGCTTAACTTCGGAGTGCATTAATGCTGGTATGATCGCAACCAACATGAGTGGTGACGTTGATTAAAGCAATTCTTGCAACATGAACTATGACACTAAATCAAACAACAAATTAAATAAAAAATAACATGTCAGACTTAATAGAACCAATTGAGAAACTTTAGAATACAAAGTATGCAAACTGATGCGGAATAATCATGAAAGTAATTTATGCATGCATAAGAGATTAAAAACAATACATGTGAAAAACATACGGGTGATTAACGTTATCATGTAAGAAGGGGTGTCCAAAGAAACGTTTCATGCCAATTGCTAGAAGCAAAAGGTTATTTTTCCGTCCATAGTGTTGGTTTTTCAACCGGAAAATTATTTTTTGTTTTAAATATTGGTTTCACTACCCTCGCTTCAAAATATAACATGTATTATACTTCCTATAAATTTCCCCTGAAAACGTTCAAGTTTCGCCACTGAGTGTAATATCATGAAATTGATCTTAGTCGCATCTTGAAATGATCAATGACTAAGATCATAACCTTATATCATACTCTTAAAAAAAGGAATAAAATCCAATGATCTAAAAGAAACTTCAATTGGTATAACTAATATATACCTGTCATATATTTATTTATTTTTTATATATAAAAAAGTGAATGTTTTAAAATAGATGTAATATTGAAGTAGAAAGGAATGTTATTTCTTTTAAGGAAAAGAGGAAATCTGATAAGCTAACTGAGAGGTTGCTTAATAGTCTTTTAATGATTCTATAAAGAGGCCAACTCTTAATGGGTAAGAGATTGGGATGTTTAGTGACCTTTTAACGACACATTTGAATCGATCAACAAAACCTCTTAATAATCATATAAGCTGAAAACACATGCATGAATCGTTCATAGCTCTTACCTATTAAGAGATTGGTTGTCAAACAACCCCTAACATTAATGTTTTCCGTATCGTTTGTTACATATATTTTTGTTTTTATAGATTTAAGAAAGCTAGTTTTGATGAAAAAAATTACTAATTATTAATATTCAGAAATGAATAAACTTAAAAGAAACATGTCATTATAAGAGCCTGTCATAATACATATATTCCGTAGGACACTAATAATGGAGCAATACCCGAGAGGTTGGCGACAAACAAAGAGTATGGATGTTTCTTTCTTGATTTTATTTGCGCCATTGCCTTTACACATTAAAATAAACCAATTTCACTGAGTCTACAATTGAAATATTAATACTTAAATACACGAAAAGATATTTGTGTAGTTGTTTGTCTGGTTGCATCTTTATTTTGATTTCGAGTTTGTTAATTACTTTGTTTGTTTTATAACTGATATATGTATTGATAACGTATTTATAAATTACGTAGCTGACTACAGGTTTATAGTCTAATGGTTACCTTATAAATTAGGCTTTAATTTTCTAATGAGAGGTTTATTTTTTTAATCTAAGCCGAGTCATATACATGTTGAGGTATTGTGATGGTGTTTAATCAGTTGCGAGGTTTTGTCGAGGATAGGCTTGGGTGTACGCCTTAGAGCATCAAATATGAAAGAAAGGTAGAAATCACGTCTAAAGTGTCATCGTAAAAAGCCGTTTAAAACAAAATACTTATGTAGCTGCTGAAATGTTTACTTTGTCATTTATCTTGAGCAACGTGTTCTAATCCGATTGGTTGTTTAAATTGTCATCAAACTAGTTATTTAGCATTGATTGTATTGGTTTCTTTAACAATATCACATAGAAAATAATATAAAATCTAAACATATAACTGCATAGGTGATTTGATTTAAAATATAATAATACAATATTTTTGAGGCTGAAAGTAGCTACATAAAATATAGTTCAATAATTTTTTTTACGTGGTTACAGTATTGATATACTATGACGTCCTAAACAACAAATATGAATTGAAGTTAAGGTAGTAGATAGACCTGTAAATCAAAGCCGTTTTCAAGATTTTATTTTCCCTTTACGAAAATTAAAATGGGTCGTTATACATGTAAAAAAATCATAAATCGATGATAATTGATATAAAAAATAAATCATATATATGATAAACTAAAATTATTATTGCAAAATCATGTTTATTACGTAACAAAAATATATATATTATTCAAAAAAAGTTATAAATAAAATACATATAAAACCCAAGACCTCATGTATGAAACCTAAGGAAGTACTAACCACTAATAAGCTATAATACACGAATGATTTTTAAAACACTGCTTTTGAGGCTAATATTAGCTATTAAACTATAATTTAGAATTGAAAACTCAACCAAAAGTTAAGAAGTTAAACATAATTAAGCTACCTGCCTACCTATTCTAATTTCTATATATGCATCATGTCAAAAAGTCAACAAAACCCTAGAAGCATATGATCAACTAGTTTTCTTTTAATATCACAACCAACCCTAATCGTCATACCCACTATAAATCTTGGGTCTTCTCTGATACATTTCTGATTTTTACAGACAAACAAGAGACTCACAGATAGAGAAAACTTGCAAACAAAGGCAAAGAAACTGATCAAATATGGGAAGAGCACCTTGTTGTGACAAAGCAAACGTAAAGAAGGGACCATGGTCACCTGAAGAAGATGCTAAACTCAAAGATTATATTGAAAAATATGGTACTGGAGGTAACTGGATCGCGCTTCCTCAAAAGATCGGTACGCGTAAATTCTTTCTTTGATCAAAAAATTAGCCTTTTTTGAAACCCTTTTTGGTGTTAAAAGTTAACAATTGTTGATCATTGTATGAAGGCATAAAGAGATGTGGAAAAAGTTGCAGACTTAGGTGGTTAAATTACCTAAGACCTAATATCAAACATGGAGGATTCTCTGAAGAAGAAGACAACATCATCTGCAACCTCTATATTAGTATTGGTAGCAGGTAATAGTGTTTCAAGTTTCAACTAATGTTTGCTTGTCCTTTGCACTTGTCTATGAGTCTTTTGTTCAAAGAATATAACCTATGTTATGCATCACATGCAACCCTTTAATTATGTTATGGTATGCATCTATATGGACTAGCTAGTATTCTGTCTGAACCACTTGTACAATCAAACAGGTGGTCTATAATTGCAGCCCAATTGCCCGGAAGAACGGATAACGATATCAAGAACTACTGGAACACAAGATTGAAGAAGAAATTGCTTGGAAGGCGTAAACCGGGTCATGCTAGTAACCTTTCTGGTTCAACCCAAGATCCCAAAAGTGGGAATGGAATGGAAACCCTAAGTAATTCTGCCATTGAGAGGCTTCAACTTCACATGCAACTTCAAAGCCTTGAAAACCCTAATATCTCTAATGGTTCTAATGCATCCATGTGGCCTTGCAAGTTGAACCCAATTCAAGAAAAGATGATGCAAAGTCTCCAACTTTTGAACCAATCATCAAACACTCTAATGATGCAACATGCTTTTCTTGATTCCCCTCAAAAGGTTCAACTTTATGGATCATCCAGTAACCATATTCAGCAAGTGCATTCAATTGCTAATAACACGACGGAAAACCGCGTAGACAATTCCATCAATGAAGTCAATGTTGGGTCATCAACAATAGAGCAAAACATGGAATTCCAGCAGTGTTTGGCTTTTCAAGCCGAAATCGACGAGTTCTTTAGCAACAAAGGAGCTAACGCGGTATCAATAGATGATCAAGCGCGTGCGAACGAGTTGGAGTGTTTTAAGGACATAGATGGTGCCAAGGACATGATGAATTGGTGGTCTAATGAGTTCGATGTGAATTCAGCTTCCTCAAATTCATGGTATTCAAATGGTGTTCTTGATCAACAGCAACGAGAAGGGTCGTATGTATCGATTCCATGATATATATACGAGAAGAGATACGAGGTATTGGATTTAGATAACGTTTATTCAGATTTAATTATCTTGATAAAGTGAAGGCGATGAAGAAGTGGTAAATGAGGTTGTAAATTTGTGTAATAATTAACGTTGTCTTTCTGCTGTTTGTTCTATCGATCGATCAATATTTTCATAAATAAAAGATGTCCCCTTTTGTAACTTTTAACATGCATTTCAAAATTTCGTTTAGATTTCTAAATTGTTGGTGATTAGCATGTGATATTGTGCAATCAATAATCTTACAATATTCTTGATCATCTGCAATCTGTTGTACCAATTTCCAACATAATTTTCTAAACATGTCCATTTATTTTACAAAGGTTTTTAACGTTGTGTTCTTGAGTTTAGTTAAAGAGAGAAAACAAAGGATATGAAAGGAAAGAAAAGGAAAATAAAACATGTTTAGTTCATAAGTTTCACTCAAGAAAAGAAAGAGAGACAATTAGGTGGTTGGATCCTTTGAGAAGAAATTTTTGCTAAGAATAGTAATAACAAATAAAAGCTTTACATGTGCCATGATACAAAATATTAAAAAAAAAATACAATACAAAAAACATAAAAAAGTACATAAAAAAACACAAAATTCAGTACAAAAAATAAAAACCAGTACAATAAAAAAGAAAATTGTAGAACAAAAAAATAAAAATACAGTACAAAAAACACAAGAATCCAGCACCAAAAAAACAAAATACAATACAAAGAAAAATACACTACAAAAAAAATAAAAATGCAGTACAAAAAAATAAAAATCCAGTACAAAAAAATAAAAATCCAGTACAAAAATAAGAATTCAGTACAAATGAAATAAAAATGTAGTACAAAAAATAAAAAAAAATACAATATAAAAAACACAAAAATCCAGTATAAGAAAAAAACAAACAAAAAAAATTTATACAAAAATATAAAAATAAAATACTAGTACAAAAAATAGGAGGTTATGCCTAAATTATCAACCAACGTAAATAACCAAAAAATTTGATAACTTACGCCCAAAAAATAAAACGATAAACTTGAATTATTCAAAAACAAAAAAAAATCCTAATTATGTGAAACATCATGATAATTTATTCATGGTGCAATAAAATTGACTAAATGGCAATGTTGTTGCATATAAAATTGGCGTTGTTGCATAATTTTAAATAAAGAAAAATAAAAAGTTAAATGTATTCACCGGTGATACCATAAGCGAATTCCGATTAATAAACTATGATTAATATATGCCACAATAATCATTTACTTGTCAATCCTTGAAAATGAACGCATGTTTGCTACGTAAATTTTGCGACACAACATTTTGTCTTGTAAATTGCTATAAAATTGAACACAATTATGGAAAAAAAATAATAAAACTTATTTTGTAACAAATTATACACGACACGACATTGTAAAAAAGCTAGCCTATTTTTTCATAAATGCGTCGCAAATTTGCAATCCATTTTTTATACGTAGATATTAGATTTAATTAATTTAATTTGTGTCACATATTTGTCAGAAATACATATTTTTTTATTTAATTATTTATCATAATCTCACTATATTAGTAATAAAAAAATGTATAAAGTATACTAAAATTTCTGATGCATTTGTGATGTAAAAGTACTTTTCAAACATAAAATAATTTGGAAACTATGTGTTGTAAATTTGTTAGAAATTAAGATATTTTGATGAAGAAATTTTGAATCCCTTTGCAAGGTTACCAAGTTTTTGACACTGCACCTTAATTTTGCTTTATCCGGTTCAATTTTGGTTTTCTCATGCAGGTCAGGAACCTACTAGCTAGTTTTATTGTAGAACTTATTGATCACAACACTAAGTAGGGCAAGTTAATGGAATATGACCATCTCCTTGAAAATTTCATTATGGATGTAATGAAGATCATCCATGATAAAAGAAAGATTATCAACAGACTTGTCAACATAATCATCACAAATTATGCACGATTGATGAATAACCTAATCATTAAACATGCTAGTTGTAATGTCAATGAATTCATCATAGCACTGATCATCTGATCCTTAAATGAAGTGCTAGAATCATGAACTATTAAAATTTCGGCTGGTTCAAACTTAGTGTTTGATCCCTTTAGCAACCAACACACGAGACTGACTCAACTATTTTAAAGGCCCCAAGCATAATAAAAGTTTGTGTTCCTTCACAAACGGATACATTAAAACCCTCATTTTATCTGAGTTTAAGAGTTAAGACAACAATAATAAACTGAAAGTTTATATCTAGTTGAGTTAAAAAAATTATATTTACATTTATAAAATGTTTTGATTAAAAAAAAATCAATTTTTTTAAATGCAAATTCTTTCATAAAATTTTATAATCAATTTTTTATCTAAAAAATCCTTTTCAATTGAATATTAGCCTTCGTTATAACTTATATTCCAACCAGAGCCCCCAAGTTAAAAAAATCTATAGACCAAAAAAATCACTACATATAAAAAAATTAAAAAACTTAGAGGCATTATATTTTTACAGACCCTATGTTTTTGCTTAACTTACTTAGCCTATTGGGTCAGCCATATATGTGTGTTGCACAAGATTTAACGAATTTGTAGGAAAAAATTAAAGCTTGAGATGAACGAATTAAGAAGATGACGATGAATGTGGAAAAGAGAAGTCGATTATGAGGGAAACGTGATTCTTTTAATTTTAATGATTCTCATTCTGAAAAGAAAAATGTTTTTTTAGTTTCATTTTATCTTTCTTACATAGTTCTTTATTTTACCCTTTCCTCTTGATATCTAAAGACTATTATCGACAGGTGTTCAAAAAATAGAAATACGAAAAAAATTGATACTCGAATCGTATCCGAAACCTGAAAATACAGATCCAAATTCTTATACGGGTTGTTCAGATATAATTGGTCGGATATCCGTTTTTTATCGGATCGGACATCGTATGTTCAAAATCTTGCTTATTCGGATCGAATATCCAAATTCAACCCGAATAACTCGAAAAACCATGTTTATTTGGGTTGTTCAGGTTATTCGGATATAAAAATCAAGTTTACTCGTGTTGTTTGGGTTATTCGGATAGATTCGGATCGGATAAGCATATTTTATCAGGTTGGTTTTGGATATGGTCTCAAAATTATCAAATATGAATAACATGATCCGAATAAACCGTTATCCTACCCAATAAACACCCCCACCATTATTCACTTAATCACCGACTCATGACTCTACCTTTGCCTAGACCCAAGACTCATCCCATGATCAGACCTGACTCATGATTCAAACTATGATCTAACTTATGACTATAATTATGAATGAATCCTTGACTTAATCTATGGCCCAACCTATAAAAAACCATGGATTGACCCATAGCCCAACACATGCCCCGACCCATTACCTAACCTATGACTCGATCCATATCCGACGCATGACACCTATGACTAGAAACATAATTCGATCCATAACCAGAACCATGAACAAATCTGTGTCTTGATCTATATCCTAACCCATGACTCAACAGTCAACCCTACCCATGACCCATCCCACGTCTTGATACATGCCTCAACGGCTCAACCCATGACTAGATTCATTACTTAACACATTATGACCCATGGCTTAACTCCTGACCCAACTTATGATGTCCCATTATATAAATTTATTAGTTTGAAGTATTGTATATTTCATAATATAGATTTATTATAAGTGTATAAGATAATATTATGAAAACTGATAAATTTTCTTTATTTTGTTTTGTTGTAGGATTTTTTTTTTTTAATGAATTGCATTTTAGTTTTAACCTCATCTGGTTATCAAAGTAAACAAAGTAATAATTTATTTTGTATAAATATGATAATAAAATAATAATAATAATTTATTTCATTATCTTATTTATTCTCTATGTACTTGTTAATTTCATTCTCTCATACTAACCATACTTTTACCTGTTACCTTTTGTACATTTATTATTGAAATAAAATTATGATATTTGAGGATGTTGATGTAGGTGCAATCAATCATCCTCGTTGTACTCCAGTTGTCAAAGTTCTTATGTGCCATTCATCTTTTTTTTTTCTTTTTCTTTTTTGGCTTTGGCTTTTTCGTTACAATTAAATCGCACCATTATTTTCATTTATTTCTTAGCATAAAACTTACCAATGCAATGTTTCAACTACACAAGTTCTTCAAATTTCTATTATATGTTTAAAATGTCTGATTAAAGAGTTAAAATTAATAATAATTAAACCATTTCATTTAAACAAGTATATTTTTTTAATAATGTTGTCTTTTAGCATTATATTTTTATATATTAGCCATTTATAAACTCAATAAATTCAGAAAAAGTTGAAATCAATCATGGCCCAAATTACAGAAATGATAATAATTTGTATTTATGAAATCTGTAAACGTATCACACATTTAAATGAATAAATTTTAAAATTAATTATTTTAAATAACACATCAAATATTTCTCAAAAATATTTTATAAAAATATAAAAAATATGACTTATAATGTAATTATATTATTTATCATATTAATTAAAATCATTACTATTTAATAAAAAAATAGAAAAAATAAAATTTAAAAAAAAGTTATATAAATAATTAACATGCATGAGAGACTATCGAAAAACCTATTTTGATGTGTTATAAGAACATAACATGTGTCACTAGAAAACTCATAATTTTTAGAATAGATAGAATTATATATAGCTCGATTTCAACGTCGCGTAGGGAGCTCGTCCCCATATTATTGAACTGACAAAAAGTTCATTACAAATATAAAATAGGAACACATTTGAAAGAATATTCGATAAATAACTAAATAAATAACGACATAAACATACAAGTGTGTAGATGTGATCAAGAAACGATCACTCATTAACTGTCATGCAAAAATCAGTAAGGTTTCTCACCGATATAATTTCCAGGAGGATCATAATTACAAATCATAAAAACGCCTCTACCTTGAAAACAAATAACTCTAGCACACCCAATTCTCCTACTTGTCTTCCAAATGATTTGTGTGTAATGCCCACACTCCGGCCCGTTACACGAGTTTGACCCGTAGGTGTACCACCGACGCTCCGCGACCCAAGCCGCTGCTGCCTGAGCCGGGCTCCAACCATCACCACTACCCCAGAAAATGTTCTCTCCATAAGGCCCATTTGAATGTTTTAACAAGCAGTCTTGCTGCCTTTGCTTAGCATACAAGAGTGCATAGCGTGCTAGTTGCGGGTCCCAAACGAGCGGCGGCATACGCAGGGTGGCTCGGGCTTGGTTCTGAATAGATGTGAAGCCATTGATGACATTTTCATTGACATGTTTGTTATTTGTGATGGCATTGGTGGTGGAGCTTAGGAGGCCAAGGAAGAAAGCAAGTGTGATGGGAGGAAACCACATTGGGAAAGTATGATGTGGTTTCCTTGGTGGGAATTTTTTTAAGGGTAATACTGTTTTCATAATTATATATTGTGATTTAAATATTAAAATAAAGAATTAATATAAAAGGGTGTGGTTGGATTTTTGAAGAATTTAAGTGGTACCCATGATCGAATATGATTGCCATAATCTTCAGAGCATAAAAAACTCTCACTTTCAACCATTAAATTGTTTTTTTTTCTTGGTACAACGACACTTAAAACGGAATTTAACCGTTCTCTAGGATTTGACACTTTGGAGGTATCCCTGAGCCCACTTCAGGAGAAACTAATTCATAATTGGATAGATCCCTGATCTTGTATTAGCAAATATGACTTAGTCCTGATTCAAACCCAAAACCTTGTATAGAAATGCCAAAAAGGTAACCATTAAACTATCAGTTCTTAATTGAATTTATAACTGTTTTTCAATAATTTTAAATCAATTGGATTGTAAATTATGAATATGAGAACGAGTTGATCTAAAGTATGTTTGTATTAAAGATGTGTAATTAGTTTTTTTTCGAAGCGAGATTTGTAATATTATTTATTTAATGCATGTGGACTCATGATTATAGGGGTGTCAAAAATACCCGAATCTGACTAACCCGGCCTGCACCTAAACCCGAATAAGCTTAAAAGAGTCGGGTTATTTGGGTAAAAAATGTTAGTCGGGTTATTTGGGGCAACCATAACTGTTAATAGGGTTGGGTTTCGGGTATATTTCATGTTTCTGGTTAACCCAAATATGAATGATTTATATATATATTATTAAACTAGGTTAGTATCCCGTGTATTACACGAGTTGAATAAAAATTAATAAGTATTTAATAATATAAATTAAACATTTGTAAATGATTTTTTGATTTAAAAGATGATCAACATTACATAGAAAATAAAATAATAATAATGTATTTAAAAAATTTTCTGTTTCAAAATTTGGTTTTGAAAATTTCATTTTATAAAATTTGTTTTTAAAAAATGTCATTTTTTACAACATTATGGAATGTTATTTATTATTACATAAGTTGATAAAGAAAAAAAATAAATAGTTAATAATAATGACTTATAAATTATAAAAAGATTTTATGAGTTATAAATTTTTGGAAAAGTTTCATATTTTATAACTTGAATTTTTTAAAATTGTGTTTTTTGATATTAAAATATTTTTATTATATTAAGAAATCCTTTTTAAGTATATATAAAAGATAAATATACATATATAATATAATTAATATTTAATACTATTAAGCGATATATTTTTTTAATATTAAGAACTTTTTAATTAAAAAAGTATAAAGAATAAATAATTATATAATTAATATTTTTTAAAGTTGTATATTTATTAAGATAGAGAAGCGGGAAAAATAGTGTGAAGATACTCTAAAATTGTGACAAGTGTCCTCCAACTATTTTGATTTATTAAGTATAATAGATATAAACCATGTTTAATTTTTCACCAAAATATTTAATTGTGTTAACTACTTTTTTTTAAACGGCTAATTTTTGGATCACTGACGGAATATTGGAATATTGTCGTGCTACTAGAAGTACCACACGATAATATTCACCACTAAGTCACCAATTCTGAAAGAAACTCAATACTTTAAGTTTTCCTCTTGTGAGATTAGAATCTACGAATCTTACCACCAAGATACCACTAAGTTGTAATATTTTTGTAATTATGTTAACTACATATGACTAGGGCTATTAATCAAATTGTATATGGTCCATATTTGCTATTGAATTATATGTCTGAGATATTAATTATTTGTCGCAATTTAAAATTGGGTCAAAATAATACCAAATAAGTATTAACCTGATTGACCCGACTCGACGTGTCACACATGACTGATGTCGGCATATGTCGGGACACGATTGTGATTCTTCATTATTCAAACTAAACCAAACTTTCATTCAATACAATTTATAATAACCAAATTCAATATCTATTTCATAATTCATGTCTACAAATACAAATGAAATTTTGAAAAAATGTTTAAAACTTAACTAGGTCCACTAAAAATTATCTTTTGTGTTCATCATTGTTTTCATCATAATCTGTTATATATGTAAAATAAAGTTTTTAGGTTAACTATTTGTATAGTTGGTGACTATAACACAAGGTTTAAATAAATTCGTAAAAAATGACGCATTATAGTGAGTCTACTTAGGATTTCAATACAAGCACGTATAAGTAATAAAGTCCTATTTATGTTAACAAAAATTTTAGAACTTATTTAAATATTTCTCAAATGATTAATATAAAGTTAATATTATTTTAGAATAAGTCAGTCTTAAATGATTAACTATTTAGTAATTTTAATTGGTTTAAGATAAACTGAAAAGAAATTTCATATAATATAATCATAATTTATTTGCTAAATTATGATTAGGTTAAAATTTCATTTTTTTTAGTTTTATAAGATTTTAAATAATTTCGGGTTTCCAAAGTATATTATATATTATCTTTTTTTTCCAAAATACTTGATCCTTAAAAAACACAACTAGATAATAAATTTAAAATATCTACGATATATATAGGATTCTGATGGAGGGTGAATGGAATGAACCTAATAAGCTTTAATTGGTTGATTTTGATTATATTTATATGTTTATATTCCTTTAATTAGATAATGTTGCATTTCGGTTGCGTTTCAGGTTAAAAAGCTAAGAACCGGAGCATATGACGATAAATGAAATCAAGGAAAGATGGATTGGTGATTACAGGATGACAGATAATGGAAAAATGAAGATTTTGGTCCAAACTGGAGGTTAAACGGAGTCCAGATGAAGAAATAAAAGTCGAAACAAGTTTAACGCGAAAACCGGACCAGGGGTGTACCCCTATGACTCAGCCATACCCCCCCCATGGTGCTGAATCATGAAGTTAACAGAATTTATGAGCCGTACCCCTACGGCTCAGGCGTAGGGGGTACTGTAGCCCGAACGGCTCAGGCGTAGGGGGTACTGTAGCCCGAAAATTTGTTTTTTAATTATATCGATCTAGGGTTTCGAGACAACTATCATTCAGCTTCCATGGACTTACCTAGTGCGAAAAAAAAGTTCCAAAGGTCATTCTTCGTCAATAGTCATCGACCGGAGTCAATTCGAAGGCGAATCGAGATGAAATCTTCAACCGAATCATCCGAGATCACTCCCGTCATGCGTGGCTAATTCCTTCGTGAGTTCTCCCGGGTTAGGTTTAGTTGTTTTGATGTCTTGAATATTGTTTATCTGTATTAGACCAGCAATCTAAGCTTTTGAAGCTTTTTACTTATTGGATTTTGATTTGACTTGTAAACTGGTACGATTTTGAATGAATGATTTGTTTGACTTTCTGTCTGGAGAAATTAGATTAATCTAGGCCATTGTTAAATGAATTATGAATGGGAATTGTAAGCTTGATAGTCGAATGACAACCTTCCATTGTGTTATTGCAATCGAAGTACTTAGTCGCGATGTATCACGGTTAAATCAAATTTGTTTGTCATGTCTATGTGACTAAGTCTAGGATAATAAATTAAACATCACAACAGTCTAAACTGAACCCCGGAAGGGCCACCTCTTCCCATTACTGTTTTCACATCAAGTTTTTATTTACTTTTTTTTCTTAATCATTTTTCTTAAAACAACCAATCTAAAATCTGATTTTACTTTTTTTGTCATTTACTTTTATTTACATAATCTACGTAGAAAGTGATTGCTTTCCACCAACTCCTCGTAGATCGACATCCGACTTACCCGTACTAAGATAATTAGGATTGGGGCTTTTGCTTTTATTTTTGACTGACCCTTCGACATCGGTCAAATTTTGGCACCGTTGCCGGGGAGTTGTGCGCAAAGCATTACTTTCAAGATAACTCTTTTGTTCGGACTTAAACGCAGTTTTTCTTTTTCTTTCGTGTGTGCAGGTAATCTACCGGTTGTATGCATACAAGACGCTCCGATCGAAATTCTCCATTGATCTTTGACCCGGAAATTGAGAAATCCGTGAGGCATAACCGAACATTACACCGCACCGATAAACTTTTCACAACCAATGGATTCTTCTGATCCAAGCAAGCAACCCATGAATCCAACACCCATTTCATCATCATCAACCAACACTCCAATCCCACCAACTAATCCATCACCACCTGTTACCTCATTACCACAATTCTCTCAATCTACCTATAGCTCACCATTTGTTCGAGTCACACCGGATGATTTGCTGAATCACCACCAAACTAAGCCGAACAAAAATGTTAATTTATCTGCACCATTTCAAGGCCCTCTACCATTATATACTACAGGTGAACAGGGTGAATTTTCTGGTGAACAGGAAGGTGAGTATGATGAGTATGAAGATTACGAGGTTGAACAATTTAGCCCAGTACAGGGGGTTAGAACATTTGATGTAGGACCTACTTTTGCTACTACTGATCCATATGTGCCAGACCAACCTCATCAGGAATTTCCTAGACCTGACATTCCATACCCACAGCAAAAACCTGTGAATCAAAATCAAAGGCCAGCACCTAGACCTAGAGCAAGAATGAATGCGGAAGGGTTACCTAGGAGAATTGAGAGGGGTCCAGTACAAGGAATTGAAAGTCACTTTCGGCCTGCAATTGCAAATAACCCTTCACCCGTGGTTATTCCCCAATAACAGGGTCGGTCTTTTGAAGTGAGATCACAGTCTATACAGAATCTAACAAAATATCATGGACTGGCAACTGAAGAACCTTATTTGCACCTTGCTGCATATGTGGCACCAGACAATTTCAGGTAAATTGCGACTCTTACTCCTTTACATTCCATTTCATACTTGTTGCATTTCATTTAATTATGTTTAATTAGATGAGTTGAACACAAACAACTGCGAAACGATAGTTCGAGGAGAACTATCGAATCATACATTGCACATTAGTTTTAGGAACCAAGTGTGGCAAAAACAAACGCAAACGCAAAACAATAATTCGGGGTATTATTGGATTGTGCGTTACATGTTGACTATGTTTAATCAAGCATGCAAAAAGTTTGTGATGACAAACACAAACTATCAAAGATAATTCGAGTAATTATCGAAACACACACACGAGTCACATGAAAGTTGGTGATCAAACAATAATCGAACAACTTATGTGTTATTATATGATTATGTGCTAAACATGAATTAGATGTTTAGGATAAACGTTAAGGATCGAGCACGAACAAAATCGAATCAACGAAATCGAAAAACTGAAATTTTAAGTCTTTGCGGTACGCTAAGGACCCTCGGCGAGATCCCTGGCGGTACGCGAAGCGGAGTGGGAGTTTGTACTCCGAAATCCTTGGCGGTACACCAAGGCCATGCACGATCGGCCTTGGCGGTACGCGACGGGTCCCAGCAGACTGATTCGTATAAAAACATCCCCAATTCATTTAGTTCGGTTTCTATCACACACCACAGAGCATTTCCTCTCAAAATCGACCAAAACCCTCTGGAATCAACACCCAAACCCCCTGGAATCACCTTGGAAGCTATCTCTTGGTGTTTGGAAGCCATTGGAGCTCAAGGAAGGTGTTGGAAACCATCTACAAGCTAGGAACAACCATCAATCCACTAGATCTTCATCATCAAAAGCTGTTTCCACATAATCTTGACTTCTAAGGTAGTTTTATGTTGTTATCTAGTGTTAGATCGGACGTGCAAGGGGTGAAAACCCACGTGCATGAACATCCACCCATATGCAACTCCATGTGGCTATTGTGCACGAATTTGTTGGTGATTTTGTGTAATATTGATGTAGATCTACTAATTTTAGAGTATATGATTGATTGGATTGAGTTTTGGATATGTTACTTTGATGTTTTGGTAGCATTTGCCATAAAAGGAAACTTTTATGTTGCATATTGGAGATTTGTGATGATCTATACATGTTAGACATGTCTAGATGTTATTAAATGCATATTGAAGTGTTTAGAAACATATTTGTGTATTTGATTTGGTGAAAAACATGATTTTTGGAGAACTTGTTATATAAGGAAACTTTTGTAAATCAAAAGAGGGGTTTTGATGTTTTCAGTGGTTTTGATAAATTGTGATTATTGAAATATGTTTAAAAAGATTTCTAAGCATATTGGAAACTTTGATTTTTGAAAACGGACATTTAAACGGATACTTTCCAAATAAGGAAACTTTATTTGGGCAAAACACCATAAATAGTGATTTATGTGCAAACGACATGTTTTGAGAGTATAAACGTGTTTTTATAAACATATTAGAAGTATTGATTTTATGAAATAGGATTTCATAACATTAATTTACAAAAATAGAAACTTTCCCGAAACAGAAACGTATTGACTTACGAAACTTGATTTATGTGAAAGCATCATGATTAGAGTCATATGGTGAATGTGGTGTCTTATTTGCATTAAGACACATAAACAAACTAAACACAACAAACGTGTCACCAACGATTCGTAGAGTCAACACAAGTCAACACACACTCAATTGAGCACACCAACACTTGGACTTGTATGGGATACAACACACCAAAAAATACATACTCACACCTATATGGTTATAGGTGCATACTAGTAGGTGCTAGCATTCGCAAGACGCGAAAACATACATAACGGAACTACTTTACCAGGTAAGTTCACGACCCATTTTTATCTTTTCTACCTTTGGGGGAGAAAACATTACATGATAAACTGTTTTTGATACAACAACTCATTTTGATTACTTATGGATATGCTTTATCACTATATGTATATGTGTGGCACACATCACAAACTCAAAGTCACACAAACACACCTCGGACCGTTAGTAGCGCGAAGCGCCTAGCGTGGTAATCTTGGATAATAATATTTCGGCCTGACAAGCCCCACCCATCGCGCCTGGGAGGCCAACCCGACTGGAGGTCGGAATGGGTGCAATATTGACCAATACACTTTGCCATTGTCTCGTGATGGACATGGCTGGAAGCACAACTGCCAGCTTCGGTGCGAACCCACATATAATATAACTGAATTGACTAGCTATCAATCGATACTGCATTGTAATGATATGTAATCTCGCAACATTTACATTAAACATCTTGATGTTTATTGCTTATGAAAAACATGTGCTCTCACCAACCTTTGTGGTGACGTTTTTTACTCGCATGTTTTCTCACGCACCAAAGGGCTTCTAGCCTAATGGTAGCCCCTTGACTTCTTTTATGAGAGGTCTTGGGTTGGAGTCTCACCTAGAGCAAATATTGTTCATGGTGAGCCATGGGGTTTTCCTAGTTGTAGGTTTCCTCCTGGGCAAGTGGGTCAGGTCACCACGCTCTGTTATTCGGGCGGAAGGGTGATCTATTTGCCAGGGTGATCCCGGGTGACCGGGCGTTTGCTGTTCAAAAAAAACTAAGGCACGCGCACGAGGACTAGGATGCTAGGATGTAGTCCATGCATCAGTTCAGTGTCTTAGGCCATTTGAGAACACTTAAACAATTGACTTGTTATGTAATGATAATTACCTAAACCGCTTCCGCACTATTACCCTTTATTGTTTTGAAAACTGTATTAATTTAAGCTTCCGCAACTTATGTTTACAACGTTGTTTTGACAACTTAAACTTTTACTTCCGTAACTCTGATTTTATAAAACTGTTTTATCCAAGTATTTGGATGTTCGTATGCAACCAGACTTGTAGGTCTCGCAACTGTATGACCGGAGACTATGATCCTGACTGGTCCCGTCACGCCCCAACAAGGCCAGGAGGGCCATGGTGAGACAGCATATGACGCACGTTGCAATACAATTGGAGGCCAAGGATTTTCACATGAGGATGTGAAGTTAGTTCTATTTCAGTTAACCTTTGAAGACAAAGCTCAACAATGGTTCCACTCCTTACCTTCTGCTTCTATTTATACATGGGATGAGATGCAGCAACAATTCCTGGATGAGTTCTATACTACACAAAGGACTAATGATGTTAGGTAAGGCATCCAGAATTTTACCCAACAACCAGGTGAATTGTTTCATGAGGCTTTCACTAGATTTAAAAAGCTTGTTAAGAACTGCCCACATCATGGAATATCATTATGGGAGTTGCTTAACTCTTTTTATGAGGGGCTGACTAGTGAAGATGGAAGGGATTTAAACTCCATCTCTAATGGTACATTTGGGGCAAATCCTGTGTTAGAGGATTGGGACTTTCTAGATCGTATGGCCATCACTTCTAAAAAGAAAGCTCAGTAACAAAGAAGGGGTATGCATGCTACAGTTAGAACAGTGTCTGAATTACCGGTGGAAACACGGACACCGGTTAAGAATGAGCAACCGTATGAGATGTGCAAGCATAGTGGAGATCTGGGGCACATAGCAGATGTGTGTTAGGCTATCCATGGAGATTTTGAGGATCTGAATTTCGTGCAAGGTGGAGGAAGATATGGGAACATGAACTCCAATACATACCACCTGAGGTTAAGGAATCATCCAAATTTCAGTTACAATAACAAAAGCAATCAACTCAATCCGGGAACTCAAGGTAATACCTCTAATTATCAACGAAATAATACTAATCAATCTTCTGGTAATTTCAGGTATAATAATCAAGGTGGGAATCAAGTGGGATAGTAGATGTCCTACCAAGCAGGGTCATCTGTATCCTCTGGTGGAAGTATTGGAGACATGATGGAAATGTTAAAGGCTATGCAAATGGAGATGAACGCAGAGTCCACTGCCAGGCTGCAAGATAGAGGTAACCGATAAGACTTTAAAGGCTTTAGCCACCCAAGTGGCTCAACTCGCGTCTGACATGTCGAAGATGAAGGAAGATAATGGGAGGCTGCCAAGTGACACAACAATAAATCCTCAACACCAGGGTTCCAGCTCAAAGAATATTAGGAACGTGCACATCAGTGCAGTGAGCACCCTCCAAGATAGCAAGGAGATTGAATCAGATGAAGAAAGTGATCTAAGTGCGCCTCTTATTCCAATCCATATCATGGAATTCAAAATTGACAATGTACTTCTGGATTACGGAGCTACCGTTAGTATTTTACCTGGGAATTTATTGACAAGTATGAATTTGGTCCTTTGTAGCCTGTCGACACCGCTGTGGTATTAGCAGATTCGACGTGTAAAAGTCCCCGACTGTTGTTAGTAGGTGTAGCTGTTAAGAAAGGGGAATTCTATTACCTAGAGAACTTCTTGGTGCTGGACTATTCACCTCATGTGAAAACCATTCTTGGCGACAGCTAGTGCACAAATTAATTGCCGAGATAGTACAATTAGCATGAGATTTGGAAACTGTAAGTTAAACTTGCATATATTGTCAAAGTCATTTACTTACTTTATTGAACAGTCATATGTTACAAAAGGTATTACTAACAAATGTCCTCCTCTTTACAATGTAAATGAGAGAGGCACCAAAGAGAAGTGTTTTATGTTTGACAGGTCTCAAGTAAAGAATGCTAAGAAGGTAGTGAATGAAGAGGAAGGAAAATGGAATTCGGTAGTTCAGGAGGAAATGTCACCTGGTAGACATAGGGTGCAAAGCTTGAAGAATCATTTTAAAATAGATGCAAGATCATCTGAAACTACATATGGAATGAAAAAGCCACCCAAGCATGTCAAATATGCTTTTGAAAAAGGGATAGTTTGCAAATATGAGATAAAAAGATGAGCTTGATGAGATAGAAAAGATGGGAGAGACAAAACGGTGTTGGGTTGGTAACAACAAAGATAGTAAGGATATGATGGGTAAAGAATTCACATTTCGACCACCATAAACACTAAATCTGGTTTGGTCTGGCTGAAGACCTTAAAACTTAGCGCTAACCGGGAGGCAACGCAGCATTTTAATATTTTTGTTTGTTTTCTTGTTTTATTTGTTTCAGTTTTTTGTCGCTATAGCAACACCTAAGTGTAGGGAAGAGGTCACCCAAGGACGATGGATACATGAAGGGGTTATTTGGGGATCAACAGTCGCCTTATTATTTAACACTCTCTGATTGGTGATCATGTCCATGTGTTCTTTCTTAACCTTTATCCTCAGCTGTTATATGATTAAACAATGAGAGTTCGGGTATTTGGGTGGTCATGTGGTTGAACAATCTATATGTTTGTTTGTACTTAACTCGGGAGGATATCAGGGATTGGTCACATTCCACACGGGTATTAGTTAATGGTAGAAACCTTTGGTTGGCCCTAAAAACCCATACATTGGGGACAATGTATCCCAAGTGTGGGGATGCAGGTAAGGGTTATAAGGTTTTGGGAAAATACATATTTTTAAATTTGTTTAAAAATGTCCTCGTTTTTGTAAGCTTCTGTTCGAAAGGCCAAATTTTTTCGAAATCATGGATCTTTGACCTGCTGGCAATTGGTTTAGATTTTTGGTTATGCGTATGTCTTTAAGTTGCATCATAGTGGCTTAGCAAGTAGGAAAACGAAATGCTATATGGTTAAGGGTGAGATTCTAGAGGGTAAGTAACGTACGTATGTGCATCGACATCATGATTCCACCATTTCCATGTGAGGTGAGCCTAAATTGTTCTATATTATGGATAGTTGTTTCTGAGTGTCACCATTGTATCTATCGAGTTAGAACTTGTCATGTGATGCTGTTTGAAACCGTAAGCCATAACTTGTGCGAATGTGATCGAGGTTGTAACATCACTGTATTTCAGGTTGTCTGTACATGTGTACTACTGTACTGTTACGACATGATATGATATTTATTAATGATAATGAATTATTGGATGATGTATTTGATAATTGGTATACATATTGAGAACACATGATTTTATAGCATAAACCATGGGGAGTTTAGTTAAGCGCAACTAAACAGAACCAGAGAGTTTATCGCAGATGGATTCACAAATATGGATTATTGATTTGGAATAGGAGTTTGTTATTGTTTGGTCGCTAAACATAGTCAAGGACACATGGTAATGGTTTATCAAAATAGCGGTGGGACGGTGGCTGGGGCAGTTGCTACTGACCCCTACATATGCACTATACATATGCATATTTCGGTTTATCACGGATGTGTCAGTGATTTGGTTTAGTGGTTTTTGGATTGGGATTTTAATATTAAAGTTAATAAAATAATGGAAGCCTTATTAAAGATAAGTACGCGATGGAGAGGTTACCAATATAACTTAAACGCGAATATTAATTCAGAAATATTAACTAGATAATGTATTCGCGTGGGTGACGATTCACACGAATATAATTATTAAGAATAATATTCTGAAACGATATTCCATAAATTGTAAATCGAATCGAAATACGATACGAGCGTCGGATTCGCAAAGGTGACGATCTTTACGAATACGTACGTAAGTAACGCGTTTCGACGAGATAGCGGAATAATATTTAACGATAATAAAATAAGAAAAATAATTTAAAAACGTTTATTAGGAATCATAACCTAAAACAAATTATAACAAATTATTTATTTAAATAAATTATTAACGAAAGTAAACGAAATTATTGTACGAGACACTTCGATCTAAAATCATTTTATTAAACGAAATATGGATACTTAAATGTTTTATATTTAAATATATTTCACGAGCAAAAACCGAGAATTTATAATTGTTAACGCGAAATAAACGAGACCGAACACGCGGGAACGGGATAGATATAAGTGGTGGAAGACTCCACCATCTCCCTCATTTTCACAAACCCTTTCTCTCTTTAAAAATCACCAAATTCGTCACTCTCCTTCTCTCTAACTTCTCTCTAGCCTATCTTCTTCATTCCTTGTCGGATTCACGAGATCTTGGTGGCTAAACAACCGCGTGATCGAGGGGACGAAAGGATACGAAGAAATCCTACGTTTGATCGACAATTCGAGGTAAGATCTAGGATTTTATTTCGGGTTTTGTTATGACCACAAAAATCTACAAACCATTGATGTTCGAACCAATATACACCCTTAGAAATATGGGAATACTTGTATAAGCCATTAGGAAACTCTAGAAGCAAACTTGTAGCAGGTGTTTGATGGTGGTGATGATGTGAGCATGAAGTTCGTGGGTGTACAAGAGACCGAACCAGGGGCTGGAAAACCCAGATCGGCCGAACCTTTTTGGTTGAGCGAACCCTGGGCCACACGAACCTTCGAGGGCCGAATCTGTTGAGCTCCACGAACCCATGTTCTCAGCGAACCTCTATGTTGCAACACATCTACACGAACCTTGCTGCAACTAGCCGAACCTTCTTGTTCAAACCAGCTTGGAAGCCGAACCTTTCCTCCTTAGGCGAACCTTAGCCCGGATAAGATCCCAGCCGAACCTAAGGGTTTTCTAATTTAAGCCGAACCTACCTATGGACAACGAACCTGTTGTAGCTGGGTGTTAGTCGGCCGAACCTAATGGTTCGTGGAGTGGGCTGCATGCAGCGAACCTTGTGGCTCCATGAAACTCTTTGGGCCGAACCTATGAGACCTGTGTAAAGGTTCGCTGCCTTATTGGCTAATCAAACTTAAGTGAACAAAAACTAGGCTTAAAAGGAAAAATTTAAATACTATGAGAAGTTGTTGTTAACCATGCATGCATGAAAGACAATAGCTACCACCTTTTATTTAAAACATATAAGTTAAAGTATGAGATTTTTAATTGATAAAAATAATTGATGGGGATAATTTAAACATGATTTCTTTAAACTTAAAAATGGGTTTTCAATAACTTAAATTGTGGTATAGGTAAGTAATCATGCATGCATGCACTATGAATGTATCTATATAGGTTTATAAGGATGATATCTTTACAACTTATATGACAGTGATACATTAATTGAAAGATCATCATATATGAGATAATCAACACTAATGAATTTGAATTATCCGTATAAGATGATAAATAATAAAATCTTAAGTATAACATGTTAACTTAGATTGAATTAACTAAGTTAATGAATACTTGAGAGTTTAAAAAATAAACACGTATGGACACCTAATGACAATGAAATACTTATACTCATGAACACAAATACACGATAAATACAGGTTGTTTAGTTGCTTTTGAGTTCTCTTACGTAAGCGCGCATCATACGAAAACACTGATGCTAAGGACTCAGGTGAGTTCTCATAACCTCCTTTTTAAACTATTTTGTTTTAAACTCGGAGGTGGAACATGTATACCAATTTTAAATATTATTTTGATAACACATGGGTGATACCTGTTTATCAATATGATATTCATATTATGGGATTATCATTGTTTATGGATTTTCACTGATTATTATAACTCCGTGTGACATTGTTATTGACTTCGGTCATTGACAATGACTACATGTATTGCCACTTGGATTATCACAACTCCATGAGACATTGTTGTTGACTTCGGTCACCCTCAATGATCACATGTATTGTCACGTGGGTTACCACAATTCCGTGTGTCGTTGTTATTGACTTCAGTCATATACAATGATTACATGTATAGCCACTTATATTAATTGAGAATATTGTTGATTGAGATTTGTTTAATGTATGTGATTAACTATTTGGGATTATTTGGATTATGTGATTATTGTTTTGTGATTGTGTGTCGGATTATGTGTTGGATTATCTCGCAGGTGCTCATCTGGATTATCTCCGAAAACTATAAACTTTTATAATCATTTTATAAAACATTTTTTTAAATATAAAACTTATGATTACTGTAACATCTCTGTACTTCCGGTTATCCGTACACGTGTACGACTGTACGGTCACGACCTGATATGATAATATTTAATGATAATGAATTATTGGATGATATTATTGATAATTGGTATACATTGAGAATATATTATTATACGCGTAAACCATGAGAAGTTTAGTTGTAACCCAACTTAACAGAACCAGAGAGTTTATCGCTGTTGAATTCACGGATAATGGATTATTGGTTTGGAATGGAAATGAATTAGGAGTTTGTTGTTGTATGGTTGGTAAACATAGTCAAGGACACATAGTCATGGTTTATCGAAATAGCGGTGGGACAGTGGCTGGGGCAGTTGCGACTGACCCCTACATATGCCCTATACATATGCATATTTCGGTCTATCATGGGTGTGCCAATGATTTGGTTTAGTGGGTTTTTGATTGGGAAATCATAATATTCAATATAATTAAATAATGGAGGTATAATTGAAAATAATCACGCGATGGTGAGGTTACGAACATAACTTAAACGCGAAGGGTATTTCAGAATTATTAACTTAATAATGTATTCGTGTGGGTGACGATTCACATAAATATAATTATTGAGAATAATATTCTGAAACGATAATCAATAAATCGTAAATCAAATCGAAATACGATACGAGCGTTGGATTCGCAAAGGTGACTATCTTTACGAATACGTACGTGAGTAACGCGTTTCGACGAGATAACAAAATAATATTAAACGATATTAAATTAATAAATGAAAAACTAAAAACGTTTATTAAAAGTCACAACTTAAAACAAATCCGAACAAAACGTTTTATTTAAATAATTAATATAATGAAAGTAAACGGAGACATTTTATTTAAACGATTTTATTTAAATCATTTTATTGTAACGAAATACAATTATTTAAACGATTCATGTTTTATATATCTTACGAGCAAAACCGAGCATTTCTAAAATAATATCGCGAAATAAACGAGACCGAGCACGTGGGGACGGGGCGTGGTATAAGGAAGAAGGTTTCCCTTCTTCTTCTTCTTCATTTCTACAAACCATTTTCTCTCTCTAGCTTCACAAATTCGTCCCTCCCATTCTCTCTAACTTCTCTCTAGTTTTTCGTGCTCGTTTCTCGACGGAATCGTGTGATCTTGGTGCCTAAACGACCACACAATCAAGGAGAACAAGAAAGTACAAAGAAATCTCGCGTTTAATCAATATTTCGAGGTAAATCTAAGCCCTATTCTCAATTTTGTTGGGAATCTCGAAAATCTATAACTTGTTGATGTTCTAATCGAACTAAACCCTTAAAAACATTAAGATAACCTAGGACGAGTAGTGGAAACCATGGTTGAGCCTTGTACAGGTTGGAGATTGATGATGAAGATGAGTAACAGGTTCGGTTCGTGGGAAAGAAGGAAGAAAGCAGGTTGCCGAATCTGCTTAAAATGGGCCGAACCTTTCTTTTGTCGAACGAACCTTCTTGGGCGGGAAACAAGGTGGCCGAACCCTTAGGGTGGCCGAACCTTGGGTCCAGCCGAACCCTTGTATCACGAACCGTAGGCACCACCGAACCATCATGTGCAACGAACCTGTTGTATTGCAGCGGGCCTTCCCTATAGGCGAACCCTTTTTGACGAACCATGGGGGGTACATAGCTGAACCTATGAAAGATGCATGGCAGCAAACCTAATGGTTTGCGGAGCTGCATGGACCATGCACGAACCCTGTATAGCAAACCTCTCCTTTTTCTTCTTGGCCGAAGCTCTAGCCTGCAACCCGTTTCTTTCTGGCCAAACCCTTAGAGTGTCACGAACCTTGTATGGCTAAGCTAATCAGCTGAACCCTCTTACATATGGCCGAACCTAAGGATACTTAAGCCTTAGGTTCTCTGCTCCTTGCTTGGAAAAACCCAAATTTCGAATTAAGGATAAAAGGGTGGGGGGAACAAGATTGCATATAGGTATACACTTATTAATGCATGCATGAGGAATTAGGGTTACCACCTTTTCTAATATGGAAAAGGTTTGTAAATTAATAATTTATGAAAATGGGAAAGTTGTGAAGGAGACTTAAGAGTTTCTTTTTTAAAATTAAATAAATTTTACAACTTAAGTTATAATGGTTCCCTAATGGGGTATTCCTGCATGCAACTATGAATGTATACACATAAGTTAATAAGGATAAAACCGTTACAACTCATACATCTTTTATATATTATGTAAAGAATCATCATGTATGGGAAGAGTGACACTAACAAGTTTGACTTATCTTTGTAAGGTAATAATTAATAAAATTTTTGGTGTAACAAGTTAACTTGGAATAAATAAACTAAGTTAACGAAAACACTTAATCATCAAAAGCAAACACTTATGGACATTTGATTTAAATGAAACGCAAATACTTATGAATATAAAACATATGCAAATTACAGATTGTTGATTTGTTTTGGATTTCACATACGCGAGCGCGCATATTACACGAATTCTGATTCTAAGGACTCTGGTGAGTTCTCATAACCTCCCTTTTAAACTGTTTTGTTTTAAACTCGGAGGTGAAACATGTATACCAATTTTTAATATTATTTTGATAACACATGGGTGATAACTGTTTATCAATACGATATTCATATTATGGGATTATCATTTTATATGGATTAATATTGATTATCATAACTCCATGTGGCATTGCTGATGACCTCGGTCATCCGCAATGATCACATGTATTGTCACGTGGGTTACCACAATTCCGTGTACCGTTGTGTTGACTTCGGTCATCCGAGACGATTACATGTATTGTCACTTGGATTATCATAACTCCATGAGACCTTGTGGTTGACTTCGGTCATCCACAATGGTCACATTTATTGTCACGTGGTTGGATACCACTCAATGAATCATGTCTTGAACTTCGGTCAATCACAATGATTTCATGTATAGTCACTTATACTAATTGAGAATATTAATGATTGTGATTGGTTGAATGTTTATGTGATTGACTATCTATAATTATCTGTGATTATTTGAGATATGTGATTATGTGTTTGAGGATGTGTGTTGGGATATGAGTTGGATTATCTCGCTGGTACTCATGTGGAATTTCTCAAGAAAACTCTAAACTTTTATAATCATTTTGTAAAACCTTTTTTTTAAATATAAAAACTTATGATTTCTCATCAACTACTTAGTAGTTGACACTTGATTTTCACATGTTTCAGGAAATGAAGACAAGTAGGTAGAGGAGGTTGGTCTCTTCTATTTTGGACATCATCACATAGGATTCTTGGACTTAGCTAAATAACTGGAATTCTGGCGATTAGAATTTAGTTAGATAGCTAAATCTCTTTTGTATTTGATGTAACTAATTCATGATAGACATGATTTTTGTGTAATTAATTTGGTTGATTAAATGATATGTGATGATTTAAATTAGATGCTCACGAGTTTATGAACAATCTACACATCCCTCGTGGCATCCCGACGTTTCCGCCATCGGTCGGGGTGTTACAATTACTCACCAACTACGTTGTAGTTGACACTTGATTTTTACATGTTTTCAGGAAATGAAGAGAAGTAGGTAGAGCATGGTAGCTCTACATCTTTTGGACATCATCACGTAGAGTCTTGGACTTAGCTAAAATAACTGAAATTCTGAAGACTAGAATTTAGTTAATTAGCTAAATCTTTTGTGTATTTGATGTAACTAAATTCATAATGAACATGATTTTTGATGTAATTAATTTGGTTGATTAATTGATATGTGATGATTTAAATTAGATGCCCACGAGCTTATGAACAATCTACACATCCCTCGTGGCATCCCGACGTTTCCGCCATCGGTCGGGGTGTTACAGATTGGTATCAGAGCCTGGGTTATAGGGAATTAGGTTACTAGAAATGGTTGACCTAGTCTATAACCGTAGGATACCCTAGTATGAATTATTTCATACACTAGTTAGTATATTCAGGATTTCATGCTTATGTGTTTATTACATGTTAACTGAACTCCTGTTATACACCTGATTTACATATGTTACCTACTGAATTACTTGCTTACTTGTGCCCTAATGATTCGATAAGGACATGCACGTGGTGTATCGTAAAGGTGGTGGGACGTTGGCTGGGGCAGTTGCGACTGACCCCTACATATGCCCTATATATATATACCATTTACGGTACATTAGGTGGATGTTAGTATTGAAGAATAAGGGAACTACCCGTTTGGGAAATTATCTGCTTAGGAATTTATTTGCTTTAGGAATTATTTGTTTGATCTTTGATCACCAGACAAGGACACACTCGTGGTATACTGCAAAGGTGATGGGACGGTGGCTGGGGCAGTTGCGACTGACCTCTACATATGCCCTATACATATACCATTTGTAGCGTATTGGGGGTCTGTAAGTGTTAGGAACTTAGGATATTATTAGGAAGTGTTGTAAGGTTGATGTTGATGGAATGTTGGTTAAGTTGGTTTGGATTGACACTTTGGATGATCATATTTGATGAACACATATAAAATCACTTATGAACACACTTATTGGACACGTGGGGTGAATAGGATCAACGAACGATACGAACGCTTAGTGATAGACTGTAGACTTGAGTGATGATATAAACATTTGGTGAAAATATGAACACATAATGATGATACTAACACTTAGTGATGGTATGAACACTGGATGAAAATAAATTATAGGGAGGATATGAACACTTAGTGACAATAAGAGCACTCAGTTATGATATGAACCCGAATTGATAATTGTGAATTTTGAGATTTGGTATGTACTTTTAGTGAACTTATACATTAGGGGAACTTTAATGTTAGGTGAACTTAGACATTAGGTGAACTTAGAAATAGGCAAATCTACATGTCAGGTGAACTTAGACATTAGGCGAACCTAATTGTCCAAGGGAACTAGGGACCACTTCACTCAAAATTATCCTACCTAGGATAAGGTTTGTGAAGTGAGATAATGGTAAGATACATGATACACCCTAAATTCTAACAAGGGCATAATCGTGGTGCAATGCAACGGTGGTGGGACAGCGTATGAGGCGACTGCGGTCAAATCTATGTATGCCCTATATATAAGCTTGTTGCACTGCATCGGAAGGCTGTCAGTGTTGGTATAGGGTAGAAAATGTTTGAAACTTAGGACTAGTTAGTTTATATTATATATGACCAACTAGGATACTTTAGTATAATATTAGGAACTTAATACTTTGTTATGAGTTTAATGACAGATAGGAGAAAAATATAGTTCCTATATGTAATCTTAACTGTTGAAATGAACTCATTTGACATAGTTTGTATGACTTACGTTGTAAACGGTAGTAACATGTTTCTATTATCCTCAGAAACATGCCGCCACGCCGTCACAACAGAGATGATACGAGCAATGATGATGCTAACGGTAATGCCAACTCCGGCATGCAAAAGTTAGCAAACCTCATTACCGGATTGGTGAATCAACTGACTCAAGCCAATCAAACTCTCAATCAGAACAGAGGTGGTGCAAACCCACCAGCTTGCACATTCAAACACTTCAACTCCTGTAATCCACTGAAGTTTACGGGTTCTGAGACAGCCACTGGTCTGCTACAGTGGTTTGAGAGCATGGAGAACACCTTCATCAACAGTGACTGCCCCGATAATCTGAAGGTGCGCTATGCCACCAGTGTTTTCCAAAAGAGAGCACTAACATGGTGGAATGGCGAGAAGCGAACTAGGGGAGTTGACGCTGCCCTAGCAGTGACATGGACGGAGGTCAAGAACTTGATGACCACTAAATTCTGTCCTCGTAGCGAGATGAGGAAACTAGAAACTGTGTTCTGGGAACTCAAGCAAGATAGTGGAGAGAATGCGATCTACAATACTCGTTTCCACGAGTATAGTCTGCTGGTACCTCATCTAGTGACACCGCTTGAGAGAGCAATTGAGAAGTATATAGGCGGGCTGCCTATGCAGATTCTGGACACAGTCTACGGTAGCAACCCTAAGACACTGGAGGCTGCGATCCGTTTATCTGCAACTTTAACTGATAATCACGTGAAGGCTGGAACACTCACACGGAAGGGATTCAAGAAAGCTGTTACAAAGTCCGCTGCAAAGGAGACTTCAACTGAAGTCAAAAATGAACAAGGCAGATCTTCAAGAAGCAACAACAAGAAGAGGAAGACTAGAAACTTTGTGGTTACTACTCATGCTGCAAAGTCTGCTCAACAATCATCGAAAAACAGCACTGCCTGAAATTATGTTGGGAATACTCCCCAATGTAATACCTGCCGATATCATCACGCACCTAACTTGCCCTGTCACGTCTGCAACAACTGCGTCAAGTTTGGTCACTTTGCTAACGTGTGTCGGAGTGCACCGCAAGCACAAAGGATGCAACCTGCTCCGCTTGCACTGCCAGCTCCACACGCACAACCTATTCCTGCTGTATCCATTCGCCAGGTACCTGTACAGGCAAGAGCCTGTTATGAGTGTGGTGAAGTGGGTCATTTCAGAAATCAATGCCCAAGACTGGCAGGAAACAATCAACGGGTGGCGCGAGGCAGAGCGTTTCAACTGAATGCTCCAGCTGCTCAAGCCAACCAGGATGTGGTTAACGTACATTTCTGATCAACAACTCTTATGCATCTGTATTATTTGATTCTGGTGCTGATAGGAGTTTCGTTTCATATGATTTTGAATGCATGCTTGGTAGAACACGTACAAACATAGATAAACTGTTTAACGTGGAAGTGGCTGACGGAAACACTATTGATATTGACACTGTTATTATTGGATGTACTGTGAACTTAAGTGATCACGTTTTCCCAATTGATCTTATACCTATGCATCTTGGTAGCTTTGATGTTATCATCGGCATAGATTGGTTAGCCACCCACAAAGCGGAGATTATTTGTCATGAAAAATACATTCGTATTCCCTTACCTTCGGGTGAAACTTTAAGAGTTTTCGGTGAGACTTCTAGTAAAGGTCTTAAGTTGATGTCATGCACTAAAGCACGCACGTACCTTAGGAAGAAGTGTATAGCCTTCTTAGCACACGTTGTGGAGAAAAAGGAGAAAGGAAAGAGCATTGAAGACGTACCTGTAATAAGAGATTTTCTTGAAGTATTTCCGGACGACTTACCGGGTCTTCCACCAGAACGTCAAGTAGAATTCCGAATTAACTTAGTACCTAGTGCGAACCCAGTCGCCAAAGCTCCTTACAGACTTGCGCCTTCGGAGTTGCAAGAATTGGCGAGCCAATTACAAGAACTAACTGACAAGGGATTCATTCGCCCGAGCCATTCACCATGGGGTGCACCGGTCCTGTTTGTCAAGAAGAAGGACGGGTCATTTCGAATGTGCATCGACTACCGCGAATTGAACAAGCTGACCATTAAGAATCGATATCCTTTGCCGCGCATCGATGATCTTTTCGATCAACTTCAAGGCTCGGCATGGTTTTCGAAGAGCGATCTTAGGTCTGGGTATCATCAGCTGCGCATACATGATGATGATATTCCCAAGACGGCTTTCAGAACAAGATATGGTCACTATGAATTTCTGGTAATGCCTTTCGGCCTTACCAATGCACCAGCGGTTTTCATGGATCTCATGAACAGTGTTTGCAAACCATACTTGGATAAGTTTGTGATTGTATTCATTGATGATATCCTGATATACTCAAATAGCAAAGAAGAGCACGAGCAACACCTTAAGTTGGTTTTGGAGATCCTAAGAGGAGAACGACTGTATGCCAAATTCTCTAAATGCGAATTCTGGCTTAAGGAAGTTCAATTCTTGGGACACATAGTCAATGAAAAGGGTGTTCACGTGGATCCTGCGAAGATTGATGCGGTGAAGAATTGGAGTACACCGAAGACACCGACGGAGATTCGATCGTTTCTTGGACTTGCCGGTTATTATCGGCGGTTTATTTCGAACTTCTCCAGGATTGATGTCCCTCTCACTTCTTTGACTCAAAAGAATAAACCTTATGAGTGGGAACCAAAGCAAGAAGAGGCATTTCAGACTTTGAAGCAGAAACTTTGTGATGCTCCTGTCTTGACACTGCTTGACGGAAATGATGATTTTGTGGTTTACTGTGATGCATCCAACCTAGGTCTCGGTTGTGTTCTCATGCAACGGGGAAAGGTTGTGGCCTATGCATCAAGACAGCTGAAAATTCACGAGAAGAACTACACTACACACGACTTGGAATTTGGTGCAGTAGTGTTTGCTTTGAAGATATGGAGACATTATCTTTATGGCACTAAATGTGTAGTGTTTATAGATCACAAGAGTTTGCAGCATATCTTGAATCAGAAAGAACTTAATATGAGACAACGGAGATGGGTTGAACTGTTGAATGATTATGACTGTGAAATTCGCTACCATCCTGGTAAAGCGAATGTAGTAGCAGATGCGCTTAGTCGCAAAAGTCAGGTTCAGATCCATAGTGTCCGAGTGCACACTAATCTGCGTAATGATGTTCTCACAGCCCAACAACACTCATTGGCTCAAGATAACTTGAAAAATGAGATGTCTTACGTTACTGAGATATTATTGGAAACTAAAGATGATGGTTTGATGTATTACTTAAATCGGTTGTGGATACCGAATCGGGATGATCTTAGGATGATGATTATGGATGAAGCTCATAAGTCTCGTTACTCAATCCATCCGGGTGCCGATAAGATGTATCAAGACCTTAGAGCCTTGTACTAGTGGCCTGGAATCAAGAAGGATATTGCTGAGTATGTGTCCAAGTTCCTTAACTGTGCTAAAGTCAATGCAGAACACCAGCGACCTTCAGGACTGTTAATACAACCAGAGATACCTATGTGGAAGTGGGAGAATATCTCTATGGATTTCATTACTAAACTCCCACGAACCGCAAACGGTAAGGATAGCATTTGGGTGATAATTGATAGATTAACCAAGTCGGCTCATTTCCTACCGATAAGCGAAACGTACCCTGTGCGGAATTTAGCTCGTATCTATGTTGATGAGATCGTTAGTCGGCATGGAATTCCCTTAAGCATAATATCGGATCGTGATGCTCGTTTCACGGCACGATTTTGGGAATCACTTCATGAAGCATTTGGAACAAGATTGGATCTTAGCACCGCCTACCATCCTCAAACGGATGTACAGACGGAGCGAACGATTCAGACATTGGAAGACATGTTGAGAGCTTGTGTCATCGATTTCGGTGGCAATTGGGATAGCCATCTACCATTAGTCGAGTTCTCGTATAACAACAGTTATAATGCGAGCATTGGTATGGCGCCGTTTGAAGCTCTTTATGGCAGGAAATGTCGGTCACCTATTTGTTGGACCGAGGTTGGGGAATCGCATATCACTGGTCCCGAGATCATTCAAGAAACGACTGACAAGATCCGCCAAATCCGTGACAATCTGCTAGCTGCACGCAGTCGACAGAAAAGCTACGCTGATAAACGACGAAAACCCTTAGAGTTTGAGGTTGATGATATGGTATTACTCAAAGTATCACCTTGGAAAGGATTAGTATGATTCGGGAAGAAGGGTAAGCTTGCTCCATGTTATGTTGGCCCTTTTAAGATCCTTGAACGAATCGGAAAGGTTGCCTATAAGTTGGAACTTCCTCCTGAACTTAGCAACGTACACCCAACGTTTCACGTGTCCAATTTAAGAAAGTGCTTAGCTGATCAAGATCTTCAGGTACCACTCGATGACATTCGCATCGATGATACCATGCACTTTGTCGAAAAACCAGTTGAGATAATGGATCGTGAGGTTAAAAAGCTCAAACACAGTAGAATTCCAATCGTCAAAGTACGTTGGGAGTCGAAGCGTGGTCCGGAGTTTACCTGTGAACGGGAAGATCAGATGAAGCTTAAGTACCCACATTTATTCACTACGGTCACTCCAAGTTGAATTTCGGGACGAAATTCTCTTAACTAGGGGAGACTGTAACATCACTTTATTTCAGGTTGTCCGTACATATGTACGACTGTACTGTTACGACCTGATATGATAATTATTAATGATAATGAATTATTGGATGATGTATTTGATAATTGGTATACATATTGAGAACACATGATTTTATAGCATAAACCATGGGGAGTTTAGTTAAGCGCAACTAAACAGAACCAGAGGGTTTATCGCAGATGGATTCACAAATATGGATTATTGATTTGGAATAGGAGTTTGTTATTGTTTGGTTGCTAAACATAGTCAAGGACACATGGTGATGGTTTATCGATATAGCGGTGGGACGGTGGCTGGGACAGTTGCTACTGACCCCTACATATGCCCTATACATATGCATATTTCGGTTTATCACGGATGTGTCAGTGATATGGTTTAGTGGGTTTTGGATTGGGATTTTAATATTAAAGTTAATAAAATAATGGAAGCCTTATTAAAGATAAGTACGCGATGGTGAGGTTACCAATATGACTTAAACGCGAATATTAATTCAGAAATATTAACTTGATAATGTATTCGCGTGGGTGACGATTCACACGAATATAATTATTAAGAATAATATTCTGAAACGATATTCCATAAATTGTAAATCGAATCGAAATACGATACGAGCGTCGGATTCGCAAAGGTGACGATCTTTACGAATACGTACGTAAGTAACGCGTTTCGACGAGACACTTCGATCTAAAATCATTTTATTAAACGAAATATGGATACGTAAATGTTTTATGTTTAAATATATTTCACGAGCAAAATCGGAGAATTTATAATTATTAACGCGAAATAAACGAGACCGAACACGCGGGAACGGGATAGATATAAGTGGTGGAAGACTCCACCATCTCCCTCATTTTCACAAACCCTTTCTCTCTCTAAAAACCACCAAATTCGTCACTCTCCTTATCTCTAACTTCTCTCTAGCCTATCTTCTTCATTCCTTGTCGGATTCACGAGATCTTGGTGGCTAAACAACCGCGTGATCGAGGGGAACGAGAGGATACGAAGAAATCCTACGTTTGATCGACATTTCGAGGTAAGATCTAGGATTTTATTTCGGTTTTTGTTATGAACCACAAAAATCTACAAACCATTGATGTTCGAACCAATATACACCCTTAGAAATATGGTAATACTTGTATAAGCCATTAGGAAACTCTAGAAGCAAACTTGTAGCAGGTGTTCGATGGTGGTGGTGATGTGAGCATGAAGTTCATGGGTGTACAAGAGACTGAACCAGGGGCTGGAAAACCCAGATCGGCCGAACCTTTTTGGTTGGGCGAACCCTGGGCCACACGAACCTTCGAGGGCCGAATCTGTTGAGCTCCACGAACCCATGTTCTCAGCGAACCTCTATGTTGCAACACATCTACACGAACCTTGCTGCAACTAGCCGAACCTTCTTGTTCAAACCAGCTTGGAAGCCGAACCTTTCCTCCTTAGGCGAACCTTAGCCCGGATAAGATCCCAGCCGAACCTAAGGGTTTTCTAATTTAAGCCAAACCTACCTATGGACGACGAACCTGTTCTAGCTGGGTGTTAGTCGGCCGAACCTAATGGTTCGTGGAGTGGGCTGCATGCAGCGAACCTTGTGGCTCCATGAAACTCTTTGGGCCGAACCTATGAGACCTGTGTAAAGGTTCGCTGCCTTATTGGCTAATCAAACTTAAGTGAACAAAAACTAGGCTTAAAAGGAAAAATTTAAATACTATGAGAAGTTGTTGTTAACCATGCATGCATGAAAGACAATAGCTACCACCTTTTATTTAAAACACATAAGTTAAAGTATGAGATTTTTAATTGATAAAATAATTGATGGGGATAATTTAAACATGATTTCTTTAAACTTAAAAATGGGTTTTCAATAACTTAAATTGTGGTATAGGTAAGTAATCATGCATGCATGCACTATGAATGTATCTATATAGGTTTATAAGGATGATATCTTTACAACTTATATGACAGTGATACATTAATTGAAAGATCATCATATATGAGATAATCAACACTAATGAATTTGAATTATCCGTGTAAGATGATAAATAATAAAATCTTAAGTATAACATCTTAACTTAGATTGAATTAACTAAGTTAATGAATACTTGAGAGTTTAAAAAATATACACGTATGGACACCTAATGACACTGAAATACTTATACTCATGAACACAAATACACGATAAATACAGGTTGTTGAGTTGCTTGTGAGTTCTCTTACGTAAGCGCGCATCATACGAAAACACTGATTCTAAGGACTCAGGTGAGTTCTCATAACCTCCTTTTTAAATATTTTGTTTTAAATTCGGAGGTGAAACATGTATACCAATTTTAAATATTATTTTGATAACACATGGGTGATACCTGTTTATCAATATGATATTCATATTATGTGATTATCATTGTTTATGGATTTTCACTGATTATTATAACTCCGTGTGACATTGTTGTTGACTTCGGTCATCGACAATGACTACATGTATTGCCACTTGGATTATCACAACTCCATGAGACATTGCTGTTGACTTCGGTCACCCTCAATGATCACATGTATTTTCACGTGGGTTACCACAATTCCGTGTGTCGTTGTTATTAACTTCAGTCATATACAATGATTACATGTATAGCCACTTATATTAATTGAGAATATTGTTGATTGAGATTGGTTTAATGTATGTGATTGACTATTTGGGATTATTTGGATTATGTGATTATTATGTTGTGATTGTGTGTCGGATTATGTGCTGGATTATCTCGCAGGTGCTCATGTGGATTATCTCCGAAAACTATAAACTTTTATAATCATTTTATAAAAAAAAATTTTAAATATAAAACTTATGATTACTCACCAACTACTTCGTAGTTGACACTTGATTTTTACATGTTCTCAGGAAATGAAGAGAAGTAGGTAAGGGTAGCTCTACATCTTTTGGACATTATCACGTAGGGTCTTGGACTTAGCTAAAATAACTGAAATTCTGAATACTAGAATTTAGTTAATTAGCTAAATATTTTGTGTATTTGATGTAACTAAATTCATGATGAACATGATTTTTGATGTAATTAATTTGGTTGATTAATTGATATGTGATGATTTAAATTAGATGCCCACGAGCTTATAAACAATCTACACATCCCTCGTGGCATCCCGACGTTTCCGCCATCGGTCGGGGTGTTACAGAGGTATTAGGATTTGAACCTACCCTATTGTTACCATTAGATATCATGTTTAAGCCTAACATGTTTCTTGTTCACCAGTATTATTAACCCGTTTGACTCGTTTAGATTAAATTTGATAGATTTGCTTATAAATTTGTGAGTAATTTTTTTATTATTTTTATAACATATTTGTAAGGTTTTGTTTGATTTTATGTTTTTAGGAAAAATTTGTATAAAGTTTGTGATGAGATATTTGATTTTGCTATGTAACTTATGTTTTTGCAAATGATATGTATAATACCTGCTTTCGAGAGTGTACTGTGATAACCCGCCGCAACGCGCGAAGGGAATAAACCTAGTTTC
This sequence comes from Mikania micrantha, assembly GCA_009363875.1. Taxonomy (NCBI): domain Eukaryota; kingdom Viridiplantae; phylum Streptophyta; class Magnoliopsida; order Asterales; family Asteraceae; genus Mikania; species Mikania micrantha. Next base: position 45,122,407 of record CM018693.1, read on the forward strand.
GAACTTTCGATCATGACAAAAAAATCTATATCTCCGATATTTCGTTTGAAGAAATTGAGTTTACTATTGAGAATTCTATCGAATTGATACCAACAACTAATCGAATTGAAGATTATAATCTGAATTAATCATCATATGTGGTAATCGAAGATTGATATGAACTCATAGATCTTGATCTTCACCGGTAACCGAAGATACGAATTCAACAAACATTTCAAATTTACCACTATTCCATATCAATTTCATGATTCTCAAAACTACCCTTCGTTCTTATAATTAAAATTTAGGGCATTTTTGTTAAGTTTAAAAGAACTTTTTATTTATAATATTTATTAACTTATTACTTTTTGAAAAAAAGTTTTTAAATATATGTTTGTATTAACTTTGGCGGATGAAAAAACCAAAAATGACTTTTTAGTCATAAAAAGTTAAAAAGCCACAAAAAATAGCTTATTAAAAATGATTTTTTAACACTAATCATAAAGTTAAAATTAAAAGTATTTTTTAAATTGCCAAACTTCTTTTTAACTTAATAACTTTTTCATCAAGTCAATAAGTTAAAAAATTGATTTCAAATGGAATCCCAAACATACACTTACTAGTATTAATTAAAGTTAAAAGTAAAAAAATATTTATAATCTATTAAAATAGAAATATTATAAAATAAATAAAAAAAGGACAAATGAAACAGTTCTGATATTTTTTAACAGATCATATACCCACTCGATTATATCTACATTATATAAAACCCATATTTTGTTCATGTGTTCAATATTAAAGCCACAAATTACCAAAGTCCACCACTTGAGCCAAGTATCTTCAAAGTTGTAATGTAGAACTGTTGCGAACGATTGAGAACTTAGCCGTTTTAAAAAAAAAAAAAAATTGGTGCATACAAGCAAATGGTCGGCAGGTATATAGATGACGTCATCCGTTATTTCCCGCGCCTACAATCGTAACACCCCGTCGAACTGCAACAGCCATCGTTTTCACTGCTTGGTTTGTTATCAAACCACTCTCCCCCTTTTCGTGAACCCTAATCATCAATTCTTCATGATTCTAAATCCTCCATACTATACGCATGTTTCTTCTCACCTCAAAACCCCTTTTCTTGCCCTTAAATTTCGAATTATCTTCCCTAGGGTTTCGATCTCGGCTGCCGAGATTGTTACCTGTACCGGGTACTTCACAAATGGAATTGCTTCGGAAATTGGGCATCAAGTGTTGTGTTTCTCAATCGAAGAACAAGAAGAAGAATCAGAAGCTGGAAGTGATCGATTCCGATAGTAATGCGGTTAGTGGTGAAGATGTCTTCGATGCGGTGTCTGCCGGAGCCAAGGTTCCACCTGATCATCTTGTAATCATGGTTAATGGGATTATTGGCAGGTAATTTCATCACCGTTGATTCGTCTTATGAATCGAATCAACTTTAATCCATGGGTGTTTATTTGAAACGATTATTGTCTGCTTCTGTACTTCTTGAAATTTGCAGCAATTGTCTGTTTTTAATTTGAATGGGCGAACAATTTATGTAAGTTTATATTTTATTGTAATAATTGAAGATAACCATGATTGTTATGTACTTTAATTTACTGGTATCATAAAAGCTTCTGTTGGATTTTTCCAGTTCTGCAGATTGGAGATATGCTGCTAAACAATTTGTAAAGAGGCTTCCTAACAAAGTAATTGTTCACTGTGAGTTTTTATCTTTTTGTGCGAGAAACTTTTCTTGATTAAGAAATAGTATACAACTATACATACATATACATATATATAGGATACAATAATAGATGGCCATAAATAAGTTTAAGGGTTAATTGGGTTATCGTAGGATACACAATCTATCTATTTATCAATATATATATGTGGATTCTATCATTTGAAAACCCGATCTTAAAGAGAAAACTTTAAACCCTATTTGAGTCATCAATTTGAAATCTTGAAAATAAATACATGATCCAAGTTAAACCATACTAAAATTGATTTGGGTCCCTAAAGTTAGGGTTGGTTTGTTGATTGTTTTGAGGGGGTATGCCCCCTTGGTCGCTTTGTAATTGTTTGGTTGTTATATTTTTTCCGGGCTAATGCCCTTTATCCAAAAAAAAAAAAATTGATTTGTTTATTCTAACCCTAATTTTTTATTCAACTTTAATGTGAACCACATATTTAGTTTTAAGATTCCAAATAGATGACCCACATAGGGTTTACGAGTTCTCTCTCTAAGATCGGGTTTTCAAAAGATACAATCCCTATATACACACATACACACACACATGCAGGGTAATGTTTCATTGTTAACCCACCTTAATTGTGATAACTCAAATAACTCCGACAAGATTAACCCAAATCTTTGGGTTTTTTCATGACCTTTATTATACATGTATAAGACTATATTCTTTTTTGTATATGTGTTAATTTACAAGCGTTTAGGATTTAGAAAAAGTGTAAATTTACATCACACTGTCAATGTTTATTTAACGTGGTGACAACTTACATTGGTGTAAGATCTTAAATGAAAAAAAAATCGCACAAACACATAAAAGAATTTAGTGTTATACCTGTATAATATGAATAAACTTTTGTTTATTCATGAAGTCTTTATGATATATGAATGAACTTATCGAGCAGGTAGTGATTGCAATTCTGCTACTTTGACTTTTGATGGTGTAGACCGAATGGGTGAGAGATTAGCAGAAGAGGTATTGTTTCTCATGATTTCTCTGTAAACAGGTCAATTTGTTGTTAACATTTTTTTTTGGTAAAGGTGATATTTCAGCTTATTTAGTTTTAAACACGTCAGTTTGGGTCAAAGTTTAAAACTTGCTACATATGATATGAAGTGTGTGAAACAACTTAATAATTAACCAAATTTTTTTCTAAATGTTTTTAACAGGCTATATTTATTTGTTGAAACAAATTAGTTATGATTGTAATACATTTTTGTAATCTTATTTATTACATTAGTTATTAGTTGTTCAAAAAATGGTCCGATAAAGAAGGAAGTGCTAGCAGAATCAACCCAATTTATAATTATTTGTTATTTATAATTTTTAAATATTCATATTTTTTATTTAATCACAATTGATATATTTAACATATAAATCTTTAAACAAACATTGTTTATAACATATTATATTTGTTCAACCATGTAATACATGGGTTTCTAGCTAGTTCATATTATATAAAAATTTTACAAATTCCTTTGAATGCTGCAGGTAGTGATGATTGTCAAAAGATGGCCTGAGGTGTCCAAGATCTCCTTTATTGCACATTCATTGGGCGGCCTAGTTGCTCGATATGCTATTGGGAGGCTGTATGAAAACGTTCCCATTATTCATTCCTCAAATTTAAAGGAAAATTATGCAAATAATTTACAGCAATCCCTCGAAGAGTTATTTGAAGCTAGAATTGCTGGTTTGCAACCAGTTAACTTTATTACTGTTGCAACTCCACATCTTGGCTCTAGAGGACATAGACAGGTAGGTTTTGATACATAATTTATATGCATGGCAGTATTGCAGCTTGGGGGTTAATACCATTGGAAATGGATCAGGTTGACCCAAACATTTTTGTTTTAAACTTAACCAAATCGATAGTAAATTGATCAAAATTGCTATCTGTTCTTATGATGATTTAAACTTTGGATCATTGTGCTCTTTTTGTAACACGAAAAGATTTATGTTATTGCTATAAATCTGTTACAAACTTATTAGTCTACATTTTTTTAGCAGTAAATGGCTCAAATTTATCATTTTTCTTACGAATGAGCTTTTTTGTGTATGGTTTACAGCTTCCATTCCTTTGTGGTCTTCCATTTCTTGAAAGAAAGGCCCCACAAACTGCACACTGGATAGTTGGTAGATCGGGGAAGCATCTCTTCCTTACTGACAATGATAACGAGGGACGTCCCCTTCTCCTTCAGATGGTTAATGACACTGAAAATATAAAGTTCATGTTAGTGACGTTTCATTCCAGCATTCTCTTCAACAATCTTGTATGCTGGTGGCAGTATTGGCCCATTTACTTATAAATGGGTCAAAGGGAATATTGTCAAATGGGTTGAACTAGTTAGAGTCTACCAAAGTGCAATTTCGGGAGTTACAACCTCGTACATCGTTTAATTTTAAGAACGTTTAATTTTAAGAAATTAGGTTATTAGTGAATAACATGGTATTTCTAATCATATTCAACCCATTTATATTTTTAAATATGTTAATTATTTGTTGTTCAACCTTACCTTACCTGGCGCAATAAGACAACTTAATTTGATCCATTGCCCAGCTTATCCATTTTCCCACCTCGGATCTTGACATGTTCTTTTGACTCAGCTTTTCTTTGTAATATGACAAACAACAAGCATACTTAGTAAATCTCACTCATAACACCGCTATTGGTAGCGTGGGATGTAGGGAAAGAATGTCTCTTTTTAATAATTATGTTTATATATTGTGTAGGTCTGCTTTGGGTTCTTTTAAGCGCCGTGTGGCTTATGCTAATGCCAACTATGACCGTATCCTTTTTGAGTTTGACAATTTAATGTATCAATCTTTGAATATTCCAGATTTTTATTGTCTTTAACTCTAAGAGAAAACTTTTACTTTTGGCTTATGCTAATGTCAACTATGACTGTATACTTTTTACGTTTGACATTTTAATATGTCAATATTTGGACATTCCTGTTTTTATTTTCTTCTCTGTTCTTGAAGACGTAGGATAATTGTTAGAGAAATTGAAAGGGTTTTAGGATGTAATATAGTGGTCTTTGCTGAGGCTTCATAGTTTGGCTTTTCCTTTAGTAAGGTTGTCTTTAGTCATAGGATTGGTGCTTGAGTATTTTGTTAGTTTCCATTCACTATTAGGTAGGTCTTTTGTTTTAGGTGTATCTCTAGTGTTAACTGTACCTTCAGACTTATGAATTTTCTGCTTGATTAATATCAATAGCATTTGTTACGATTACATGTTTTATTGTGTGCGTTATATCTTACTCTTCTTTTGTTTTATGCTATTACGTGTTATATGTCTCTGTTAATTTTTCACTCTTATGTTATATGCTTGTGCTTTTAATGTACAAAAAAAAGTAAAATAATGAATAAATAAATAAAAATAATATCTTGTATCTGAGCTGGGGTTTCTCTAGGGGTAAGGTTTGCCTTCATCTCACTCATAGACCTTATTGATCTAGTAAAACTTTGTTGGGTATGTTTGTCTTCTTTGTTGTACCTTCATTACCAATAAGAGGTGGTTGGTTGGAGAACATCATCAATTCGCCGTCAACATGAACTTCCAGAGGTTAGTTTTGTAATGCCTAAATTTTTACCCATTTATGGGTAAATGGGTCAATTAGGGTTATCTTGAAGCGTTTGAAAGTGGCCCAAAACTTGTTTGCACAACATAAAATATTTAATCATTTTATTTAAAAAATAAATGTTCACTATAGTTGTATATTTTAATTAAAACATACTTAAAACACAAGCAAACAAAAGGAGAAACAAATGTTTCCGGGTCAGCCATACGGCCCATACCCAACCAAACCCGTCCTAAGTTATCTGGCTCCCATTTTGCCAACTTTAATTTCTATTATAAATCCAGATACTAACCACACCCGCATGGTTATCGTCTTCTAGTCAAATCTTCTTGTAAAGGATGAGAAGTATCCACACATTGTTTATGTGGAGCGGGAAATCAGTGATGCAATCCAGAATGGGATATCTTCTGTAGATGTATCTCAAAATTTGGAAGGTGCATTTCATGGATTTTTTTATTTTTATTTTTTAATAATTCATACTGCATTAATTATAATTGCATATGCATTATGATCACAATAATAATCTTAAGATTTGAGTAAATAATTTTGGTCATTATGGGCATTAAACATGGACTTTGGGCTGGAGACTATTAACCTGTAAAACCCATTTGAAGTGTTGCTCTTGTAGCTAATCTTTTTATTTAAACTGTTTGACGCGAACCTAATCTATTCATAAATAAGTAAATGGGTTGAAACTGGCATCCTTAGAATCATTCCTTCATGAATGATGAAATTTGAAGCTTCTAAAAAGTATGTAAACTGTATATATTTGAATTTATATGTAACCATTTATAGAAGATTGTATTATAAACAGCCTTTCTTTCCCTAGGGATTGAGATAAGGTTTGCCTGTATCTTATCCTCGACAGACCCTACAAATAACCATAATACGGGTGGATTTACTGGGTACAGTTGTAGTAGTATCTAGCAGATTGTACAAGTATGTGACAAGCTGCATCATATAATTTGAATTGTTATGAAACATGTTAATTTAACATCTTTAAAACAAGCTACTTATAATTACTTATAATTACGCATGTTGGTTTATGTTATACTATTGTTTAGAGGAGATGATCAGAGGTCTTACTCAAGTACCTTGGGAACGTGTTGATGTTAGCTTCCATAAAAGCACGCTACGATATACTGCACACACTACCATTCAGGTAAGTTCTTACTCATGATTTGTGATGTGTAAAAAAAAGTTCAAAAATAATCTCTCACTAGAAAATAAAAAATTTAAATACAATCTATACTTGTCCAATAAAAGTGGTAAAAACTGTGGTCAAAACGATTTGGGGAATTGGTCTAAGTAGGTTGACGTTAAAACGGGTAATTTTATGTTCATATACAACCCAAATGACATGTTTTCTGGTGCATTTACGGTTTGTTGTATGCTTTATATAAAAATATCTATTCTAAGGTTATGTGTAATGGTAACTTCTGGCTTGATCATGTGTCAATAGTCACCACGCAAGTAGAGTGATGATTAGTGGGTGTAAGTAAAACATGTGATGGAAAGATAGTTGGAGAAAAAGTTGACAATGATGTTCGTTATTTTTATTGGTTAAGAAATTTTAAAAAAAATGTGAATGGTGGTGGACCTGGTGGTGTTGTGATCAAACAAGTAACCATAATCGCTGCTCTTCTCACCAGTGACAGATTTAGAAATTTTTTTTACATGAAGCAAAAATGGGTCGGTAAAAATGGGTAAAACAAACATGTCAAAAAGTTGGTTGTGTTAGTTGAAACCATAAAACAAACATGTCGGTTCGGGTAAAAAATGGGTCACGTTAGTTGAAACCATAAAACAAACCTATCAAAAGTATTTAGAAAAACAATTGCTTAAATAATCAATTTTAAAGTTACATCAAAAATTTTTATTCGCATAAAGTCTATGAAAAGAACATAGTTTTTATTGTTCACTTCTAATTATGCCCTTTTGTAATCAAGTATGTGCCCTTTGTAATTAGATTTGTGTCCCTTATAATCACATTTTTACCTTCATTTTGTTTTAAAAGTAAGCAAAATTATTAAGGAACCCTTAGCCTCCGCTACTGCTTCTCACTTGATAGTCAAGCCTCTATGACCTATGTGACATGGTGAAATGACTTGATGCGGATGATGGGTTGATTAAATGTTATTAGTTAACAAGTACTTTCGACAAAAAAAATCATTTTGAAGTTAAACAAGCAATTTCAAACATGGCGTAAATAGTAAGTTCTAATGATTTTGTCATGTTGTAAATTCAGGTGAAGAACTATTGGTTAAATTCTGATGGTGCGGATGTGGTTCTCCATATGATTGATAATTTTCTTCTTTAGCATGCTTATCACCTCATTTTCTCCACTTGAAAATCGGGCAATTCTTTCTTTTGTTTTTTTCAGTCTGTTTAGATTGGTCACATTTTAACAAGACTTTTTCAAAATTTTTAAATTTGATACGTAGTTTAATTCTTTTTCTTTATGTTCACATGGTTCATTAATAGTTCGGGCAGCAAACTGGATTGTTCGAACTGAATAGCATGTCAAAATTGTTGCTTTTGCAACAGAACGCCTATGTTGGTTAAGATATTGTTTGTCCATAAACTCTATTTTTTTTTATAAATAACTAGAATGTCAAATAATTACTACAAAAATCATGTTATTTTAGCAATAACCGAATATATTTAGATATAATAATTTTGGAGATTATAATGGTTAAAACAACACTTGATGATGTTCTGAACATTCCCTTAACATTTTATTTACTAGCTTATGAACTCTTGTATTATATGAGCTGATTTGTATAATTATAATAAATTTGGATAATTATAATAAATAATATGAATTAGTAATTAAAATTTCAAAATTGTAACATAATTCTTTGAAATCAATTTTTGTTGTTTAATTTGTATAATAGAGTTAATTAAAAAAAGATAGTTAAATTTAACTAAAATTGATTGAATAAATTTGATAAATATGATGTAAATACCAAAACAATTATTTTTGTGTATAATTGGAAATATATAGATACATAAACCTATTTAGATAGATGAATATTAGGATAATATACAAAAATAATCTAAGATTTCAATATATTTAATAGTTTCAAGCTATCATTTATTTAAGTGATTGAAATAAACATAAAATGAGACAAAAGCATCATTTTTGTTATCTTCGCTAAATATATATAGGATTAGATGTTTACTTAATTAAATAATAAATTAAAATTTAGATATACAAAGAGAAATTTATTTTTTGTGAATTAATATTTTTTATTAGCGAAAAAAATGATAAAAAAAACACGTAAAAGATCAAACAAATATATCTTTGCAAACAATTAGTCATAAGTTTATATATATTAATTAAAAGCGTATTGTTTGAAATTATTAATTAAAAAAGCATAATTAACGAAATATAAATGATGATTACTTGCTTTAAATATAATATTAAGAACTTAATTTTAAAACAATTACATTAGTAATCACAATTTATAAAAGTATGAATCTTTATGTTCATGAAATATAAGATTTGTATAGAAGCTAAATAAATGGTATGGATCTTGGTTTTTTCTATTTTGTTCATTTATCTTTGTCGTGGTGATGTTGGTGTAGATTGTGTAGCAACATAGAGAGAGGCTTGACTCTAGTTCAAAGCATGAAGGTTGACTTTGTATATGTTGTCCTCAATCATCAATTTATACATCTTTATTCTAACAAACATCAGTTAAGTTAGATAAAGAATAACCCTTGTGTACATTGAGTAGTAATTGGAGTCATTACAAAAATTAGATTGTAGCAACTTGGAATATTGTCACACTTTCGATTAAACAGAACCATGAGAATGCGGCCAATCATATATCATAAGACACCGTTTCAAGAGAAAATCGTAGTGCATTCTATAATAATTACATCATGACATACGTTCGGCTTTAGAGTCTAAGTATGCATCATAATAAGTATCAAATGTTCAAAATATCCAACAAACAAACATACCAAAACCAAACAAACCATCAAACAAAATATTACATATGGTCTTTAACTTAAGTGAAAAAAAATTGACAAGTCTTTGAAGCTTCTTATGTCACCAAAGTCCATGTGCCTAAGCCAATGTTATCACCTAAAACATATGCTCTAAAACTTCAACTACAAAGTGATGAACTTGGATGTTTAAGATACAAAAACCAAGTTGTATTGTTATGTATAAATCAAATCAAAGCAGATTATGTATGCTTAAACAAGTAAAGAGCCAAGCAATTAAAATGATTTCACAACCTAATCTAGTTTTGTCTATCTCAATTTAATATATTTATAGTGACATTATGTAAGTCTACAAGTCTATGAAGTATATTCTATCTAGTGTCAATTCACAACGTATGTTGAGTGAGTTATATAAAAGTCATAATTATTGACATCAAAGACCCGTAGAAACAATATCTATATCTAGTCACCTAGAAGGACTTTTTTTTCCTTTTCTTTTTTTTTCATTTGGTTATTTTTTTGGACTTACAAGTTTGAGGTGCAACATGTATGTTTGTTTGATTAATTTTCTACCCATGTTAGGAAGATGGCTTTTGGTGTGATTAAAGGCATTTATTTTTAGATATATGATGATTTGAATATCCAAAAATTTCGGATAGTGAATTTCAATAACTAGAAAAAGGTTAAAATTTTAAAAATATATATTTTGGATATCCGAAATTTATCCAAAAATTACACCAAAATATCTGAAAAGTTATTCGAATATCCGAAAAATTATCAAAAATATGACATAACCGAAAAATATCCGAAAAAACGTTTCAAATATCGGATTTCCGAACTATCCGATAATTATCATAATAGTTATCGGAATCAGAATTTTCGGATATCTGAAATTTTCGGATACTTCGGGTTCGGATTTTCAGATATTTCGTATTTAGATTCTTTTTAACACCCCTAGGTGTGACCATGAATGGTTTTTACATTACAAATATCCTCGGAGTCTTGGTTTTGTTTGGGACACAAATTCAATAAAGTATTATCATGGCATACCTGCCATTAAGGCTAGATTGTAATATGGTTATGCTGATTCAAATCACTATAGATATCCCTAGCCATAGGTATTTTATTTTCCTTGGATAAGAAGACTATTTTGCAGCCATCAAAACAACTACAATTGGTAATGAGAAACGTTAATTGAATGAACAAGAACCAAAAACACAAAACAATCTCACACACAAGATTCTTTGAATACAACAATTTACAGACATCAAACAAATATATATATATATAGTACGGTTATTGTACAAAGTGATAGTTTTGTAAAAAATATAAAAAAACAAAGTGATATTATAAATAACAAAGTGATGTTATAATATTAACACAGTGCTATTTTAATATTTAACAGTTCCTTGTTAATAATAACACATTTTTATTTATAATAGCACTTTGTTTTTTAGACTTTTTACAAAAATCTCATTTTGTATCTGAAGCTACTTCTATATATATATATATATATATATATATATATATATATATATATATATATATGGATTCATTCTATTAAAAACCAACAAGTTGTAAGGAACCAAAGTAACCATATTTATTGATATATGATTTAAAGAGTATAAATGTAATTTTCCTTTAAAATATGAGAAGTTACTATTTTATTCTTTAAACTTGTGGCTAGAAATGGTTCTTTTAATTATCAAGTTGCAATAGTTCTCATTTAAACACACATCTATACATACATACATACATACATACATAGGGAGATGATTAATCAAAAATTAACTTTTTTTTATTGCGTTAACCGAATAACTACATCTTATTACTTTGGGGTCCATATTAAAGTAAATCTAAAGGTATATATATATATATATATATATATATATATATATATATATATATTTACAGATAGTTTTTAAATTTCTACTTCTTCACTAGGAGTCTAGAACCCTATAACTAATAATATTTACAATAACTATCCAAGCTAACTTAGTTTAATCTAATAACACAAACAACCCTTATAATTATAAACAAGTGTAGTTAAATTTCACCAAAACTACAATCATTTAAATTTTATTTGTTGCTTGTTTGATTGTTTGATGTGTTGCAAAACACGAGATCAGTTTCGAACGATTAAAAACGTTTTGGGCGACCTAGAAACCCTAGCATTGCATACCAGACGAAGGCAGAGCAGAGAGAAGGCGATTTTGGATGCTTTGGAAGCACGAGATCAACTGATTGAAGCCCCGGGATTGTGGTTCTAGGGTTTAGTAATTCGGTTTACTTGTTCTTTCTTTCATTTCTGACCACTATTTGTTTCAGCTTTATGAACTTGTTTTGTTTTCTGTATTGACAATGTTTCTTAGCTAAACTCATTAAACTACCTAGGTGTAGATGATTATTCGTGTTTGATTGTGGTTTGCTTTGGTTTTGGAACAATATAATGTGTTGAAACTTGTGATTTGAAGACTTGGTTTTGAATATTGGATGTAATCGTGTGCTTTTTAGTGTCTATTGAATGATGTTATACTCCTCGTGTGTCTTGGTGATTGTCTGTCACTTAATAGGTGCATGTTAGATCAATTACTGTGTGTCTTTGATTAGTGGGTGGATTATTGTGATCAGGTAATTCATAGGAGTGTTTTATCATGATTTAGACGGTTTAGGTGTGCAACTAACTTCAATAGTTGTAAGGTGAGAAGTTATCAATAAGTCTTGATTGTTAGATTCCTAAGTAGAGACTTCGTGAGAAGATCGCCCTAGTGTGTCTGTCAATTCTTGCTTATTGAATCCAATAGGAAAACCCAAGTCATCCCGAGCATTTAAGTGAACTGTAACTTTCGCGCTGTGAGGTAGATTGTTTAACAGTTACTTCTTTGTTTTCAGATTATCGCGCTGTGAGGTAGATAGTCTAGTGGATATTTCATAAGTAGTTGGATGACCTGTGAGGGAAATCCACTTAACCGGTGGTTTAACAGCTTTTAGGGATTTTAGTTGACTATCCTTGAGAAGGGTTGAGGGTGTTCTAAGTTTCCTTTGAGTTTAGTATTTTAAGATTCCGGTAGTGTTTTCTCCATCTGATTCTCTTCTTTGTCCGACGTTTGTTCTCGTTTTAGTTTTTCTTCCATTTAAGTCATTTTTAGTTGTTAGTAAAACCCTCTCCTTATTATTAATTTAATTAAGCACATTTGTATAAGATAAGTTTTCTGAGTCTAGTTAGCGTAATCTATAGAGGTCTGTGGATTCGATATCCGGACTTGCTTTAGCTTGACTACTTTCGATAGGTACACTTGTTTGTCTGTAGTTTAGTTTTGAAAGAGTCTAGAGTATTACTTAGTGTCTAGGTTAGTTTTGATTTTTGTTACTTTTAATTAAACTACTTTGCACACATCATTGTTTATTAAAATTATAGTAAATTTGATTATTTATTTGAAATATACTTAGAACTAACAAGTTTTGCATATCTAGACTATCCATTTTAATCCACCAACAAAACAAACAAACTTACCAAGTATATCATCATTTTTCAGTAGATTCTGGAGGGAAGGATAGACACAAACCTTACCCCTATCCTAGTTGGGATAGAGAGGCTGCTCCGAAGGAGTCTCCGGCTCATAGTTATAGTTTGAAGTTAATCATCCCAACACTTTTAACGTTATTTTCACATAATAAGTAAAATAACGTTAAAATTAGTGCAATTTTACTTTGGTCCCTTATGACCCACACATATATACATTATATACGTGCAACACAAATGGGTTAAACTATATACATTATATAGTTTAATCCACCACCACTACATACCAATAACAACGTAAATAATAATGAATTTGACTATATATATTCACATATATACACCAACTTTAACAAGTTTTCTATAAAAAACTTTACAAAATAAAATTGAAATTAACAAAATTGTTATTAAGAAAAAACCAACCATATAAGATATATACAATTCGTATATGTTGGCATATACAAATTGTATAAACATATACAACTAGTATGCATTTGCAATTAAACAACATCTAAGCCATCAGAGATCTATAAGATCGAAGAAAGTTCCATAGTGGTTTAAGTACAAGAAAGACAATTTAAAGATCTCAATTTCAGATATCACTAAGGTTGGTTTTCTTGGATGTGCCAACCTAGTTGCTTTTGCAATCACGTTCTACATATTTTCCTATTTAGTCAGGTATCAGAAGGTCTGGAGTTTATCACGTAAGTGAGTTCCTACTGCCATTAAAAAAAGAGAAACAAAATGTTTACATCCAATGGTGACATCCTAAGATACGTGGCCTCGTGTTTAAAACGTGATGCTTGCTTCATATAGTTGTACTTGTCTATTTTGGGAAAAAATTCCATTAGATATAGTCTTAAAAACGCTTGTGACAGTTCGAATGCAATAAAAAGTCAAGTCATTTTGTGGCTTCAATTTATTCATTCTTTAACTAATTTAAAACATGTTTTGTGTAACTATTAGACATGTCTATAGAAAACCAATTAAAAACATGATAGAATTATATGATTTGTACAAGTATCTACTGTGTTTGTATTTATATATATATTTATGTAATGAGATTGGACCTTGCTGTCTTTTCTTATAAATGGATACAAATGTAGTAATACATACATAAATTCTTAAAATATATAGATATGTTGTAATACTTACATAAATGCATCTATGTCGTAAACTAGGGGTTTATCCAGCACATTATCCCAATAACTTCACGTTGAACAAGATAAAGCATGATATTAAATATTAAAAACCAGATCAGATAAAAGTTGTCATTATATCATAAAATTTTAAAGCATAAAGCATAAAAATTTTAAAAAGGTAATACTAAAAAAGAAAAACGACCTAAACTTGCATCTAATAATGATACCCAATTTAAATTTTACAAAAGAAAGTTTGTGTTTACTACTTTGTCAATATACCTACTCAATCACTGCAACGTACAGTGGCAACATCATGTACAAATTCACAAATATTAAAACGTAGGCAAAAAACGACTAGTGGCTATGAACCCATCCTAAAGCACTAAATTAAGTCGCATGACAACAGTACGGTTACTCTCAAAAACACAAATCCAAACAAAAACACACAATGTTAAAAAAAACAAAACACTAAAAAAAGAATGGTCAATTTTAAATGTAACGTCAAGAAACACAAATTCAACATAAGCACACTAACATATAAATTATAAAACCTAAAGCATAAAAAAAATCCAAAAGAAAAACAAATTACAAAAGGAGTAGAATTATGTTTCATTCCAAAAAATTACTATTGTTTAATTGTTATCACTATCTACAAATGTGCATAATTTAATAATTATTTTTACTCTTATTTAATTATTGCTAATATTAAATTATTATTACTACTATTTATTAGATTGTTACTTTTTTTATCATTATTATTTTTTTATTATTATTAAATTGTTACTGTTTATAAAATTTACACTTGCATTTTAGTATCTTATTCATGAACTTTCCAAATTAAGGATATAAACAAGCTAAGTCAAGCTTGAACTGGTTGAGGCTTGGCTCGGCTAATTTTGACTATAAAAAACTGGAGTTTGAGTTTGGTTCGTTTAACACATTATTTTCTCGGCTTGTTTTAATTAATGAATTTATCGGACAAAGTAAAATTGCAATAATTTTTAACGTTATTTTACTTGTTTTGTGAAAATAACGTTAAAAATGTTGGGATGATCAACTTCAAACGATAGCTTTGAGCCGGGGACTCATTCGGAGCAGTCTCTCTATCCCAACTAAGATAGGGGTAAGGTTTGTATCCATCATTCCCTCCAGACCCTACTTAAAAGTGGTAATATACTGTGTATGTTTGTTTGTTTGTTTTATTTATTTTATATATGTTTATCACTATATTTTTCATACATAAACATAATATATATGATTTTATTAAACTTATTATAATTCTATAGATAAAAACAATTATTTATATAAATATGGACTTATATTAATCAAATAAAAATTATACAAATAAAAGATCGTTTAAGCTTGCGACCTGATTCGAGTTTTGATATGTGAAGCAATATATAGCTCGTTAATTAAATGAGTCATATTTCAAGGCTTAACCTTGTTTAAGCTCGACTTGTTCGGGCTTTTCTACCAATCTTATCTTGAGTTTTTCACGAGTCAGCTTCATTCATTTATACTTCTTTACACAATAAAAATTTTGTCACCAACTAGAGGCTTAGAAACCACGTACAACGAAAAACATGTGTTCTCAGTGTCTGTTATCTGTCAAACTGAAGCATTACTTCCAACCACTCATTTAAATCTGGATAAAAGACACTCCTAATTAGTCTTTTCTTTCAAGAGTTTTCGGATGTCGATTTTAACCGAATTAAAGATATCTATTGCATCTTTTTTTTAAATACACGTCTCTAGTTAGATTATATGTGATGTGACTTTTAAAATAGTATTGGTTTTAAAAATAACAACATATATATCTATATCGACACACACACGTATAGAGGGATGCATAAAAGTTAAAAATGCATAAAAATAATTTTTTTAACTTCAAAAAATTATTTATACCCCATAAATCATGCAGTTTATAATATTTTTTTTAATTATACACAACTTATAATTAGTTATCATTTGAATGAATATCCAAACACACGTATATAGGGTTGAGTTTTTTAACCTTTTTTTTTACTCTTAAAACTTTTCTTAACCAATCACATAATTTACATAATTTATATATATATATATATATATATATATATATATATATATATATATATATATATATTAAGAGTGTTAATATAATATTACATGTTTTATGAAAAAATCATTACATGTATTGTGTTATCTACGCGTACCACTTTTTTTTTTTTTTTTTTTTTTTGAACAGCAACAACCGAGCGTAACGTCGTGGCATATGCACCACGCCAGCAGGCCTCGGAAGACCCCTTCCTCAAGGGAGCGATAGCCCGTTTTACCGGGCGCCACCCTCGGAAGAGCTGCACCTGATGCGCAGAAACCAGCTTTTTTTTGCTGTAAAAACTGCGCCCCCCATCGGTTCAGAACCCGAGATTAAGCTCAAGATTCCTCCCCTCACCTGGTATCCATCAAAGTGTCTCAAGTGGGAGTAGAACCCTGGACCTCCACATTGGAAGGTGAGTCTTCTACCACTATAACAACTTATCTGGATACGCGTACCACTTGAGGTTACTTATACACATACACACACACACACACACATATATATATAGATATATATAGGGGATGAAATTTTTTATAATCCTCATCTTTTGCTACAACTACATAACCCATTTCAACCAATCATAAACTTACGCATAAGCTTTTCATTAAAATATTAAAAATGGCATCATAGTCATTTTACCTTTATAAGTTTTTCCCCCCATCTTTTTTAAACATTAATAATTTTTTTAAAATATATTATTTTTTAAAAAAAAATTGCACCATTATATTCGTTTCATTTTTCTCTTTAATTCCGTTATAGTCTCGACTAATTTTTTTTTACTTTTTTTAGATGCCCTATATTTACATCATTGTAACGAGCTTAAATATAACAAATTTATTTGAAATATTTTTAAAAATGATAAATTACAGTGATGTAATTTACATTGACGTAATTTATCGTGATGTAATTTACATTGACGTAAAATTCGGTTTCAGTTTTTTTCGTTTAATTTGATTCCGGTTCGGTTTTTTCGGTTAATTTGGTTCTGGTTCGGTTTTTTCGGTTAATTCGGTTTCAGTTCGGTTTCTTTTGCTTTTTGCTCATACCTAATTTGTAACGAGCCTAAATACAACAAATTAGTTTGAATTTTTTTCGAACAATGATAAATTACATCACTATAATTATCATTGTTAGAGAAAAAAAAATCAAAATAATGTGTTATATTACATCACTGTAATTTATCATTGTAATTATCATTGTTAGAGAAAAAATAAAATAATGTGTTATATTACATCACTGTAATTTATTATTGTTAGAAAAAAATTCAAAATAATGTGTTATATTTATGCTCGTTATATCGATGTTAATAATGGACAATGAGAAAAAAATTAAAAAACTAGTCAACAATATAACGGGAATTAAAGAGAAAATTACATCACGGTAAATAATGTGTTACGTCACCGTTAATTATGTCATTGTAAATTAATTCACTTTGTGTTACATTACTTCATTTTGTGTTACATTACTGTAATTTACCATTGTTAGAAAAAATTTTCTAATTAATTTGCTATCGTTAAGCTCGTTACAATGATGTAAATACATGACATCAAAAAAATAAAAAAAAAACTAGTCGAGACTATAACGGAATTAAAGAGAAAAATGAGACGAGTACAATGGTGCATTTTTTTTAAAAAATAATATAGTATAAAAAAGTTATGAATGTTTAAAAAAAATGGGGTAAACATTACATAAATGACAAATGTCCTAAATGTCCTTCATACTAAAGACAAAGGAATTGACACGTGGCACGATCCTATACACTTACCTTTTTAAAATAACCATTGGATGATGGTTAATGGGTTGTAACAAAAAATGAGGGTTATAAAAATTCCATCCCCTATATATATATATATAGAGCAAGGTATAAAAAATAACCCTCATCATTTGCTACAACTATATAACTCATTTCAACCAATCATAAACTTACACATAAGCATTTCATTAAAATATTAAAAAGGGCATCATAGTCATTTTACCTTTATAAGTTTTCCCCCCTCTTTTTTAAACATTAATAGCTTTTTTATAATATATTATTTTAAAAAAAAAATTGCACCATTATATTCGTCTCATTTTTCTCTTTAATTCTGTTATAGTCTCGACTAGTTGTTTTTACTTTTTTTAGATGCCCTATATTTACATTATTGTAACGAGCTTAAATATAACAAATTTTTTTAAAAATGATAAATTACAGTGATATAATTCGGTTTCGGTTTTTTTCGGTTAATTTGGTTCCGGTTCGGTTTTTTCGGTTAATTCGGTTTCGGTTCGGTTTTTTTTGGCTTTTTGCTCATCCCTAATTTGTAACGAGCCTAAATACAACAAATTAGTTTGAATTTTTTTCGAACAATGATAAATTACATCAATATAATCATCATTGTTAAAGAAAAAAAACAAAATAATGTGTTATATTACATCACTGTAATTTATCATTGTAATTATCATTGTTAGAGAAAAAATAAAATAATGTGTTATATTACATCACTGTAATTTATCATTGTTAGAAAAAAATTCAAAACAATGTGTTATATTTATGCTCGTTATATCGATGTTAATAATGGACAATGAGAAAAAAAATTAAAAAAACTAGTCAACATTATAACGGGAATTAAAGAGAAAATTACATCACTGTAAATAATGTGTTACGTCACCGTTAATTATGTCATTTTAAATTACTTCATTTTGAGTTACATTACTGTAATTTACCATTGTTAGAAAAAATTTCTAATTAATTTGCTATCGTTAAGCTCGTTACAATGATGCAAATACATGACATCAAAAAAATAAAAAAAAAACTAGTCGAGATTATAACGAAATTAAAGAGGAAAATGAGACGAGTATAATGGTGCAATTTTTTTAAAAAAATAATATAGTATAAAAAAGTTATGAATGTTTAAAAAAAAAGGGGGTAAACTTTACATAAATGACAAATGTCCTAAATGCCCTTCATACTAAAGATAAAGGAATTGACACGTGGCACGATCCTACACACTTACCTTTTTCAAGCAACCATTGGATGATGGTTAATGGGTTGTAGCAAAAGATGAGGGTTATAAAAAATTACATCCCTATATATATATATTTATATATATATATAGGGAGTGGAATTTTTGATAACCCTTAAATATTGTTACAACCCATTAACTCAATCTCATTGAATCTAACTTTTGATCTAATGGTTGATATTATTTACACATTAAAAATATATTTTATATTTGGTTTGAATGAGAAAAGGGCATGATAGTCATTTTATCTGTGTAAGTTTACCCCCCATCTTTTTTAAACATTATTAACTTTTTTATAATATATTATTTTTTAAAAAAAATTGCACCATTATACTCGTCTCATTTTTCTCTTTAATTCCATTATAGTCTTGACTATATTTTTTTTTACTTTTTTTAGATGCCATATATTTACATCATTGTAAGGAGCTTAAAGATAACAAATTAATTAAAAAAAAATTTCTAACAATGGTAAATTACAGTAATGTAACAAAAAATGAAGTAATGTAACACAAAATGAAATAATTTACAATGACATAATTAACGGTGACGTAACACGTTATTTTATTTTTTCTCTAACAATGATAATTACAATGATAAATTACAGTGATGTAATAGAACACATTATTTTGATTTTTTTTCTCTCATAATGATAATTATAGTGATGTAATTTATCATTGTTCGAAAAAAATTTAAACTAATTTGTTGTCAATGTAAATTACATCACTGTAATTTAAACCAAATTCACCGAAAAAAACTGAAACCGAATTTTACGTCAATGTAAATTACATCACGATAAATTAAGTCAATGTAAATTACATCACTGTAATTTATCGTTTTTAAAAAAATTTCAAATAAATTTGTTATATTTAAGGTCGTTACAATGATGTAAATATAGGCTCGTTACAAATTAGGAATGAGCAAAAAGCCAAAAAAACCGAATTAACCGAAAAAACCGAAACGGAACCAAATTAACCGAAAAACCGAACCGGAACCGAATTAACCGGAAAAAACCGAAACCGAATTTTACGTCAATGTAAATTACATCACGGTAAATTATGTCAATGTAAATTACAGCACTGTAATTTATCATTGTTAGAAAAATTTTTAAATAAAGTTGTTATATTTAACCTTACAATGATGTAAATATAAGGCATCTAAAAAAAGTAACAAAAAATTAGTCGAGACTATAACAGAATTAAAGAGAAAAATGAGACGAATATAATGGTGCAATTTTTTAAAAAAATAATATATTATAAAAAAGTTATTAATGTTTAAAAAAAGAAGGGGGGAAATTTTATAAAAGTAAAAAGACTATGATGCCCTTTTTAATATTTTAATGAAAAGCTTATGTGTAAAGTTATTATTGGCTGAAATGGGTTATGTAGTTGTAGCAAAAAAAGAGGGTTATTTTTTATACTCTTCCCTATATATATATATAATACTAGCAGGAAACCCGCGCGATGCGGCGGACCTGAAATTTACAAGTTACATTTATTATGTTAGTTAATTAGTGATCTGAAATTTACAATTTGGCTTGCTAACTTCAAATTCAAATTAACATAATTATTAAGGTCACAAAATATGTAAATGATGCCATATTCAAGAATCATATTCTTCCTTTTTAACTAATTTTTTTATAACAGTAACACCACATTTAAAAACACACAAAGGAGACACCCAATCGCCTGTTTTCATTCATAGTGTGGGTTGACCCATGGCTACGGGCGACCGCCCTCCCTTGGTCCAGCCTCCATTAATACACCCAAAACAATGCTATAGTTTTCTGAACTCCTTATCAAAACTAATTGCCATAATATAATTTCAAATTTACGTTAATCAAGGATTCAAGACAACATATTAATTTATTACCAACCATAGCAAATTATGAGTAGTTTCTACGGTAGATCAAAACAATTAATATGATACTGATAACTTGCTATTTTGCTTAATTTTGTAACCAAGTTATCTTGATTGGTAAAACTATAAAAACACACTGCTATTTTGGGTAATTCTCCGCAAGTTGTAGACGAAAAGACATATGTACCAGCATTAAAGGGTCAACAGGTCTCAATGTATCAGCATAAAAATAGAGAAATCATGAACATTTCTTGCTATTGTGGAGAACAAGAGTATAACCAGCACATCACCACCTGAAAGCAGATCCACATGACTAAATTAACAAAAATAAAAGTAAAAATTAGCAACAAAAGAACACACACTGAACATAAACCTCAAAAATATTTCACTTGAATAGGTTAGATGATAAGTGAAATGACTTTATTTCAGAGAAGAAAACTAATTTGACCCACTCAGCCCAAACCACATGTTTTATCTCGACAGTAAAGATGATACTTTAGCACCGTTGGCTTTGAATGGAATTGTTTCCGAGCTACAGGATCCTTATAAATCTATAGGAGGAGAACAATAACCGGATTCTTTGACAAATATCCATATAAAAAGAAAAGGAAAAATAAAAATATGAAGCAAATTATGTATTGTAATCAATAAAAAAGGCATAATTCTTATAGATAAAAGGCATAATGTTAAGAACATTGTCACATGCGATACGTTTGAAGTTGCATGATGTGTCATTAGAGGTCACAACTTGATAAATTAATTAATTAATAAAAGACTGAAATTAAAGTGTAATTGGGTTTCAAATTACCCTATAATTGTTACAACGCAGATCAATTTAAGTTTTGTTTTAAATACAATTTGCGTAAAAAAATGAGCCTAAAAAGGTCACCCAAATGTCTATTTTTTATTTATACGACCTTTTGAATCGCTTTTATACGAAAATTTAAATTGAAATTTAATAGTACTTTTTATGTAATCCTAAGTGAAAACACACAAGTATTATAAAAGATAATTTAGCCACTTTTCTATTGTTACAACTCACACATTTGTCATTTCTGGTCTTCTCATCAATCAAGAAAAGAAAAAATAGATGTAGTATAAGAAGTGATGGCAGTTAACCGTGTGCCACATAGGTGAGTGAAGTCTATGTTTAAAAAGCTAAAGCATGAACTTACAAGTAACAAGTAATGGCAATATACATAGCACTTGAAGAATTAGCCCATGAAGCAATGTATTGCTTATATGGCTGTTCAAAGACATACAGAGACCACAAACTCAATAAGTTTCTGTGACCCTCATAAAGTTAATTTGAAACTAAAAAACAAGCATAACAAGAAATTTTACATGTCCAATGTGGTCTCAGTAAGTTACTATGAACATCATAAAGTAAATTTGAAACTAAAAAACAAGCATAACGGAAAATTTTACATGCCCATTGTATTGTTCAAGTTTGCAAATGACTTAGGTATTGGTCGTGATATATAGTTTTGACCAGTTTATATCCAATCCAAATTAGGGAGGTAATCAATCTCATTTGACCATGAACCTATTAATTCATTTTCATTTAGAAACCTGCATTCGCAAAATTAAGAAAGCAAAAAATATGATGACAATAATATAAATATTGCAATAAATGGTACTCGTAATATTTAAAAGTGGTATTTTCATCTAAATAGTGGTGAATGTAATATTCAAGCCTTGCAAAACAGAGCCTTACACAAAAGAAATCTATGCAAAAACCATTTTTAACATCCTATTTTAAAGTGGTTAATCTGAATAAGAAATAAAAAATAATAATTCAAGTACCAAACCCTACTTAAGAAAATAGCCTATTTCATGATCTTATTCCTTTTTTACCTTTAAAGTCCAACCTTTTTATTTCTTAGTTGTACTACAGATAAAATTGTAGATACACAGCAACAACATTTGAAAAAACCTTAAAAGATTCAAGGAACATACTTCAACAATAGATGAAAACCCCTATAAAAACATCAAAATCAATATTAAACACAAACATTAAAATCAGCAAGAAGAGTAATAAAAAGAAACATATCAAACTATTTTTAAGATCAGTTTACCCAATATTCAAGTATTCACAAGAGGCTAAGACTCATTTAAGATGAAGTAACATTTGGAATTAGATAAGCTAAAAGACTCATTTTCCTTGCTAATATATTTCACAAGAACACCTTTATAAGGTCCTCAAAAAGAGGCTATTCTTTTTCATAAAACCTTTCTAAAAGTTTTCTAAAAGTTTTTATTTTGGCCTAATCTTCTAAAAAACAAAAATTAAAAATTAAAAAAAGATTTTGAGAGGCCACATCTGAAGAAAGTCAAAATGGTCAAAGTTACTGAGAATCAACATCATCTTTGTAGACCTGTAAGAGTTTTCAAGGTTTTATGTTTTTTTTTAAATTATTTTTGTATGTTTGAACTACAAAATTATACAAAATTAGACCAAAGTTTGATACCTATGGTTGACAATTAATGATAAGAACCACTTCAGTGACTCCAATAGCCTTAAGAGCTTCAATCTGATGCAAAAAAACGGATGAATAAAGCTATGGAAAAACCAAATTAGGTTAAAGAATTGATATTGGAAAGTTTAACAGAAATACATCGCACAATTATGATTAAGTTCTCCATATAACAGAAAAACCTCACAATACACTTCTTAAGATTTGTAACACTCCATAAGTTGGTTATCACATTTCTAATTATTAAAATCACAAATCCTGAAAATGGTAATAATCAAATTAACTTTTTTGTGACTTAGGCTCTTCAAAGTCAATATCCAGGGAAAAAACTTCTTTTACAAAACTATCTAAGCAAGGGAAAAATTGGGAATTATGGAATGTTGCTAATCAACCCCTTAATAATATAAGATTAAATTTTTCAAATTATGAAACCAAAAAATTGCATGTTATTAAAAAAAATCAACACCTGTTCCTTTTGATATTCTGCTTGTCCATCTACAGTATATTGATATTCAAATTCAAGGAGACCACATATTAGATACCTAGTTGATTACTACATTGTCTAATGCTTTTGTTTTTAAGCATACCATCATTAATTTTGTGCCTTGTTCAGTTCCTGCTACCACAACAGCCATCCTCTGCAGGCACTAAGATCAGGTCCATGTAATTACTCAAATTAAATCAGAACATCTTATGCAAACCTGTTTTACTGACAGGTTTTGATGATGCTCATTTTCAAAACAAAAAAAAAAATTCAAGTTATGAAATGCAATTTTGATTCATTATCCTACTTTTATATAGAATCAGCAACAATCTTAGGTAAACATATAATTAACTAATTATTAGGCTATGTGCCTCAAAAGGGAGGAGCTTAATATGTGTGCTATGTAGGCGACACATAGAAACTAAAGATTTCTATATATCAAATAGTCTAAACCAACATATTATATCATAAATGATAAACCAAGAAATTAGCAAGCAAGTTGCAGTTCTAGAAGCAATTAAGAGATACATGATGATTATCTTGGGATTTCACTTCCAAATGGCTGCCACCTCCATTTTACAAACTCATAGTCTAGCATACTATTATGATAAAAATTAAAATCTCTGTCCACATAAGGGCAAGAACCATCTAAATAATATGGTTTGAATCATCTCTCACCCATCTTCCATTAAAAATATCACAATCTTCAAAAGTGCTACTAAAATTTCCAAATTTTGAGAAATTACACCAGCATGATCTTTGATCTAAACCATCTCAGCTAACAATCTCATTACCAACAAAGCAAAAATGGCTCATTCAAGTAACTGTAGACGCTACAAAAAGAGAACTCACCAAATCCACCGTACAGTTATAGTCCTACTCAATGTATAAGATCATACTTGGGCAGTCTGTAGAAAAGAAAAACATATAAATGCAATTAGATAGAGAACAAGTGTTGAATCCATTCCTGTTATTCTGAAAACAAGTGTTGTTTTTTTGGGGTGCTTGAGGTACCGACATGAATATATAAGCTTGGAGTTTATTAGGCATTTTTAATTTTTGTGTTCAGATTCCTTCTTCATTGACTCTCTTGGATGCTGTTGACAGGTATACACAGCTTAACAGTTACCCTCTTCACAAAACAAAAAAAAGGCATAGAATCAAGAAATTAACGCATTAAATTTTAGCCGGATTGAAAGAACTAAAAATAAGGTAAATCGAAATATGAGGAGGCATACCAATGACAATTGAAGGAGATGAAGTGTGGTTGCAAAAAACTCCAGACCAAGAACTAAAAATAAAAATTAGGTTAAACATTGCATTAATCGAACAATAATATTACGAAGAGGAATACCAATTTCGAAAGCAGATTTGGCTGGACCAGAAACGAATTTTGAAAGATGTGGCTTCAATCGAACAAAAACAGCTCTCTTTATAGGAGAAATCTGGGATTTGAATTTTGAATGTGGAGCCATTTTAGCTGTTTTCATGTGTAATCTGTTCACAAGCGAAGTATTCTAAGGAAAGATGCTTACCTATTGCGTCTTCCTTCTTCCGGCCACCTCTGTTGTTGAGAAATCCCATCTGTGCTGACAACTTGCGATTAAGGGAAATTTGACCTGTAAAGAGGAATGAGGCGTTCGTTTGGAGGGGAAAGCAGAAGAAAATGGAAAAAAGGGTTAAGGGAGAGGGGAAAGTAGGTAACCGAAGAGCACAAGAATACTTGGGTATGCAGTGTGGTGTTGTACCAGAAGCTTAATTGGTGGTACATTTCTTAATTTTAAGATCATGTACACTCTCCCTCCAATATCCATTATAAAGGAGTAAAGATTATAATACATATTGTAAGGATAAACAAATAATTTATTAAAATTTAATAGTATTACTTATAAACAACTTTTATAGTCACGTGAATCATTCTTAACCATTTTAATACATTTGGTTCTTTTATCACATATATGGTTTTTTAAATAGAGATTTTTAGTCATATAGTTATTTTTTGTTTAAAGTTAAATTAAAAGAATTAGATTGATTAAACACGAGCTGACTTGAATTTTTTACAAGTCAAAATCAGCAACACAAGTGTTTTGTTTTTTAATCGCATCATGTGATAACCCACTAATATGTATATACTCGTGATTACAGTAATGTAAAGTAGTTGTAACATTAATATTATGAGTTATACTCATTTAATCACACCTTGTTACATAATTTGTAGTTCGTATTTATGTTACAGCATGTTACATTGGTGCAATTTATATTGATTTTAAAAATCGTTAAATTGATCGGATCTCTAACTTGTCCAAATATAAATTTATATAAAATAGTCTAATTTTGTAAAAAATAACATTGTAATATATATTCAAGATGACTGGAAAACCTTTTTTTAAAAAAAAAAAAGATGGTTAGTTTTTATAAAAAGAGAAAATTAGTGTAACAATATATATTACTAATTGTTACATTGGTGTAATTATGAACGTTTTCGAAAAAAAATTGAGATGACTATAATGAAATTAAAGAAAAAATTATGACAAGTTTATTAGTTTATTATTATAGTTTTTACAAAAATAACATATTATAAAAAAGTTACAATATTATAGAAATCAGTAAAGAATCTTCTTATTTAAAAATAGGAAAATTGGGGATTTTTAAAAGCGTGATACTTGTATGTTACATATGTGTAAATTGTACAAGTCACTTCATGAGTTACATATACACAACTTCGTAATTTACATACATTTATTAATATATTTTTTTTTCTTATTAGATTTCTAATCTTATAATAAAAAAATTGTGAAAAAAATTCTAAAAATAATTGATTATTAGGAGTTTCTTAGTTTTTTTTTCTTTCTCCGAAATAAGGAGTTTTGTTTTGCAACCTTTTATACACACACATTAATAAGAAACCTGTGCGATTTTGTTAGTTTTCTCATTTGTAGAATTAGGGTTGTTTATCTACGTCATAAATCATCCATATATCAATTAAATAATAAAAAAAAATACATAAGATAGTAACAAATACACGATTAAAAAAATGTGAATCACGTTATGGTTCTTTTAAAAATCCAAAATGAAAAACCCACATATCAAAGGTCTAGTTATCCAATTGATTCACCGACACCAAAATCAAAAACAAATAACAATTAAGAGGTCATGGTCGGCGATCTCTTCTTCTGTCAAAAAATGGAAACCCACATTGTGTTTATGTTTAAACTTTAAATTCCCTAAACCTTTGACTTTAGTGGTTGTAAAGAGACTACCATTTAATAATTCATAGCCTTTTAATGAAATTGTATAATGTAAAAATCTAATCTTAGAAAAAAAAAACATTAAACCCTATTTGAATCCTCCTTTTGCAATCTTAAAAAGAAAATAAATGAGTGCGATGAATAAAAAATGAGTTTTAATATAATTTAATATGAATCATAATTGTATTTTCAAGATTACAAATGAATGGCTCATACATAATTTAAAAGTTTCTCTATAAGATTGAGTTTTCAAATTATAAAATCTTATTCTTATCTCATCTCACTATTATAATAAACAAAAATCTTTTTTTGCACTTGTCACATTTTTAGACTCATAATGCCACATGTCTTCCTTTCTTTATGATATCACTTAATTCTCTTTCATATTAATTAATTTCATAATTATCTCTCTATTAACTAATTATAACACTAATGATATTATTTACGTTTTTAATATAAAAATAATTATTAAATAAAATAAAAATCAATATTTTTTATTAAAAAAATAATTTATTTATTTTTTCTTAGAAATGAAAATTTTCTAATAATCAAAATTTTTGAATGATAAGAAAGATTTTATATCGCTATTTTTAGAATTTTCTCTTTTCTAAAAAACAAGTTTTCTCAAAAAAACAAATTTTTTTAAAAGAATGAAATAAACTATAAAACAAAGATTTCAAAAAACAATAATCTTAATGATGTTTTTAACACGAAATGCCTAAAAATAAATATTTTAAAATCCTAAACTTTTAAAAATAATAGTGAAAATTACACTTTTAATCCTTATGTTTAATGATATTTTCATATTATGACATAACTAAAATAATTGCACCTTACCATCTTATTTTGCAGGAAAAATTATAGTTTGGATCATTTATATTAAATGATATTTTAAAATTAGGCCACTTAACTTTAATATTTAAGAAACATTGTACCTTACCATCTTAATTTTGCAACAAAAAGTTTTTCCCAAAAAAAATAAAATAATTATTTTAGTTGCTATAGAAATTTCAGTTGTTACAAGTTAAGAAACTCGAGGACTAATTCTTTGGTTATAAAAAATTTTAATTATTGTTTTATTACTTAAAATGTTTATTGATGCGTAAATTATTCATTTTATATAAAAATACCATTTTATAATTACTAAATTTTTATTGTTAACTGGTTTATATTTTATAGAGTAAATTGCACTTTTGGTCCTTTATGTTTACACAAAATTTCAGAGATAGTTTTTTATGTTTTAAAATGTCAAAATCAATCCTTTAAGTTTTCAAATGCTGCAAACTTAGTTTCTTTCTCCGTTAACGCCGTTAAATACTAACAGAATAGGGGCATAAATGTCAAAAAAAATCATATAAGTAATTGAGAAAATTTCACTTTTTGTCCTTTATGTTTACATAAATTTTCAGATATGGTCATTTATTCTGTGAGTACTTGACGGCGTTAACGTGGAAATGACCGAGTTTGCAACATTTGAAAATTTAAAGGGCTGATTTTGACATTTTGAAACATAAAGAACTATCTCTAAAATTTTGTGTAAACATAAAGGACTAAAAGTGCAATTTACTCTATTTTATATTAAATCAGTGTAACACACGATGCAATAGTCTAGTATTTATATAGACACTCATCTCAAGCATGATATTTAAAGGACAATTATAACCCTTTCATATAAAAAACAAAAAAAAATATAATAAATTCTTATAATCTTTTATCTCCATCACTCTTCCTTGACCACGAACACCGTGAAACCGTGGCTAAAACTGTCATCTGCCTCGTATCCCTTTTACTTTTTAATCTCCGTGAAACTGCCGTTGAATTCAGACCTTGCAATTTAGTTGGTGAGGTTTCCAAATTAAACCTGAACCGGAACCGGTCCTACTTAAACCGACGAGTACAGGCGGGTCCGGTTTCTCAAAGAAATCGTAACTGAAACCATAATTACCATAATCGGTTCCGCCTTTACACGGCCAAAACCGGAACCCGCCAAAACCCGATAAATCCCGGTCAAACCTGGCTCTAACCGGAACTGGCTTGGACCCGGAACTGGTTTTAAAAAAGAACGACTTGTACACGTCTAACTCGTGGTGGTTTTGACCGAAATACAAAATTGGGCTCAATAGTAGAGGTGAACAAAAAAACCGGTTTGGGTTCTCAAACTGGTTTCCAAACCGGTATTCCATTGTTCTCAAACCGGTTTCATCCAAACCGGTTCCCAAACCGGTCCGAACCGTCGGTTTGGCATAAGTTTGACATCCTCATCTCCCAAACCGGTTTCAAAACTATCCAAACCGTACTATAGGTTTGACATCCTTATCTCCCAAACTGGTTTCCAAACCGAACCGGTTTTCACCCAAACCGGTTTTGACCATCCGTTGACCAAACCAAATCGGTTCTCATGAAGAAAAAAACCGGTTTGTGCAACCCTACTCAATAGTAAGAGCATCAGGTTTAAATGTTTAATCATATAAACATCGTCAAAATTTGATAATTGATTCGTTAATTAATTAGATCAAACGTATTAGGCCTGATTAAGCCCATTATATTTAATAAGAAATTAGGCCCATTTATGGCATAATCCATAATGTCTATACCCCTTTAAAGTGACAAACTTAACGTTACCACTTACCAGTTACCAGTTTACCACAATCAATCATTACGCAATTTATTGAAACCTATGAAAAAAAT
This sequence comes from Mikania micrantha, assembly GCA_009363875.1. NCBI lineage: Eukaryota > Viridiplantae > Streptophyta > Magnoliopsida > Asterales > Asteraceae > Mikania > Mikania micrantha. The sequence goes on from CM018693.1 coordinate 45,152,164, forward strand.
AGACGATTTACCGATTAGCACATTTGACGATCATTTACTGTTGAATATGCGACAAATAAGTAATTATGACCAATGTTTTCAGAACCGGACCGGACGCCTTACTGGTTACTGGTCGGACCGGTCAGACCGGATTCAAGAACCGGAATAATTTTGAAAAATATTTAATGTTTTTAAAAATCAAATATAAGTTTGTGTAATTATATGTTAGTTTAAAAAAAAAAGTTTTTTCTTCTTGAAATCTTGTTCCACATAGGTGAGATGACAAATAAATAGATTCTTCACTTCTCTATATAAAAGAATGAAAAGAAGCACAAGTTTGTATGAAAAAAATTGTCCCACATTGGTGAGATAACAAATAAAGGGGTTCCCACCTCTCTATATAAAGAAGAAAGGGGAGTACAAATTTGCATGAAAATAGTTGTCCCACATTGGTGAGATAATAAAGGAAGAGGTTCCTCACCTCTCTATATAAAAAAGAGGAGTAGTAGTTTTTTTTAAAAAGTCCCGTCCGATTGTTTTTCCGGTTCCGGTCCGACCGCCAAACCGTTTTGGCCGGGCGGCTCGTGAAGGGGCGGTTCTTCTAATTAGTGTGGACCGGTTGTGTGTGCGGTCCCCGGTCCGGTCGCGAAAACACTGATTATGACAACATAATATTAATTTTATCATCAACATTTAGTCAGAAACTTTGTTTAAAAAATTAAATGTGAAATAGGGGTCTAAGGAGGGTCAGGTAGTTTTCCCAGTAGCCCAGCAGGGTTTCCGTCTGAGGTGGTTGTGGTGGCTCATGGGAGGTCCATGTAACTAGACCTTGGTGACATGGACTGGAAACAGTGGGCTCACACGATTGAGACATTCGCCGTTCAAAAAAAATAGTCAGAAACTTTGTTTAAAAAAATAAATGTGAAATATGTGCAAAACTTGGTGTGCTAGGGGCTCCGTCCGTCTGGACTAGTTGCCAGCTTGGGCATCCTTTAGCCATTGGGGGCCGCGTACGGAGTACTCGGCAGTTAATTAGTTGGCCATTCAAAAAAAAAACAAAGAAATATGTGCAAAACTGTTAAAATCATGTGTAACGTGCATTTAATTACAGTTAACTGTTTAAATATTTCCGATGTCCAAGCTAAATAAAAGGTATTATTATATATTTAATTATAAATATACATTTTTAAGCGTTTATTATGTGTGACTACAATCAATTAAACTATTACTTTTGCATAATAGTATGCATAAAGTGACTAATTATAACATGTAATTAAACACTAAGAAGTTTTTATTTTTCTCTAACTATACGTATATGTTGCCAATATTGTATTTACTGTGACATTTCGTTCTTTATTACAAGGTAATTTCCTATATTCATGAATTAACATTTTAATTAATTACATCATGATTGAATATGTATATACATGTGAATCTGTGTATATAGGTAAGGAAATTACAAGATGAAACAAATCACACATGTCATTACGCAGAATTGCCGAATTACGCGAAATTTCTATAATAATGACCAAATACCAAATTTAAGGATCCAAAACTAAATCAATATCAATTATATGATTAACTGAAATGAAATAAGTGATAACATAACTAAATCAAAGAATCCCTAAGTTCGATAAGTCAAATTGCGAAAATCTGCGAAAAGGCAATTCGGCATTCGTAATTGGCAAATTCATGACTACTCGAACTTCCTAATCACATTATAATCATAATGGGATGTAATTGGAAGCATGACAATGATAGTTGATCATTATTAGCAATTCCTGAAGCTAAACGCGAAAAGCCGAACAAGTAATCGCAAAAATGGAAAAAAATCAAACAAAACCCTTGATTTTATTCCATGTCTATCCTATGTCCATATCTATCTTATCATATCTGATTAAAATCAGCTAGATAAGGCCAAAATAAAACTTCCAAACTTGGAAAAGAAGTTGAATGCACATAAAAACAAAGATCTTGACTTTGGTCAAAGTTTCTACACCACTCTTTCCTCCCTCATCCTCTCAAACTCGACCTAGAACTCCTATAAAACTTCTGGAACCTTAAACACACTTCAAACATCAGTTCTAATCAGATCCAAGTGGTATCCAAACCCAAAAACAAGTGAAATCAAGAATCAAGCTTCAAAAGTGTGATTTTTGGTGATTTTCAAGCCAATTCTTGGCCAAGTAAGTTTCTAACTCAATCCTTGATTCTAATAGCATCATATGACTTAAATAAACATGTTTGAATGATTGGTGAAGTTTGAAAATCATCAGATCTTGAAAACTCATGAAAAGGGCATTTTGGTCAAAAAAGTGGATTTTTCAAAGTTGTCCAAATTGATATTTTTCTTCACAAAACATTAGATATATGTTAAAAACTAGGATCTGGAGATTTTGGCCAGGAAAAAATGCAACGAAATTTGATTTGGCTCACAAAAACAATGATAACACGATGTGGCCCGGGCGCGGCCTGGGAGCAGCCCTTGGCTGATCGTTACCGAGATCGTCTTGGTCGTTACCGGGATCGCACTAGTCGTTACCGAGATCGTAATAGGAAACGACCAGCCGGCTCGGTCATGGCTAGGCCAGCCCTGACAAGCGACCAACCGGCTCGAGCCATGAGCCACAACCACCGAACCGCCACCACTAGCCATCGCCAACCACCGGACCAACACCTCCTGCCACCGCACCGCCGCCGTCGTTTGCCGTCGCCTGCCGGAATACGGCGAATCTCCGGCGAATTTCCGGCCAAAAGTCGCCGGCGGCAGAATATTCCGGCGAGATGGAATATTCCGGCGAATATTCCGGCCAAAATCTGATTTTCTCCGTTTTGCGTTCTAAACTGCGTTTCGCGCTCCGGTTCGCAATCCGATGATCCGTTTTCGATAAAAAGAACATATTTTTAATCGATTTCGCGTTCCGGACTCGATTTCGCTAACCGTTTTGCAATCCGGTAACATGATTTTTGTCTGATTTCTGATTAACACTCCGGTTTCAATACAGGACTTAATTCAATCTTTGAAATTCAATACGAAAACATATTCTCAATCGATTTCGCGTTCCGGACTTGATTTTGTGAACCGTTTTGCAATCCGATGACCTGATTTTTGTCTGATTTCTGATTAACACTCCGGTTTCAATACAGGACTTAATTCAATCTTTGAAATTCAATACGAAAACATATTCTCAATCGATTTCGCGTTCCGGACTCGATTTCGTGAACCGTTTTGCAATCCGATGACCTGATTTTTGTCTGATTTCTGATTAACACTCCGGTTTCAATACATGACTTAATTCAATCTTTGAAATTCAATACGAAAACATATTCTCAATCGATTTCGCGTACCGGACTCGATTTCGTGAACCGTTTTGCAATCCGATGACCTGATTTTTGTCTGATTTCTGATTAACACTCTGGTTTCAATACAGGACTTAATTCAATCTTTGAAATTCAATACGAAAACATATTCTCAATCGATTTTGCGTTCCGGACTCGATTTCGTGAACCGTTTTGCAATCCGATGACCTGATTTTTGTCTGATTTCTGATTAACACTCCGGTTTCAATACAGGACTTAATTCAATCTTTGAAATTCAATACGAAAGCATATTTTCAATCGATTTCGCGTTCCGAACTCGATTTTGCGATCCATTTCGTAATCCAGAAACCCGATTTTCGATCTAAAAGTCGATTAAGATTAGGGTTTTAACGACGGCATGCAATTATCATTAATTTACAAACAAATGAGTATAAGAACTCAATTACTAAACAAAATCAGTGATTTTAACATTACAAATTAACTGATGACCTTATGACATTGATTCTGAATAAATACGTGATTCGGAATCAGTTTGATGAATTGAATTACATTATCCTTGATATTTAATGTCAAGAAATGTTCTGATAATCCAAATTGGATACAAAGAACTTATAAAACCTTAACAATATGCAGAATTCAATTGAAGTTGTGTGTAATATTGCAACAACACCGGTGAGTTTCATAGACCCCTTTTAAATGTTTTGATTTCTAAAACTCGGGGTTTGCATTACAATTACATTATGGTTGCATATTTCAATTACAACTATATGCTTGCATGTTACTTATACATTTCAACTCTTGTATGATAATTACATGAAAATTGTACCATGCTATCATAAAAGTCCTCACATAACAACTGTAACCAATAAACTCATGGATGAGCCGGATGATAACAATGATAGTACTATCGGGCTGGCAACCCCATTCACGGGTAGATAGCGTCTACCCTTGTGTGAATGCATGTTACCATTTATTACATTACAAGATAACAGCTTAATGCAACGATATGCATTAAGAGTGAGGCTAAGGTTTTACCTTCGGGTATTGTCGCCAATTACATTACAGTCACATAGGCTTTGGTTATGGGTTTTCATGGTGAATCATATTCATAAAGTAGTGTGTGCCTACATATTCAACATGTCATAGCATATCATATCACGTTATCATATTTATGAACTCACCAGCATCCTTGCTGATCTTTTATATTACAAAACCTTTTTCAGGAAGAACGTAACAAGTGCGAGAGTGAGGATGCACGATTACAAGACACGTTTAGTAACTTATAACTGGTTAATGTTGTTTAAGAATGTTGAAACTTAATGTATAATATTATAGTTATGATGTAATATATAGTGTGTATGGTTTGCCATGGATGTATGATACCAAAGTAACAATCAGTTACACCCATCTCTACGACCTCATCATCAAGCTTCCGCGACACGATACAACAGTTACTGACTTCATGCGTCCTTCAGTGACTATATTAGGTCAAGTGAGAGATAGGGGTGTGACATTTACCGACTCAATCAAAAAACATGTTTTAATTGATCGTATGTTTCAAAGGAGAAAACCACTTTTTACTCTTTTTAGAGAACCGGTTCCTATATATATTGATGGAAATAGAATGATCGATTTGCCACCTCTATTGTGGGAGTCTTCTCTGTGCTTACAATCAGTGTTGTTATAACCGGACTGGACCGCGAATTGGCAACGTAACCGGTCCAAAATAAGGGTTTCAGGCCGCTCTCAGTTGAACTGATCATGATGGCCGGTTTGTTTTGTTTTTTTTTTTTTTAAATCCAAAGAATCAAACATTAAAACTAAACCTTATATTTCTTAACATGTTTATGTTTATTTAAATATTACAAATGTTTCTTTAAATGTTCTTATAATTCTATAATTTTTCATGATTTTTTAAATATTTCTAATATTAATCGGTTCTTAAATATAGTTTAACCGGTCCTACCAATATTCGAATATTGGTTGCAATGAATATCGTTCATGAAAGTCTCAATTGACACACAAGTTACACGGGTCAATGGATGATGGATCAATATTTTCTACAATGAGACGCGAATATAGATTGACTCATTAATGGATAAATAAGGAATACTAAAACAAAAGATAGAAGTAACCCGTTGTCGTATTAAAAAAATAGTAATAATGACATATATTCTCTTATTTATAACTTTAATTACATATATACTCGAATCAAAAGTTATTTTACATATAACTATTTTTCTTTTGTAATTTTCCTTCTTTATATAATGGAAAAAATGTAATTTAAAATTTTAGGCAAGAGAATACATATAATTTAAAAAATTAGTTAAGAGAATAAATGTAATTCATTTTTTACGTTGAATATATGTGTAATTTATAAAGTTTATATTCGAATATATGTAAATGTTGATAAAAAAAGTGTTCTCTTAAGATATTTTTTTTTATCTATATATGGGTAAGAGAACCAAATAGTTTCTAGCCTTACTTATCTTATAAGAGGTCTTGGGTTGGAGTCTCATCTAGAGCAAATATTGCTCTGGGGTGAGCCAGAGGGTTTTCCTAGTTGTAGGTTTTTTCCTGGGCAGGTGAGTCAGGTCACCGCGCTTTATTATTCGGGCGGAATGGTGATCTATTTGCCAGGGTGATCCTGGGTGGCTGGACGTTTGCTGTTCAAATATATATATATATAGGGGAAGGTTCCATTGTTAACCCTCCCTTATAGCGTTAACCGCTTAACCCTAGCGTTTTTTGGCCGAATCTTAGTTTTTTTTCATGTTTTTATTATACATAAATAGGGGGGTTTCTTTTTTGTGTTTTTGCTAATTCATCACCGTTTGGAGGTTATAATAAGTGTAAGTTACTTACACTTACTATAACCTCCAAACGGTGATGAATTAGCAAAAACACAAAAAAGAAACCCCCCTATTTATGTATAATAAAAACCATGAAAAAAAACTAAGATTCGAGCAAAAAACGCTAGGGTTAAGCGGTTAACGTTATAAGGGAGGGTTAACATTTGAAGCTCTCCCTATATATATATAGGGGATTGTTCGAATGTTAACCCTTCCTTATTGCGATAACCGAATAACCACATAATATTACTCTGGGACCAACACAAAAGTAAATCTAATAGTGTAGGTTTTTTTTTCTTTTTTAACTAATGTAGGGCCCACTTACATTAATAAAAAAATAAGAAAAAACATATACCTTTAGATTTACTTTAATGTGGGCCCAAAGTAATATAATGTAACGCAATAAGGACGGGTTAACATTTGATCATCTTTCTATATATATATATATATATATATATATATATATATATATATATATATATATATATATACGGGTAAGAGAGATGACAGGAAATAAGAGAGGGAATAAATGCATTGTCGGAGAAAAGTACACTTTGCAGTTTGTATAATTAAGGGTGTGGTTATCTACACACCTCAGAATTTTAATTCAACACCCCGCCGCCATCCATACGCCCCGTAGTGGCCACTACGGGGCTTTTTAGCCACAGACTGAGAACCTTAAACGACAGAATTCTTTTGTCAGCTTTTTCAGGGCCTATACGCCACGTAGTGACCACTACAGGGCATATAGGGTTAAAAAAAACAAACGCAGAAGCTTGGGGCGTTTGAGTGTTATTTGGGGGGTTTGGGTATGATTTTTGGGGTGTAAAAATATAGTTTTTTTGTTAAAAAATATTCACAAAATATAAAATTTTTGTTTAAAAACTATTTTTATATTTTGCGTATTTTGCTACGTATCTTGCGACGTATCTCTCGTAGCATTTATACTTTACGACGACGTATCTCTCGTACGTAAAAGTTTAGTTATTTTTTTAAACGCATGTTTTTTTGTTTGTAAAAATCTAATATTTTTTTGTTTAAAACTTGTTTTTTATTTTTTACGGCCTCTCAGTTCGTTTATTTTTTAATTTTTTTTTAAAACATTTAGTTTTGAAAGCTAAAAATGTTTTTAATTTTTAGATTTAAATAAAATTTAAATATATTAATTAATTGATATATGAATGACGTTCTTTGTTTAAGCATACTGATGTTATAGATGAATAACGTTTACTTTGACGGTAATCTGAGACAAGTTGTTGGTACAGGCGGTTATAGTTGTAGTCGTAAATTTCTGGCGACGAAGAGTCACACAAATTCCCCCAACGACCCTTAAACTTTTTCCAGTCACCGTCTGAAAAACTCGCCTTGCAGTGTTTTGCGATATTTTCGCTTATGTGCCACCTGCATAAATACCTGGAAGCGTGTGGAAAGACCTTACGACATGCATTCATCAGAGCAAGGTCTCTGTCGGTTATTATCACGCGGGGCTCCATACACTTATCTAGCATATCTTTTACTCGTTCTAGAACCCAATGATAATTTTCCTCTTTTTCTTTACTCACGAACGCGTGAGCAATACAAAACGTATGCTGTGTTGAGGTAACACCAACTATCTGTACAAAAGGAAGTTTGTACATGTTAGTCTTGTAAGTCGCGTCGATCATAAGAACATGTGGGAACGCACGCCACCAGGTGTATGATTTTTTATGACAAAAGAAAATCTCCTCCACGACATTCGTTTCAGAGTTTTCCCGAGTAAAGTATACGTAATTTTTAGTATGTAGCAGGTTCTCTAAGACCTGCATTGGGGTTGATCCGACTTTTTGTTTATTTTTAAATTTATGCTGCACATTGTATACGTCTCTACGGATGGAGACGTTGTTGGGATTCTGCTTCTTTAGGCTGGAGGGTATGTTGCGTGGGTCCATGTGTTGCTCAGTCAGATGATGCACAATGTTTTGTTCCTGCTCGGACATTCTTCTAACAAACGGGTGCCCCTCAAGATTTTGAGCAGGTTCATGGTTGTGTTTGTCGTTTCTGACCTGAAGCTTCCAACCATTAGAATCAGAGTCGTATATCCCTATTAATTTAAAAGGACACCCGATTTTTTTGCTACCGGTACGCCTTAAGATGGCTGTACTATTGTGTTCACCACTACGATCACACACAAGCCAGATTTTGTTGACCTCATCGGTCCCCTTCTTTTCCTTAGATCGTCCGGTAACTACGATGTATCAATTATCAAGGGCTCTAGTTTTCACCCATGCCATCAGCTCCTCCACAGAAATGAATATCTGAAAACAATGTTGTCATTAAACTAATGTCAATCTAACTAAAAACAAGTGAAAATATATTACCTCATTGGTATTCCAGTCCATATTTTGGTATACAATGTCAGCTTCTTCCTTTTTAACGGCCACTTGGGGTGGTTGTGATTGTTCACCACCGTAACATTCCCTGTTAACGTCTTCATCATAGCAAGGTTCCTGGTTCAAATCAAACTGCCAGTACGAAGTTTGACCCGCAACCTCTTCGTTAAGATCTGGCAATGCGGGTCTATTTGTCGCCTCAGACGATTGCACACCAGTCTCATCCTTAAAAACATTATGATTAGTTTGTCATTTGATTAACAATAAAAGCAAGTAAATACAGTTTCGTACCTGATATGTTTCAGCCACACGCGAAACGTCGGAATATTGACCAAAGAAAAAGTCTCCGTCCCACCAAGACATATTTCAAATAAAAAATACGGCTGTAGAGTGTAGATATTTAATAAACGAAACAAGAGAAACTTGTTCAAGTATTTGGAAAGTGATTCGAGGGAATGTGTGATATTGCAACGCAGTATGTGTGTATATATGGGCGATGAATTCGTAAGTTACAAACTATTTGTCACGTTTTAAACATTAAACGCCACGTAATGGTCACTACGGGGCGTTTAGGGATAACCCTAAACGCCCCGTAGTGACCACTACGAGGCGTTTGGGTCTAATCAACTGACATGTCGGAAGCTTTTGCAGAACATCGTACGAAAACGCCCCGTAGTGGACACTACGGGGCGTGTAGGTCTAATCATGGTACCTGTCGTTTGACCAAGATAGTACAATCCGTACCTAAACGCCCCGTAGTGGCCACTACGGGGCGTTTGAGGGGTGTGCAGACATTATTTTGAGGTGTAAGTTTAACACCACCCATAATTAATGTGTCAAGAACTTGTATGGTCATATCTATTCATCACACGTCTGTTACTTCACATGTGTATCAAATATGAGACAAATAAACAACTAACATCATTATCCATTTTTTACATACATATGTGTTATAATCACTTCATTGTAATCCTTAAACCTGTATTTAATATTTTATTATTTTTTTAATTAAAGACTTATATTTGTATTAAACACAACAATAAAATTACATAATAAAATTAAAAAGAAAATAAAATTACGTAATAAAATAAAAAAATATATTTAAATAAAATCACTCCATATTATATTTTTTTCATTATCCGATCTTTTGTCTACTTGGTCATGTCACGCACGCGATTGATTAGGTGATCGGTTGGAGTACGTAACAACTTTATATCATTCTTGTATTGCTTTTGCTATTGTAAGTCGACAAATTTTTGTAACGACTCTGAGATGGCCTCCAACGTTCTTTGTAGTCGCTTGAAGACAAAGCTTCCAGTCGTTTTCCTTTATTGTTTTGACGGCGGACGTTGTGGTTCATGTGGTGGCATGTCCATCTTGACTTCATCGTTAGACTCGTTTAAATCTACCAGACATCGACCGGTGGAATCGGACTGAGTGGTCGTGTACTTGCGAGACGATGACGTCTTGCTACGTTTCGAAGTTCGGAACTTCAGGACGAGATGCAATTTTGTTGATTTTCTCATAACTTGTCACACCGTGATATGAGAAATGGTCCGTTCTCTCTAGCATAGGCCATCAAATCCTCATTCATGACCATCTCGTCATTAGCACAACTTTTCTGGTTGTTGTGGTGTTATAGAAGCCGTTAAACATCGCGACTTTCTGTCGTTCGTTCGGTAGGCATCACGACCAATTGCTGCAAACAATTGTGCCCGAACAAGTTTCCAAAATTTCATACTCGTTTGGTTGTTACATACGAACGAATCATCAGAAACATTGATATAGGCACAATCGAGTGCAACCTCCTGAACGTCCATCCATCGAGTTATGTTTGTTTTGATTGTTTTTGCGACGACCTCCTTTCTTTTATGTTTTCGTCGTGATGTAGCAGGTTCGGGTCGGGTTGTGTTTCTAATAGAACTTCGGTGTCAGGATTGGATTGAGTTTCAGAATCGTTTCGAACGTATGTGATTGTTGGTTAAAAAAAAGGTTGTTATGGGAACCAGTTGACAAATGTTAGAAGGCGGTTCGTATTATTTGAGTTATTTTGTATCGGCTTGTGGATGATAAAAATTTATGAGTGGATTAAAAAACAAATTGTTTGGGTTGTTTGGATCCATAGTGTAGAGAATACTTTTTGAAAAGTTTGAATTTTTTTACACTACAACAAAAAGAGCATTTGCGGTCGCAAATCAGTCGCAAATGCGCTTTTGCTACCATTTGTTCTTAGTTGAGCATAATTGACCAATATCTATCCTAAGTAATCCAATTTTACTAACATTTAATGTCATATAATTAATCAATAATAATCTTAATATCACTCCTAATTGATTAATATTATTAACTCTAATAAAAAAATATTAACCTAATTATCGTTGTAGATATATCGGTACCTAAATAGGAAACAAAAATGTTCATAATAAGCAAAATTAACCCTATATGCGACGAAATCATTTTAGGTAATTAAGATTGCAAATTTTCTTTAGGTCAATGTATTTGTGATCATTTTTGTAACTTATTTAACATCAATTATTATTTTAAAAATTTAACAACTATAATTGCGATCAAAAGAATATCAACAGCTACATTTGCGATTGGTTTGGTTTTATTCTATTTTTCTATGACTATAAAATTAGAGATTGAAGTTTGTGACCAAAAAAATTTTGTAGCTAATTTTGCGTTCATTTTAGACCAAATTAAGTTATATTAGTGTTACTTTTAAAAATTAACAACAGTGTTTTGCGAGTGGGTCAATTTTGGTAACTTTATTTTCGACAAGGTGAATTGTGATTTTTACTTTTTTACTCAAAAATTAACCGTCCTTGTGACAAAAACAATTTTGTCGTTATATTTGCGACTATTTTTTGACCAAAACAAATACAATCGCTAATTTTGCGACCTACTTTATGTAAGTTGCTAATTTTGCAACCGAAATAATTTATGTAGCTAATATTTCACTGATTTTTAGACCAAATTAAGTTATATTTTACTTTTAAAAATTAACAATTGCATTTTGCGAGCGAAGTAATTTTCGTTGCTTAATTTGCGACCCTTTTTGCATCCAAATAAATTTTGAATTTATATTTTTGTTTTTTTCATAAAATTAGCGACCGTTGTGTGACCAAAATAATTTCGTCGCTATATTTGTGACTATCTTGTGACCAAAATAAAAATCATCGCTAATTTTGCGACATATTTTATGTAAGTCGCTAATTTCGCGACCAATTTTGATTTGGTAGCTGCTTTTGCGACAACTTTGATTTCGGTCGCTATACGGTTGCTAATTTAGCGACTATTTTAGTTGGTCGTAAGTTTTGGTCGCTTTTGCCCATTTTTGTAGTAGTGTAGTTGGGCAAATGTTTTTTTATTGAAGTTGGTTGAATTTATAAGGTAGAAGTTTAAATTTATTTTTATTATTATTATTATCATTATCATTATCATTATCATTGGCTTTACAACGGTTCAATACCCCCTTTTAACGACTATATCCCCAACAGTCAAAAGAGGCTTCCCCATGACCACCCTCACACCTCTCCTTCTTCACGCCTCATCATGCCCACGTGTAGTGGGTTCGGATGCAATGGGAGCGTGACTAAGGCTCCTGACACTCCGGTCACCCCATTACACATGACCTGATAGATAAAGAAGAATTTTAGTATTACTACATTACATGACCTGATAGACAAAAAAAGAATTTTAGTATTACTATTTTTTTTATCTTAAAAATGTGTGGTCATCGTAATCAACTATAGCTTCGGTCATCGTAATTAACTAAAATTTAAACACATCATAAAAAGTTGTAAACACATCATAATACTTTTCTTAATTATTGATGGCAAGAAGTACAAATAGCATGAGATTAAACGAAGCCTCCATAGTTTGTTCAGTATGACAGCTCAAAATAAATTCTTGGTCCCAAAAATTATGTCTATTAAAATTTTTGGTCCACCATTCGTGTCCTGAGCAAGTCCAATTTAAATTTTCAAACAATTGAGAAGAATTTTACGCCTACTGATGTGTAGGTGTGTGGTTAGAACTCATTTAAGATCGAGCTTGTCACGTGATCCCTTGCTTCTTAACGGTGACGACAAAGGTGAGTTCTTCCATGGCTGGATTGGCCGCCACTACGCCAATCAGCGGCTAAAAAGACAAAAACGCAGAGATTCTTAGCTACGACATGTATTAGCTATAGCTCTCTTATGACTATAAGCTATAGTGAAGACTTGTGGAAGTTACTTGTATTGTCGTTATTGCTTCGTCTCTATAGCAAAACAATGTCGTCGTTATACATGTCATATCTATAGATTCACTTCTAGTGATGACATGTCGTCGTTATATGTATAAATAAAAAAACTTTTGATAAAATTGAAATTCATTTTCAGAAAATTAAAAAATAATAATTAATAAATTTGTTTCTATAGTGATGACATGTCGTCACAAAAAGAAAATTTAAAATATCAGCTTTGAACATATAGAGACGAGATGTCGTTGTTATACCTTAATAAAAAAAGAATTAAATAATTTTGAAAATATATATAACGATGACAATTGGTTGTTATAGGTTAAGTTCATGAAATTTCCGTACTCACTTTTAAGGACGACTTGTCCTTGCTATATGTATATCTGCAGATTTTCAAAATCTGCTTTTTTTCTTCCTTCTTATTTTTCCAGATTTTTTAAAAACCTTAGCAAACAATGAATCAAAATCTGCCAAATATCATTCAATCTAAATTTTAAATCATTCAAACCTAAATTTTAAATCATTCAAACTAAGGGTGTTCAAAATATCTGAAACTCGAAAAAAGTCGAAATCCGAATCGTATCCGAAACCCGAAAAAACCTTATTCGAAATCTATTTCGGGTTTTTCGGTTCGAATAATATGATTTTAGATTCGGGTCGGGCCGGGTATCCAAAAAACCCGAAAAAACAGGTTTATTCGGGTTGTTCGGGTTATTCAGATGCATCAATTCGAGTTTTTCGGGTCGGATAATATATTTTGAATTTCGGGTCGGGTTGGGTTTCGGGTAGACAAAAAAAAATTCAAACCCAAAAAACCCGATTCGAAAAACCCAAAAAACTCGTTATCCAACCCGATGAACACCCCTAATTCAAAAGCATCCATACATGCATGTCAAATAAAATTACAAACTATGTCCAAATGTATCCTCAAACAAACATACCAACACACATCATTCAAATTGTTTAACAACTCAATATCAAGATGGAGCTAATCATTCTCACTCTGCTCACTTTCATTTTTGGATTCATGATGGCATTGAAAATATTGTCGCATTTCTTCAAACTGTTTGGCTAACTCTGCTTGCATTTTTGAAGATTTATCATTCATTTGTTGTTAGACTTTTTAGTGAACTTGTTGCCTCATTTGTTGTTCCCAGCTTTATTGCCATTCTTGTGAATGGGTGAGATATGAACTTGATATTTCAGCTGGTACACTTTTCACAACTCGACCAACATCATGCATGTGTTCACGTCTTTCACTTAAAGCTTGTTTCATGACATCAAGCTCATCCTTACTTTTTGAGCTAAAGTTTTCCCTCCTCCTAGCCTCATTTTAAGTCCTTTCCTACATTAAATAATACAATAGAGACGGCATGTCGTTGCAATAAAGAAAATGTAATTTTATTGTCGTCGCTGTAGGTGTTGACGCTACAAATGTGTTTTCTTGTAGTGTGCGTCAATAAAAATGTCTTTTGAACCAAGTTTGACAAGCAGGTTTAGTGATCAGGCCTAAGTTAGCTAGCACCTATTTCAACTAGGGGTGTTATATGGGTCATGTATGTGTTTTGATAAGTTAGATAGACTTGAACCCGAATACTTACCATGAACAAGAAAATCTAGTGATATATATAAACTTGAACACGACACAAATATTCGTGGGTTGACACAAACATGACTTATTTGACCCAAATTTTTCATTTTTGTTATTATTTAGGATATTAATACTTTTAAAATTAAACTTTATAACAAAAATACAAATATGCAAAAAACTATGGATTAATTGTCACTTACAAATTTACGTGCCAATACATATATCATAAGCTAATTGTCGCTTACAAATTTACCATGAATTATTTTTTTTTCTATATAAAAGTTATTGCTCTACTAAAAAAATGGTCCGGAACCAATTGACGCACGCATTTCTTAATAATTGTGTGTATTTGATTAGGACAAACATTATTTGATGTATATCATCGTCATGTCCTCAATTTGAAAAAGACATGCTAATTAAATCTTCTATCTATCTATCTATCTCATAAAATTCAATAAGATCGTTAGGGTAAACAGTATGAACATTAGATACTATATTATATCATATCACTACTTGAGCATTTCATACCATATAACATCATATCATATGTTAAACTATGTCAGCCCGCATGAATGGTGAACAAAAACGATGATGACTACCTTAATTCCTCCGCCACTTGTTTTTACTTATTTTTTATTTTTTATTTTTTATTATGATTTATTGTTTAACATTTAATTTATTTTCCTAAAATAACTTCTACTTGTTAGATTTTTTAATCTAAATATATACTTTTATTTATTTTTATTAAATATTTTAATTTTAATTTTAATGAAAACCAAGTTGTTTATAATAAAAATTTCTCATTTATGTTTGTTTCAATCGATTCTTGTGAAGTATATTGCATACACTTACGTTTCTTATTTAGATGATTGCTTGTAATTATTTTTTGAATTAATGAAATGGCATACTTATCCATTTGAAGGAGGAACACAAAAGATGACGCCGATCACTATATTTGGCATTTTGGCTGATTTATGTGTTACAATATCACATTTAAGCATGAAATAGCGCAACGTTAGGGATCAACCCTTGAAAACAATATAGCTTGCATCCATGAAATTTCATTACAAATATACCTGATATAATCTTGACCTATAATAAGATAAATGGATAAATTTGGGTGAATAGTTATTGTACTGTGGGTTAAAATTGGTAGCATTGTGACATAAAATTAGTTGATATAAATAACACCTTATCACAACACGGGTCGATATAAGTAACTTAACAACTATATGAGTATAACTGATTCAAATATGTACAATGATCATATCATCATAATATATTTGATGAGATAATTATTAGAAAGTATTAAAATAAATTATTTGTTTCGCTACAACTATTTTAACTTTAACTTTTTTTTTTGAACGACATTTGATCTCAACGTGTGAACCACTGATTTTCAGGCCACGTCACCAAGGTCTAGTTATCATGACCTCCGTTAAGACCCCATCACCACCCCAGGAGGAAACCTCATCGGAAAACCCTTGACCTCTCAAGGACCCCTATTTCATTTTGGGAGGGATTTGAACCCATAACCTTCCATTCGGAAAACCCCCATGACCTACCATTTTAACTTTAACTAATTTGATTTATTTTAAGTACAATAAATTTATACTCAAACTAATTTTGCTTAAATTTATCCTGATTCACACTTATTCTGACCCGTTATCCAATCCAACCCACCTATTTTACCAAGCATAATTAGCGGTGGGCAAAAAAACCGGACCCGGAACCGACAACCGGAACCGGTCATACCCGAACCGGTGGGTACGAACGGGTACGGTTTTTCAGACAAATTAGAACCGGAACCGGCCAAAACCCGAACCGGAACCGGTCAAAAACCGGTTGGAACCGGTTAAAACCCGGAACCGGAACTGGGTATTGACTTGGTTGACTGGAACTGCAACCGATTGGAACCGGAACCGGTTAAAAAAAACCCGATTTGTACACCTCTAAGCATAATTACAAACTAACATGCAAGACGAGCTTATCTTCCTTCTTTTTCTATGCTAGCTAGGTAGGCAATTGCGGGGTAATCATCTTTGGGAATGATGCATGTTTGATCAAGGAATCTCTTTGTGAGTATAAATGTATAATGATAGATCATTATCGGTTAAAGGGATTTGAACTCTAATCAATCTAAAATTAATTTAGAAAATAACTTAACAAATGTGTTAGTACGATAGTATAAGACGGTTCGGTATGCCTCTGGGTGGGCGTGGTTGAGGCGTGGCCGGGGGTGGAACACCGCCCCTTAGGGGCGTTGGTGTGGTGGGCGTGACCACAGCCACATCAACTTTATTTTTTTTTCTCTCAACCAATAACACCATCACACATCATTACCGCTTCATCATGATTACAACTACTTGGCATTTCCACCCCCAAGTGGTTGAGTGAGTGGTTGTGGTGAACCTTAGGTGGTGTCTATGTGGAGTGGGTAGAACCACAAGGCATACCCCATAGTCTAATACACATAGTATGTTACAAGCTAAACAGGAGAACTCAACCCAAAGTCTTTTGGGTTGAGTTCTCCTGTTTGGCTTGTAACAATGGTATCAGAGCCAATTCGGAGTGGTGGCCCACGGAGTGGTGGCCTGGAGGGAGCCAGCCGTGACCAACGTGGCCGTGACCAACGAGGACGTTGGCCCTTAAGGAGGGTCGATTGTTACGGGTCGAAACCATTGCAAGGTATGAGACTTGTCCCACATCGGTTGTATGGGCAATTGATGTGGGGTTTATAAGTCAAATGGGCTCTCTCACCCATCAGACTAGTCTTTTGGGTTGAGCTCTTTGATACCATTGTTACAAGCCAAACAGGAGAATTCAACCCAAAAGACTAGTCTGATGGGTGAGAGAGCCCATTTGACTTATAAACCCCACATCAAGAGTTCTCATGTTTGGCTTGTAACAGAGTATGATATATCCTAATAAAATAATGATAAAATACTGGTAAAATCTACCAAACTATCTTAAAGGACAAGGCTATACGAAGAGTGGCATTTCTTTTCAATTGTAACATTATTTTATTGTGCCTATTAACAACTTACTAATTAGCTAGTCCAAATAGATGTGCAAATTCAATTAAATTTTGTTTGGAAATAACTCATCTACAAGCTAGTTTTCTTGAAGTACATTAATGAATATTGCTTTGCATTGTTTTATTTCATTTATTGGAAATGTGATCAGATTTAGTCTATAAATGCATGCTGAAGGATATACATATGCATGATAAAGCCTTGACATTAATAACTACCCTGATTAAATAACAAATTTATGATGGCCTTTGATTAAAGTACATGTTATTTGATGTTTTCTAATATATAAAAAAAATGTTACCACTGCCCTACAAATAGAATTATTGTTCCCCAAGGTCAGTAGGAAACTACTTTGAATTAAAAAATGAATACACAAGCTACACATGAAATTAAATACATTATATAGAGTGAATATTATAATTTAAAATAATTAAAAACAAAATGAGAGAATAGAAAAGAGATTGATAATGGGAAGAAAATTAAAATCAAACCTTTTAATTAATTGACCAATTTGAGGGCAAATTGCCTAATTAATTAAGGTGTTTTGATGTTTGCACATGTATATCACGTGTTTAAGCCTTTCTGCGAGTGTGTCGTTAGATAATATAGCCTAAATGAAGATCTAATCATACGGTAATATAATTTAAATAAAAAACAATATGCTTACAAAAAAATGACAAATCCACAAAAAGAACAGCCCTCAAAAACACACATTGTAACATGTTTAGATGCTAGTACAATAGTCGACTTGTAAATTAAAAACAACAATAGATTAAAACCAATTGAGGTGACCTCTTTAATATTTATTCACGTTGCTACTATTTCAAAACAATTATAAGGTGGTCCAAAAGTTCGTTGTGAAACAATTACATTATATGAGAGAATAAAATTAATTAAATTGGTAAAAGTTACCTGTCAATATATATATATATATATATATATATATATATATAGGATTTGGTTCTTTTAATAATCATCCTTAATTGTGGTAGTCCAAATAACTCTCACAAGATCAACTCAAATCTTTGGGTTTTTTTCATTACCTTTATTATACATGTACAAGACTATGTTCTTTTATGTATATGAGCTAATTTACAAACATACGCGAAATTGCACTAGTGTAAAATTTTACACTCATAAAAGTTCGCAACTTCTTGGTTTGTTAGCTTGTTTGACATATATCAAAGTGGAATGGATGGTATCATAATTAAACACAACATAATTGTATCCGTAATTATTGAGATCTATTGTTAGCTAAACTCATAGACATAAATTTCTATCATATATATATATATATATATATATATATATATATATATATATATATATATATATATATATATATATGGGATGGTTTCATTGTTAACCAACTTTAATTGTGCTAACCCAAATAACTCTCACAAGATCAACCCAAATCTTTAGTTTTTTTGCATGACCTTTAGTACACTAGTGCATGACTATGTTATTTTATGTGTATGAGCTAGTTCACGAGCGTACGCGAAATTGCACTAGTGTAAAGTTTTGACATTTTTAGTAACCTGTCTTGTGAGGATTATATCACATAACTAAGGTTATTATTTTTGGGTCCAGCATGATCCTTGGGTCCAGCATGATCCTATCCGCTTTATCGTGTCTTTATCTTGTGACAAAGGAAATGCATATTCTAAAGCCATAGCACACATTTGAAAAAAAGGGAAACTTGATAAGAATGTAACAAACTTTTCATTTTGTTTCAATTAAGTTAATCAAACGTTTTTTTGTCTCATTTACGTCATTCAAGTTATTTTTATGTTTTAATCCTATGTTTTTAACTTGAATAACAGGTAATACATGTTAATATAAGTTTGAGTAAATAATTTTTTTTAAAAAATAACTGACTTGAATAAGTAATTATTAATTTTAATTAATATCAGACAAAGAACAAAGAACAAAAAATTAATAATTACTTATTACAGTCAGTTTTTTTTTTAAAAATACATTTACTCAAACTTATATCTACATATATTACATAATATGTAGGTTAAAAACATAGAATTATAATACAAAAATAACTTAAATGACTTAATTAGGACAGAAAAAAGTTTAAGTGACTTGATTGGAACACAATAAAAAGTTAGTTACATTTTTATAAAGTTATCCCTTTAAAAAAGTATTCATACATATTCGTATTTATTTAATACCTTGAATGTTTCTTTATAATGGCAGGCATAGTCGCCCTCATAATTTGATTAGACCAATACATCATCGATAAACACAACTGATCGGTCTAACATAAGGTGACATACCCTATTAATCAAATTCATGGATGCCACAATTGCAACCTTTGGAGTTTTCTTAAACAATTTGTAAATAAAATTGTGGTTCAATAAATTAAAATTTATGAGACTTTAATTTGTTTTAACAAAAAAATTAACAAGATTAAATTTAATAGTTTTATATGAATAATTTAAATGTTGTGTGTGTGTGTGTGTATATGCAAGTTTAATTACAAGGAACAATAATCTAAACATACTTATGTAATTAATTCAAAATATTAAGATATTAATGAATAAATAAAATATAACAAATAAATAAAATTAGGATTTAGTAAAGTATAAAACTTGACTTTATAATATAAATATAAGTTTTATGTATATTTATTAAACTTATAACACCTTTTATTAGAAATTCTTGTTTTAAAGTTACAAAATGTTTAGAGTTTTGTTTACATAAAGTAATAAAGTTTAAGGTCAAGGGGCTGGATTTGTAATTATCAGAAAGATGGTTTGTGTGAGATAAACTAAAATAACCGAAGGGATAACATTAGGAAACGAGGGGCCTGGTTTGACAACTCCCGAAACTTCCTTTTCTTCTTTCCCTTATTTTCCCGATCATGAACTCTAACCCGATTACCACCGGTCCATTTCAATTCAAACAAAAGAACATTTTAACAATCTAAATAGCAACGGAAACATGTTTCCTCCATGTTCTCGAACCTAAGCAGCTACTTAATTGCAGTGATTACGCACATTAAATCAGTAGAATCATAACCGAACGTTTCAAACCAAAGTTAAACTGGTATCGTATCAAACCAAACCAATGATGAAATTGAACACATAAACTCATTTGCGATCACTTTCTGATGCTAACCATACGAAAATTTCTATCGATTATACTCTGAAACATTGAATCAAGCTCGTGACAGACTCAGGCTTTTCTACATCCAAATATAATCAATTTGCAATCAAAGCATACCTATGTTAGATGCATTAGATTCGGTTTGTGATAGGAAAAAATAACCCTATGATTTTACGGTCTTAAAAATTCTCAAACGAACGAATTCGATTTAACATATGACTAAGGATCATATACGAATTGGGGCTAGAATCAACCATTGGCTAAGTTTATTACAAAGCAAATCCTGTTAGCAATTCCTTCTTAGCTTAGCGTAAACGCCTTGGCTGGACCAGATGAGGTCACGTGTTCGAACCTTTCTTTTGTGGCCATAACCGTTTTTTTAAACCTTTAACCATTTTTAACATTTCAGATTTTTTTATCTTTAAAAAAACCACAGCCAATTTTCTGTAAAAATACTTAAATTTCAGAATATGTATATTTCTTATTATTAAGCATTTTAATATAAAGTTAATTTAAATTTATATTACAAAAATGTATTTTTTATGTTTAAACACTTATAACATTTGAACTACTTTTAATCACTTAGATAAAGTTTTATTTACAATTTATTTTTTCTCACAAATATGATTAACTATTTTATTTTAATCATTAATTATAAAAATGATTTTAGATGTTTTAAACACTTTATATTATAAAGATAATTATTTATTTAAACTATAACTTAATATATTACATATATAAAATTACAATTTTATTACAAACTAATAACAAATTCTACTACAAAACTTATTTAATTATTTTATTTACACACATTTAAATAAAATATTAGTAATTATAAACTTAATTCCAAAACTAATAAAGTTTTCTTTTTATTAATCTATGGAAAACATTTAAAGTATTATTCTCATCATTTTTTTACACAAATGGTTTAAATAAATATTATTAAACATGGTTTGAAACTCAACACCCTCTTTAGAGAACCATAGTCAATCTTTAAGATACAAGACTTAGACACTATTAATATCAAATTCTAGGGTGAAGAATAGTGACTTTACTCTACAAAATCAATATCAAAGACATTTGGAAAGCAAACATGTGAGTTTCTCATATCCCTTTTTACATTTTGAAATGTTTTGGGATGTTACACATGCCTTATACACAAACAATATTATTCATGATACAAAACCATTTGTAGATGCAAAAGCCTTAAAACTTGATTGAATAGGTTTGAATGTCATATGTTCTTTACTTGTTGCAAACATGGTTTAGGATAGAAGACATTTCATACATAAACATAAACATACACTAGTAGCTTGGAATGGTTAGATACCTACCACACATAGACTTAGGTCTTTGTGTAAATAAGTGAAAGTGTGCATCATTGCAAACTTGTGAATTACATGTTTAAATCTATGACCTAGCTAGTCTAGATTTGAACATTGTGATGGCACATGTTTGAAGACATAGGTTGAAGACATAAACATTGTGTGACTAGTAAATATGTATACTTGGAGTCTATTTCATTTTGGAACATTTGGTTTAGCATCTTTCATATCTATATGTATAAATCTATGAGTTCTCACTAACTATGCAAATAATTGATCAAACTCTTATTTTACATGTGTAACAGGTTAAAGCTTTGGATGAAGACCATATAGGAACTTGAGACCTAGTTTAAAAATTAATCAAAGTTATTGTATTTGAATTCATGTTGTAATGTTTGAATGGTTGAATTTGACAACTTTATTTGTATGAATGATGTTTGATTTAATTTGAATTATTAAGTATTGAAACATACAAATAGCATCATGAGCTTTTAGACAATTACAACTCACGTTTTGACGTGTTCCGCCATCGGTCGGGGTGTGACAACAAGAGCATTTGTCAAACCAAAGGATATCACGAGAAACTCGTAGGGCCTGTATCGCGTTTGAAATGCCATCTCTTTGGTTGTCACTCTCATTAACCTTAAGTTGCAATTTGACCTTAGATCAATCTTTGAGAACTAATTGGCACCTTGTTGCTAATCGAATAAGTCATCAATCTTCTGGTTAAATATTTTTTCTTGATAGTGGGCTTATTCATTAATCAGTAATATATGCACTTCGCATATGCCCATCTTTTTTTTATTGAACAACACTATATCATCCTGATTGAGGTGTTGTAGGTCAACCAAAAACAATGTAAAACTAGGGACTTAACTACCTATGACTATAGCAAGGGTAAGTAAATTCGTCTCCACAAGGAATTAGTGGAAAATGTGAATCTTTACTAACAACTTGATTAAATGAAGAAAAACGTAAAATTAGAATTGAATTAAAAAAACTATTGCAAAGCAACAAACTCAACTTCTAATTTGAAAACAATTAATGAAAAGGTAATCACTTCCGGGTTTAGGTCTAAAGATCCATGATGCTTTTAGGCTAAACTTAAGTTTTTACACAGTTAATCGCTCTGATTAAAGTGATAATAATGAAACATGTATTTAAGATTTGCTCATTCACACAATTACCAACAAAACTATGCAAAGCAATCCACAATTACCAATGAGTAAACAATGCAAACACAATTACTCAAACATAAATGTATTGTTTAAATCAACCAAACTAAAATCATATCAAGTTTGTAATCCAACAATAAACTAAGAGTAGATTTTTGTCATGGGATTTAAGATAAATTATTTTTCTCCTTTAAATTATTTGGGCTTCATTAGAGCTAGTTAATATGTTTCCAATACTATGTCAAATTTTCCTTAGCTCACGAGAAATAAGGTTGTCCAAAAAACTTAGAGAAAGCTCGGATAGTATAAAGTTCGGCTCGGGTAAATCTCATTTGTAACCGAGCCTAACCTAGTCGGCTCTTTTATAACTGAGTCTGAGCCAAGGCTGGCTTGGATCGTAGCGTGGCTCGTTTGTACAACATGTTATACCAAAATATAAAAATATAGGGTTAATTTTAATAGAAACTATACTTTGGTGTTATATTTGTAATTATGTTAAGAAAATAATAAAAACCTAAAAGAAAAGGTGATATGGAGCTTACAAAGCACAAACTCATATCCTAAAATCTAAATTATGTAAAAACCGAGCCGAATCGGATCGGTTAAAAACGAGCCGAGTCCGAGCCAAGATTTCATGCTCAATTTACAATTCGAGCTGAGCTGAGCTAGGCTCCTTTAAAATCTGAGCTTGCTCTTGGCTCGACTTGTGAACACCCCTAATGAGAAATAGCCTAGAAGAAAATTTATGGCCCTTTATTTCCATAACACATTTATCTATAGCTTCTACTTTTCTAGTAGTCCTACTAACTATAGTTTATATATAAAAGGCCCCTCACATCCTCATATTAGTTTCTTTTGTTAAAATGGCAAAATGTAACAGTTATAAAACTTCAACTAGCACTAGATTCAAAAAGAACTGAATTGTAAAGTTCATTGACTAGGAACGCATATGAGATGAACCTCGCTTTGTGTAATCGTGAAAACTCGGGTCTTAGCTTTAAGTCTTCGTCATCTTTCCTTTTTGTATGCTTCTCTCTTCTTGAACCTCCCACCTTTTTAGGGTTGAAATTCATCATGTGTGATCTTGTAAGCCCAGGATCTTAGCCTAGGTCTTTCATCACCTCTCTTTCATCCTCCTAAACCTTACACCTTTGCTTTAGGGCAGTCAGTGCCTAAACCTCACCTTGTGTGAACATGTAAGCTTAGGTCATCACCATGGGTTTTTGCCACTTTTCTTGTTTGTTTCTCTTCTCCTGAACCTAGGGATGTCTGTTGTGTGGTTTAACAAATTTTTTTTAACCAAACCACTATACGCGGTTTCAAAAAAGAACAAACCAACCCGACCACATAAGTTGTATAAACCAAACCCATCGGTATTGATGGTTTCTCGGTTTTACTGTTCGATTTTTGTGCGGTTTTATAAAAAAACATTAGAGAATGGTTAGTCTAATGATGTTAAATACCATTTCAAATTTCAAAATTCAAAAACTATAATACAAAAGCAAACCATTATAAAAAAAAAACAAAACTAGTCTATATACAGACTTTGTTTGAAGATCATCTTCTAAATTAATAGTATTACCATAATCTTTTTTCATTATAATACAATCTGTGAGCCATAAATATTGAGAATGAAAACTAAAGGGTCAAGGTAAATGAAAAGTCGTCAACTTAGGTTCTTCAATAATCTTAAGATATATATACACATACATATATACATGGTTAGTGCGGTTTATACATTTTAGAAAAAATGAAAACCGTAAACCACATCAAACCACACAAATTTTTGAATACTCAAACCATAAACCACACCATCAAGTTTTAAAATCGGCCAATTGTCGTTGTTTCGGTCTTAATTAGATGGTAGTTTTATGGACACCCCTACCTGAACCTCTAACCTTTGTTTTAGGGCAGTCATTACAGTAGTGTTCTTCGCACTAATAGCACTCCATAATCCTTAGGCACTCATAAGAAAAGTGCCCTCATTTTCCACATATACATAATACATTTTTCCCTACCCAACACAACCCAAAATGTATCCTTTGCATCTTTTATGGTTAATGTAGTCTCTCACTCTTGCCTTCTTCCCTTTATACCAGTATGCCCCTCCCCCAAAATGCCTCTTTGAAGAATTTGACTCATTCATTTTTTGTTCTTCCACCAAGGGCACATCCACTACCACATCATCATACTCAATTCCAATCAGCTCCATAATTGAGTCAAAAATTCTTGGTATGCTTGCTTTGACAAATGTTTGAACCTTTTGTGGCAATCCCCGTATGTAACACTTCATTCTCCTCACTTTGGGCTAAGTAGATATGGAACCAAACTTTCCTTCTCATTGAACTTAGTGGTGTACTTGCAATGTGTCATTGTCCTAACCTTGAACTTGACAAATTCAGCTTCCACCTTAATTGCCAAGCTCATTCTGTATGCAAAACTTGCTAATTTTTTTGGTTTCCCAAATTCGTGTTTCTCAAAACGTTGTTACTTTTGGTCTGTGTGATTGTCACCCACCATTGTAAGGCTTAAAAGAAAGTTGATTAAGCTTCAAATTTTACAGCCTAGTTAGCCTAGCACTTGCTAATCTCAATGACAACCTTCATTTCATAAATACACTAGGTAATGGCCACAATATCCTTTTTCCCATAGAAAATTTGATGGTTGCACCTATGAAAATCATGTAGCTGCACCCTTTGCAGCCTCTTTGTCAGATTTATATCCAAATTGACTTTAATTCTTTGGTATCTTCTTCCTAATCGATTGGATTCTTTGTTTTGGTCTTGTCCTTACTTGATGATGTCCTCTTTATTCCTAATTTGTTTGGTGCTTCATTTAAAGCCGAATGCATAACAATCTGTGCAATATGACAAAATTCATCCAAAATAGCATTTCTTACAGTAGGTAGAAGAGTGAAGTTTTTCTCATTGTCATGTTGATTCATGGTTTGTGTTTCCTCATGAGAGGTATTAGTCTATCTTGGATTTTATTGGGTGAAAGGTGGCTAGCCTGTCACACCCCCAAATTACCACTGGTGTGACATTGCCAGGATCAAAGCTCTAGTAATATAGAACGACTCTATATGAGTTTGAAATTACGTGGATATTATTTAAAATATCCCAAATTAAACATCAAGTTTTATAGCGGAAATAAGAAAATGTACGGAAGCTTGTGCAAGAATTGGAAATTGTTTACACATTTCATAACTAACATAAAATGTTCTTAATGCATGCTCAACTCTTCCTGAGGTTCCTTAAATGCAATCCTATGCTCTTAAGAGTGCTGAGTACCTAAGAATTATATACTAAAATGTGTCAATAATAAAGTTGGTGAGTTCACAGGTTTATGTCAATAGTAAAGTAGAGAAAACTAGTTTTCCGTATGATCTGCTGCTTATTAATGTTTGCCAGGCCCGAGGCCCTTAGTGTTAGTTGCATCACTACCGAACTAGACTTTTTTGTTCTTGCCTCCGTCATGTCTTTCGTACAAACAATGGCGATGGGTCGAGATTACATGCGTCCTGACCTCTGGTCAGTATTGGCATCGCGTGGGGTTCGTCACACATAATAGTATTATCTAAGCTCACCTCGTTGTATACACATTAACGGTATGACTGTGCGAGGACTTGTTACGATATACAACAATTAAATGTTTGTTCCCAATAAAACAACAATCACACAATATGTTCATACAAATAGTTTGCCCAGTTTGTCTGACCCAGATGTTGGTCAAGTATGTCTTCCCAGCTAGTTTGTCAAATATGTTTTTCTAATGGTTTGTACTCAATGTTTTTCAAATATGTGTTGTCCAAAGTGTTTGTCAAAAGCATTTGCATGTAATTCTCCCTCGATTTGAGTTTATAAATAGTAGAGAAAAGGTGCCGTGAACTCACCTGTGTTGCGTTTGTTTGCGTTTTGTGACCTTTCTGTCCCTAACTGTCACCTATAACACATAGGTAGTATGAGTTCGTGTTCGTGTTTGTGTTGGTCTACTTAGACAATGTTCGTGTCCAAACAACTCTAAGTTGTTGTGTTTGACTATGTTCGACTGTGTTTCACTTGCGTTTGACCGTGTTGACTCAACGACCCGTTGGTGATATGTTTGTAGTTTGTTAATGTTTATTTAGTGTTTGTCAAGTTTTGTCAAATAGCAATTAATGCACACAAGCATGTCATAACACATAGGGTTTTCAAATATGGCAATTATGCATAATGTCTCTATCGAACATGATACTAATCATGGCAGTTGTCACATATGTTCATCAAACAAGTTCTCATTCATAGTAAGTTTCCCTATTTAGCAAGTATGCATCAAAAGTCACATTTTATTATTCTAAGAATGCTAGTGTTCTACATGTTGCCATATACCATCAATCCTACTCACATTCCATTATTAGATATCCAAGGTTACTATATTTAGTAACTATGGAAAATTGTCATGTTTTTATACAATTTATCATATGATGATTCCTATTCATCATACTATAGCATATTCTATCATATCTCATCACCAATCATGCTTATACACTTTGATTTCGCAAAATGCCCAAATAAAGTTTCCATAAATAGACGTATTTAAACCACTCATTTATTTTGTCAAATCTAATCAATCTATCATGTTATTATTATTAATCATAAGTCCTCTTTTGGCATACCTAACATGTCTAGAATCATCATCTATCACCATTTTACACACAAAAGTTACTATTTCTCGTAACGTAGATCAAAATCACCCATTTCATTGAATCCAACCAATATATGTGATAACAACATCAATATTAACTACGAATTTTGAACATGTATTTTCTGTTCAAAACCTAATCTAGCATCAATGTGTATTTCAAAAGTTTCTATATATGGTAATATCATCAAATAATCACCAAATGGCATCATCTCAACAAATAGATCATTTGTGTTCTTCAAATCAGTTTATCAAGACTCTAATCACAGATTTATGGGTGTATTATTTCGTGCATGTGCCATCTTGAGTCTTGCATGTGGGTGATTTGTCTTGTATGTGTGTGAAATGGTAATTTAGGTGCAAATAGAATACAATAAACTACCTCACAAACCCTTAGGAAGCTTAGATGAAGCTGAAAAAGAAGCTTAGAGATCCTGGAGACAGCTGGTGATGGTTCTTCAGTAGCTACACAAAGTGGGTGATGGTAGATGGTCCTTCAAAGTGTTATCCCTAGATTCAAACCTTCAATAAGGTTCTTGGCACCCCCCCCCCCAATGTGCTTAAAAAGAGGTATGGTGGGGTTGGTAGGGTGATTTTAGTCGGGGTGGTGATGTTTGTCGAGAGAAAATGTGTGGGAAGAGATCAAATGAGCTTGGTGGCGGGTTTTTTATCAAGTTTTTGCATTCTAGGATGCTTCGCGTACCGCCAAGAATGTCACTGCGTGTGATAACGGGGGTTTGGATCTGTAATTCAAATGGTTAAATGGATGCTCTTATGTGTTTTGACATGCTTATTCATTCAAATAGAAGTTACTGTGTGTTCTTGTGCGTTTATAGGTTAAACGAAGCAAGATGATGACTTTAGAAGGAAACTAGACAACGGGAAGCAAGAACGAGCACATCTGAATATGCAAACACATGAAGTAGAAGTCGGAAACTTTGAAAAGACATATCTTGGGATAGGAGAAGAGTTACGAAACCCATAATATGTTTTTGCATATTCAGATGTGCTCGTTCTTGCTTCCCGTTGTCTAGTTTCCTTCTAAAATCATCATCTTGCTTTGTTTAACCTACAAACACACAAGAACACACGGTAGCTTCTATTCGAATGAATAAGCATGTCAAAACACATAAGAGCATCCATTTAACCATTTGAATTACGGATCCAAACCTCCGTTATCACATCCCCACACTTCACCCTTGCTTGTCCTCAAGCAAACTTTCTGAACATTACTCACCTTTTCTACAATACACTTTTGCAATCTCTACCAAGTTATAGATTAAGGTCCCTAAAACACACTCATTCCATAGACTGACACAATCGAGATTGACATGCTGACAAACATAAGTTGCAATTTTAACCCAAAAAAAGATTTGCCTAACTATAAATACATGCTTTAAAACTCTTACACATGTTGCACACCCCTAACAATGAAGCACTCCTCTCGGTTTATGAATACTAGCAAAGAATGTGCTAGGCACTCTATCACTCGCAATGAGGTATTGATTCCGGTGAACATAAGCTTGCATGTCAATCACACCTCTACCACCAAGTTAAATGATGCACTAATCAAAGGTCTTTTCGGCATTTTGGCTTTGGCTATAGGAAGGGTATATGCTATTTAGTGGGTAATAGGATGAAGAATCCAACTAAAACACTTAAACCAATGACATTTTTATTATTACAATACATTTTCTTTATTCCACTATGACTTCTATTTTTTTTTCTTTTTTCTTTTCTCGTTTTCTTTTCCATTTCTTTTCTTTTTTTCTTTTCTCTTTTTAAGTTGGATTCTCATCACACTTTTCACAAGATTTACTTTCATGCTCGGCTACATGGTTGAACAAAAGGAACTTTTTGTACAAAACTTGGGCTCAAGAGTGGCTAACTAGGGGGATTGGACATGTTTATAAAGGGTTAACAAGGAAAGATTAGTGTAATCCTAATGCCTTCTCATTTTAATGTACTTATTCACTTAAGGTTCCATCATGTATCAAAACACACAAGTTCTATCACAATCCTCAACTATCGGTCACCCTCAACAAATGAAATTCATCTCACAAATATTACACTCTAAGGCTCAAAATCTCACACATATATGGAGGAATAAGGTTACCGACATGGAACATATGCAATTACCTCAAAACATAATATCCTTAATTAGGCAATTCTTTTGATTTTTCCAAAAATATTTGTCACTCTCATGAAACTTAAAGGGACAACCATGACTAAGAACCTCTATCTATGCCTTGGTAGGTATTCATCAGTGCATTGAACATTAAGTTGTCATGTCCAATCAAGATTACTCAAAAACAACATTTTTTTTGAATTTTTTTTGGCGTACCGCCTAGATTAAAATAATTGGATTCTCTCCCGAGACACGCCCTGTACCGCCAAGGTGGAGGTGATTGGCCGTGGCGTACCGCGAAGGATTTCGGGGAAATTCAAATTGCCGCCCATCCTTCGCATACCACGAAGGAACTTGCCGAGCCCCATCGCTACCGCGACAAGTCCTGGGCCGGCCCATTGGCCTATTTTGATTTGTTTGATTCGTTTTACATCCGTTTTTCGTTATCGTTTTTCGTTTTTTCGACGTTTGTCTTGAGTTTACTTTTCATATGTTCACATATCATTTAATATTGTTCGATTGCTTCAATTGTTCGATTCTTCACCAACGTTCGTGAGTCTTAGACACGTATGTGCGTTTTCGGTGATTTCTCGAATTAAAGTGCGATTGTTTGTGTTTTTACTATCGTGTCACGTGTCACACTAAATTAAACCAATTCTAGTGCCACGTGTGTAATAATAATTTAAACTATTATTAAATTAAAGAAATTGCTGATCTATAGTTTGCGGGGTGTCACATAGCCTTTGCCTACACCACGACCTCCACCCTGAGTACTATTATCCTTTTTTCATCCATGTTTTATTAAACTATAACAAGATGCGAACACCAACATTGTCATTCAAAGTGTTAGTTTAGAATGTGCAAAGTGCAATTAATTTCTAATGACATTAACCAAGTGTAATTAACTATTTATCTTACTTTCCATGCGTTGATCATTCTCTTTCACTACAAAATTAAGACTTGCATCCCTTTTCTAGCCTAATTATCTACACATGCCTTAAGGCATACTCTCTTTATTATGCTGCTGGCATCTAGCTACCTTATTACTGGCATCTTTAAGTATGTCCCATTCTTAATTTAAGTTTAGGCATCAGAAATGCCTAAATATTTCAAACTATACCTTTACCATCTTGTAAGACTCTAAATCCAAGAGTTTCTAATAGGCATTTCATAAGCATACATAGTTTTTAAATGCAAATTCATCAAATAACAATCGAAATAATGTCTAAAAAATATTTAGATTTTTTTTTCATATTATCATAAACATAAAATCTATCTAAATAAATAAATAAAGCACAACACAACTATTTGTGATACTAATCTTTTGCCACAGACAGACTTTTTATCAATATCAAAAATTTCCTTGTACTCTCATCTATATTTAACATGACATATACATTGAATTAAGTTACCTTTCACTGGTGAATTATAGTTTAATCCCAAAAATTTACTCATACTTTTTTTAGTAAAGATATCGTATAAGCAATCATCATATTTCACATAAACACACGTTATACATAACTTACAAAAAAAACTTTACTAAAAATATTACTTTTATTACTATTATCATACTTTATACATGTACTATAATGTTATCCATAAGTTCATAGAACTTATAGCTATATCTTTATAGTTATAACTTTAAACATAAGTTTTTAAGATTATATTTATAGTTCACGTCATGATAATCACAAATAATGCTTGAACCAATGTGTAAGACTCTTTTATCAATTGCTAGCACAAGTGAAAGACTCCTTTAGTCATTGCCTGTAAAAGGTTTCTTTATCTTTTTTCTTGCCATGTGGGATAGAATCCTGTCTCCTTTTGTTGCCACACAGGTGACACTTCTTTATCATTTTTCTTGTACAAGACTTCTCATTGATAAGCATTGAAGATCATTGTCCATCATGTTTTTCTTATAACATACGAGAGCTCACGTCCCAAGTACTATTAAGACTTGTTACTATCATAAAAATCTATCCGTTGACATGCCTTGAAACACATACCCATGTTGGTTTAGATCACACAAGAGCCTACGTCTCAAGTGCTTATTATAAGGCTTGTAACTATCATAAGATTTCATAATTGTCATGATATTGGACTATAACTTTTACAAAAATATCATACTTTTTATCTTTCACATTATAAGAATTCATAATAATCATGTTCGAAAAATGGTTAGGGCCGAAAGTTTTTCCATGCTCAAATGTTCCTTCTTGCTCAAAAGTTTAAAGTCTTGTTTGAAAAGCCTTGCGTTTTTTAAATATTCGAGCTTCATTCGAAAGCTTCATTAGGATTGAATGATTTGAGCTTAGCTATAAAGTTCATCAAAATCGAGCCTTTTGATCTTTGATCAAAAGTTTAGGTTGAAACTTTTGCAACTTAATGTACCAGACTATCCATCATGTTCTAGTTCTGAAAATTTAGTGCGTTGTGATCGCGATGTCGTAGATCAATCAAAAACAATGTAAAACTAAGGACTAAGTTACCTACGACTATAACAAGGGTAAGTAAGACCGTCTCCTAAGAGAATTTTTGGAAAATGCTAATTTATACTCATTACTTAATTATATTAAAGAAAGAAAAACCTTGGAGTTGAATTGAATTAAGAAAACGCTCAAAGTGACTGAGAAAATGGTTTAACCAACACTTTAATTCTAATTTTCAAACAATTAATGAAAAGGTAATCACTTCATGATTTTAGGTTGCATGATCCACAATGATTTTAGGTTAAACTTAGATTGAAATCATATAAACATGATTTTGTTATTCAATTTGATTAAAGTGATAATAATGGAACAAATGTATAAGACTTGCTCATTCAGACAATTACCAATAGAAATATGCAAAGCAACACACAATTGCCAATGAGTAAACGATACAAGAAAACCGATCACTGATGGCAACACATAGATACAAAGAAATAAATATATTGTTTTAATTAACCTAACCAAAATCAAATCAAGTTCACAATGGAAAACCTAAGTTCAACATCAAACACAAAGTTTCACTAACAACCTAATTGCCAGGGAGCAATTGCAAAAGAACTAGCCACGCATCATCATGATTTCGTCTTCAATTCTTGAATTGGGGTGGAATTTTATGAAATTGGATGGATTTGGGAGACTTGGAATGCTCAAAATCATTAATTTTTTGCCCAGAAATCGTCCAAATACGGCATGCCTTCGAAATCCTAAGGATTGTG
The DNA here is from genome assembly GCA_009363875.1 of Mikania micrantha. NCBI lineage: Eukaryota > Viridiplantae > Streptophyta > Magnoliopsida > Asterales > Asteraceae > Mikania > Mikania micrantha. The sequence goes on from CM018693.1 coordinate 45,185,184, forward strand.
TTTAATATGGTCAAGATAGGCCAAAAACTCAATTTTCCCAGCCGTCGGCGTATAATACGTCGGGCATGGGAGTATGATACGCCCAACTGAAACTGTACGTTACGCACAAGACTTTCTGCCAACGCCCAAAACTAGAGGTTTCATATGCTGGCCATATTATATGTCGACTTGGGTGTATCATACTCTGATACGCTCAACCAGACCTCTTAAACAACTTCGTCTCATCAAGAATTGCATTTTTCATATATTATGGGCCATGTAACTCATCTCCTAGCCCAAGATATGAATCCGCTAAGTTTTAGCCTTCTGAACTTCATGTATATACACTTTTGGTTCGTTGACTTCTCTTTTAATCAACCAATAAGCTTTTGAAACTTGTTCTTGGCCTCTTAACAACTGAAAACCATAAATGCACTCAAAGTAAACGTGTTTCGGACCATGAACCTATAAAATCACGCAATTAAACTTCAAATAACACGAACAAATAGTACGTGATCACGTTGCTCGAAAGTCTAGTCAAAATTTGAAGCAGTTGCAAGATTGCTATAAAATCCCATATTATTATCTATGCCAGGTTCTGAACTTTTTACATCAAATCACTCGAAATTGACTCACTAATGTTTCTATATTACACATCTAATCCCATACACAACAAAAAGCTATAAAAATTACCTTTGATAACGAAACCCTAGAATAGAGAATTATATGGTGTGGTTGAGTCAAGCCGATTGTTGTTGATTTTTGTTGTGTTCATGTCTGTTTAATGTTAAATCACCATCTTAGAATAGCTTCATCTCTCGCTCTTTCTATAGTTGATCACTCTCTCTGTTTTTTTTATAGTGTTTTTCCTTCGATAAGTCGTGAAAAGTGAGAGAAGGTGACGGTTTTATAAGGAAGTGAGAGAGATGAAAACTCTAATCCATCTTATCACTTAACCTGGTTTCTAATTCCTTTGATTAAACTAAAACCATGAGTTTTTATAATTTGTTTTTCGATTACATAAACATGATGTCACATTACGTATTTGCTGTGCTTCTCACATAATTGATATATAATTGATTGCCAATTTAAAATTATAAATTTCTCTACAATATATTCTAAGTAATATAAATGTAAAATAATTATTTTATTCTTTTTCTTTCTCATCCATTCAGTCTAATCATTAAATTGTTTTAATTTGACTGGTAACCAACACATGCATGAAGGTAAAGGTAACTTCGTTATTAAATATTGATGATTATTAAAGAAGCGAGTTTATTTTGACACAAAAAATTGTTATTAAAACATGTATAATATTGATTTCTGCAAACGTGTGAGGAGGTCTAATTTGACTATTTAACAAATCTTAAAGACATCTAAAATAAATTTCTGATACCAAATGCATAGTTTTTGAAGGGAGTCCCCACTCATGGATGGCCTATAAAAAGCTCTAAAAACTCACTTCACAAATACAAATCAACCCTTCAAATTCTCTCATATATTCCCTTTGGTGTTTCTCATACTTACACCAAGAAATGGCTTTATGTGGTGCTTTGAAGGGTGGATTTGTTCCAAAAGCCACCATACCTCAAAACGTGTACACTTCTTCCAGTTTGCTTAACCCATCTGCCAACCCGATCATGCCATCAAGCAAACGAAAGGTTCCACATTTTTTGTGTTCTATCTTTTATATATTGCCAGCTGATGATCATATGCTTATTATATATACAGGGAATTAATGAAATAAAAACCCTTTTAATTAGTATAAAAACAATGTAAAAATCATGTAAAAAACGTTCTTTTAAACTGTCACAGGTTTGTAACATTATTTGTCACATTTTTATACAAAAAAAGTAGAGTGGATTTTTTAAAAAAAAATATTTTGTAAACCTATATATGTAAAGCATACGTAACGTTGCAGCAGATCTTACCATACATTTTTACGTGTTATTACGTATATTTTACGTGAGTTTATAAATATTTTTGATCGGTGCTTTTTTAATTTTTTTTATCTAAAAATGTGTCAAATAATGTTATAAACTTGTAAAAAATTAAAAAAAACGTCTTTTTACATGGTTTTTTATGGTTCACAATAAAAATTGTTTTCAAACTATATGTACCCTATATATAAAAATACATAAGTTTGTTTTACTTATTACAAAATACTCATATTTTGATCATATTTATTTGTTTTTTTTACTAGTTTATGGGAATTGTAGCTGTTGCAAAAGACAATGCCACCAATGAACATGAGGATCTAACACTAGTAAATGGGAATGCATCAACTACCCTCAAATACTCCGGGGAGAAACCCAAAACTCCAATATTGGATACCATTAATTATCCCATGCATATGAAAAATCTTTGTCTCGAGGTAATTTAATTTAAATTTATATATACATTTTTGAACGACATAGAAGCGTTTATTAATCATGAAAACGAAACTCATAGGCCTAACAAGAAGCTAGACCAAAAACGTTGATTATATAATTAATTATATAATTAAGCTTAAACGTTTATTATATATATTCTTTTTTTGACACAAACATATCATTATCTAACTCTAGTTTTTAGTTAGCGCAAAATTTTATTACGTAAATAACGTAGCAAGTTGCTATATTAATTACCAATTAATTTTTTTATTGAACGGTAAACTAATCAACTGTCGGGTATTTCGTACGCGGCCCCTAATGGCTAAAGGATGCCTAAGTTGGCCACTAATACAGACGGACGGAGCCCTTAGACCAACAACCACCAGTTCCCTGATAAAACTCGACTCAAGCACCCGCCTAAATTCACAATTAATAAAGCTTACGGTACCGTAACAAAATGTCAAAATTAGACGGAATCTAATAGCAACACGTGATTTTCCACGTACGATGTATCTTAATTTCAATTGACAAAATAGAAAAAGCAAAATAAGATATTAAATTATTTGTTTATAAAGTAGCAAGTTTGTGAAACCGTTAAATAGAGAAAATATTAAACAATACTTAGTTTTTGATTTAATTTGAAATATAATAATTATTTATAATTAGATTTATATCAAATATTAAAAGAAATATATTTTTTTAATATTATTATTATTATCTAATAAGAGAAAATGAGAAAAAATCTGATAATAGATGACATGTGTTTTTGTTATTTAATTTCAAAGAGTTGTAAAAATGAATTAACCCGACACCATAAAATTAAATAAGACAGGTTTACTCATATACTTATTAATCAACTTAATTATTTGTATCTCCATGCATGTATTACGTGGTGTATTAATTTGTGACACGACTTAAGTGCACATACAGGGCGTCTATTTTGTTGTCTAATGAATAAAAAATCAAATTAAAAATAATATTTAATATTTTAGTAGTTTATACCTATCCTTTTTGCCTGATAAATACATGCATCATCTACTTTACATCTAACACTAGCGCACCTACATTCAACATGATTTGAACATACAAATCCACAACCAATTGCTAAAGTTTACCAATTACCAACTTTTAACGACATCACTAGTTTGTCTAATTCACATAATGTAATATAATTGTAGGAGCTTTTAAAATTAGCCGATGAGCTCCGAGAAGAGATCGTGTATACAGTCTCAAAGACAGGGGGTCACCTGAGTTCAAGCTTAGGGGTCGTTGAGTTGACGGTTTCACTCCATCATATATTCAACACCCCAGATGATAAGATCATCTGGGACGTTGGTCATCAGGTAACATACTAGATTGAATTGTTTTATCGTAATACTATATATTTGAATAAAAATATGATAGCTTGTATCATGTTATTCTATAGGCGTATCCACACAAGATATTGACAGGAAGGAGGTCAAGAATGAGAACTATTAGGCAAACGTGTGGACTTGCTGGTTTCCCTAAGAGAGATGAGAGTCTTCATGATGCTTTTGGTGCAGGCCATAGTTCTACTAGCATTTCTGCAGGTTTAGGTAATTTAAAACAATATTTATATGAATTTTGAGTTAATTTATCGCATTTAAAAAAATGTAATTAGTATATTGTTTGTTTTGTAACTTTAATTTAGCATATATGAATTATTCAATGATTTACAAATATAATGAATGCTAAAGTAGCATAATTAAAAAAAATGTTTTTTAAAATTAAAATGTATTTTTAAAAAGATCCGGTTGACACAACTCACTTTGAGTTAACCAATATAACATTTATTCTGCTTACTATAAATTTTAATTTTAATAAGAATCACATATCGAAGTATTTCATGTGGATACACATGGTTGGATTATATAATTTTTTTTTTCTTCTTACTTTAAACCTTTATTTATGAAAAAGTTATTCTACTTCTAAAATCTTTAATCCGTTTTATAAAGTTTTTTGGTATATTATAAGAACATATGTTAGAACTACATTATCTTTTATATATACGAGATAAATTATTGGTATATAACCGGTCGTTTGCTGTTTAAAAAAGGAAAAAGAAAAAAAGGCTAGCTTCCCGGTCCAAGTTTAGAAGTAAAATGATATATTCTTTTTTGTAAGATATCCTCCAAAATAAATGTTCATAAATAACAATCAACTATTTTTAATAAATGACTTTTTATTTTATTTTATTTTTATTTTTATATTTTTGAAAACTTACAGGAATGGCCGTTGGTCGAGACTTGCTTGGAAAGAACAACCATGTAATTGCAGTGATTGGAGATGGAGCCATGACTGCAGGACAAGCGTACGAGGCTATGAACAACGCTGGCTACCTCGACTCCAATCTTATCATTGTCTTGAACGACAACCGTCAAGTCTCCCTACCCACGGCCACCGTTGATGGTCCAGCACCACCCGTTGGGGCTCTCAGTCGATCACTCACACGCCTACAAACTAGCCGCAAGTTTCGTCAACTACGCGAAGCGGCGAAGGTCCAATATCTATCTTCATTGTTTGATGTTATCCACATGTCAAATTAATTTTTTTTTTAAATGACAAATTAATACACACCTATATAGAGTTAGAAGTTCCCGTCATGGTGGCCTAGTAGTAATGGGGTGAGAATCCATGATGGAGGTATAAGATTTGAAGCCCGGCATCACCCAATTTTCCTTGGGTCACGCGATTTATCTCGCTTATGTTGGCCGTGAGACCTGTCGGTTAGAAGATATTTTGTTTAAAAAGAGTAAGAATTGATAAGAATTTAATGTGTCATGCTAAAAATTAAAAAAAAATATATATAACTAAAATAAATCAAATACAAAAAAAAAATCTAAGACAGAAAAACAAAAATATAGTAAAAAAAAACAAAAAATAGGGCAAAAAAATTAAGTACAAAAAAGAGCACAATACAAGAAGAATTAAAATTTAGAAAAAAAAAAGATTTATACCTTAAGTTATCTTTTATTCCTTTTTTTAGTATGACACATTTCAAACTCTTATTACTTTTTTTTTTTTTAGACAAAAAACTCTTTTTGTTTGATACTTCTCCACCTATATAATCCACTTCCAAATCTATGACACAACATGTCTATAGTAGGATTTGAACACGTAAAAAATGTACAACGTACTTATCACTAGATGTAAACTGAAAACAAATTTTAATTAACGTACAGCATAAATCCCAAAATCATATCCCTTGTTATAAAAATCGTCTACATTAAATATTCCAAACCTAAAAATCTCATGTTAAATCTTTAAGAAAATAATGCATTTTCCAATTTATATTTTATACTAAATAAATGTGACATTTTTGGCCATACATAACATCCAAAACTAAAAATCTCGCATTTGCATTGAATGTTCCCACAAAAACGTCATGTTTGCATTGTGAAAATTGAAATGTGAGGTTTATTTTGAGAATTTTGACTTGTCACATGTTCATTTTTGGAATTTTCCTCTTCAAAGTCGACATTAGTTTGTAAACTGGTTAGTTTGTCCTCAAAATGTGACAAGCTCTCACTTTCTTTCATCTTGCAACCTTTCACTTGACCATCGGTAAAATGTGGTAAAAAATTTAATTTTTAGACACGAAAATACAAAAATAATACATATTTTATTTGATTTATTTAACCTTTGTGAATAACAGAAAGATTATATTAAACAACCATGTGTCAACGATTGACAGGATGTAACGAAGCAATTGGGGGACACAACACACGAAATTGCAGTAAAAATGGACACTGCCTTGAAAGGGATGGTGGGTGGTCAAGGGGCTTCCATGTTTGAAGAGCTTGGGCTCTACTATGTTGGACCGGTGGATGGGCACAATCTTGAAGATCTTGTTCATGTGTTCGAGAAACTAAAGTCTATGCCTGCACCAGGACCCGTTCTAGTTCACCTTGTAACCGAAAAAGGCAAAGGTTACCCTCCAGCCGAGGTGGCCGCGGATAAAATGCATGGTATAACAATCGTAAAATCGAAAGTTAGCATATGAAAATTGTATGATAGTGATGACATTGAAGCGTTGCTAATATGATGTTTTTATAGGTGTTGTGAAATTTGATACTCAAACGGGAAAGCAAGTGAAAACTAAGACCAAAACATCGTCGTATACGCAATATTTTGTGGACTCTTTGGTTGCTGAGGCGAAAGAGGATGATAAAATAGTTGCTATACATGCGGCTATGGGAGGAGGCACGGGCCTTAACACGTTCCAAAAAGTGTTTCCTACACGATGTTTTGATGTTGGCATAGCCGAGCAGCATGCGGTTACCTTTAGCGCAGGTTTAGCAACCGAAGGGTTGAAGCCGTTTTGTACTATTTATTCATCTTTCCTACAGAGAGGTTATGATCAAGTAAGATATCTTGCTTATTGCTAAGGGAAATTTACAAGTAATGATATTGTACAATTTTCAAATGTATTTATAAATATGCCACTATTTATGAATACCCAATTATATATTGATCTTCAAAACTTTGGTTAAGTTGATGTATTTGATGATATAGGTGGTTCATGATGTTGATCTTCAAAAGATTCCGGTTAGATTTGCTATGGATAGGGCTGGTTTGGTAGGAGCAGATGGTCCGACTCATTGTGGTGCGTTTGACACCACATTCATGGCTTGTTTACCAAACATGGTGGTGATGGCTCCATCATGTGAGGCAGAGCTCATGCATATGGTGGCCACGGCTGCAGCCATCGATGATCGTCCAAGTTGCTTTAGGTACCCAAGAGGCAATGGCATAGGCTCGCTACTCCCACCAAATAATAAAGGAACCCCATTAGAGGTACTTCACTTTGTGTATTAACAATGATTGCACTTTGTATATATGATGGCGACAACAACCGAACTTAGTAAATTTCACTCGTAACAAAGTTATTGCTTATGTTTACATACGGCAATTGTTGAATACTGATTTGATTACCCAAATGTTTGTAATAGGTTGGAAGGGGAAGGGTGATTAAAGAAGGCAATAGAGTGGCCTTATTGGGGTATGGAACCATAGTAAACAGTTGTTTAGCCGCAAGCGAACTTCTTCAAAATGTCGGTATCACAGTGACTGTAGCAGACGCGCGCTTTTGCAAGCCGCTTGATGGAAATCTGATTAAACAACTAGCAAATGAGCATGAGGTTCTCATCACTGTTGAAGAAGGCTCTATAGGAGGCTTTAGCTCCCATGTTTCTCATTTCTTGGCCTTAAATGGATTACTTGATGGAAACCTTAAGGTATTTCATTAACACCTAACATTAACTCTTAACACTTTACATATACATATATATGTTACACACACACACACTATGATATTAATGGTTGGATATGCTGAGTACGATGATGATGATGACACACACATACTGATGTTGAGTTGATTTTATGTTTGATTACAGTGGCGAGCAATGACGCTGCCTGATAGGTATATTGAACATGGGGCTCAATCTGACCAGATTGAAGAGGCTGGTCTGAGTCCAAAGCATATTGCAGCAACAGTTTTATCATTGATTGGGGGAAGCAAGGAGATGCTACATGCTGTCAACCTATAGTATTCAAAACATTCAAGATATATAAATATATATATGTATGTATGTATGCGTGTGTAATACTATAAATCCCAATGAAAATTTTGTATCATCAATGGAAAACAGATAAGCGTGCATGACTCCTCTGATCACATGTACACTGTAATATACGTGATCTCTAGTTAAATTTGTTGACATGATCTCTTTAATAAAAGTGTTGAATTTATATCTTATATCTTTCAAGAAAGTGCGATAAAACTACAATCATCTTTAGATCGGTTATTGAATCCATAGTCTATAATTGTATCTTGTCGTTAAATAAAGAAGTTATATGCCGTTCAAAAAAAAAAAATAAAGAAGTTATATAGTTTATTAACATTATATAACCATAATGATTAAGGTTCAAAAGCTGCAATTAAGTCACTTTAGTGGTAATAAATAATTAAGTTACCGTAACTTGTAGTAATTAAGCTTGTTAATGGTAACAAGGGATTAACGCATATATACCAAACTAGGTTAGTCTCCCGTTTATTACACGGGTTAATTAAAAAAATTACATTAAATTACACAAATTAGTAATTAAGATTTAATAATTGCAAAATAATTTTGTCATATAACCTTTTGTTAATTTAGTAATTGAATAATGTTATTCGATAATAAGATATTTAATTTTGCTGAGATCGAATAAAGAAATTTAATATATAAACTGTAAACATCCGACTAATTATATTCGTATTAAATAAAAAATATATAGATACTTTAGTCTATATGGAAATAATAATGTTAGCTTAAATATAAAAAAATAATTTAAAAAATATAAATAATGAATATTAAATATTTAAAAATTATAAATTATATTTAAAAAAGGATTTAAAATGAAATTTTTTATTTTTTTTAAGTTTTAATATATTATTAGAATAAAAATTTTATTTTTTTTACATTTAATAGGAGAGAGAGAGAGTTATCATTTAATTGAAAAAAGACGAGGAAAAATTTAAGAGAATGACTAAACAATTAACATGTGTCAATATTTGCTACTTTTTTATTAAAGTAGATCACACTAAAATATAATTATGCACTGCTAACATTAGTCATCTCTTACAAAATACCGATTTAGTTGCCTTTAGAAAATCAATACTTTGATCTTAAGGATAAGGAGAAGGAGAATTGAAAAACATTGTTTTACATCAAGTGTTGCCACAATATAATTTAAAAAAAATATAAACAATGAATAGTAAATATTTAAAAATTATAACATTATATTTAAAAAAGGATTTAAAATGAAATTTTATATGATTTTTTAAGTTTTAATAAATTATTAGAATAAAAATTTTATTTTCTTTATATTTAGTAGGAGAGAGAGAGAGTTATCATTTAATTGAAAAAGGACGAGGACAAATTTAAGAGATTGACTAAACAATTGACATGTGTTAATTTTTGTTACTTTTTTATTAAAGTAGATCACACTAAAATATATTATGCACCGCTAACATTAGTCATTTCTTACAAAATACCGATTTAGTTGCCTTTAGAAAATCAATACTTTGATCTTAAGGATAAGAAGAAGGAGAATTGAAGAACATTGTTTTTCATCAAGTGTTGCCACAATATAATTTAAAAAATATAAATAATGAATAGTAAATATTTAAAAATTATAAAATTATATTTAAAAAAGGATTTAAAATGAAATTTTATATGATTTTTTAAGTTTTAATAAATTATTAGAATAAAAATTTTATTTTTTTTACATTCAATAGGAGAGAGAGAGAGTTATCATTTAATTGAAAAAAGATGAGGAAAAATTTAAGAGAATGACTAAACAATTGACATGTGTCAATTTTTGCTACTTTTTTTTAATAAAGTAGATCACACTAAAATATATTATGCACTGCTAACATTAGTCATCTCTTACAAAATACCGATTTAGTTGCCTTTAGAAAATCAATACTTTGATCTTAAGGATAGGGAGAAGGAGAATTGAAGAACATTGTTTTTCATCAAGTGTTGCCACAAAACAATAGTAAGACTCATATATATTGGTCTTTCAGAACTTTTTGTAAGTTTAGGTATTTTAAGGAAACATAAAAGGTTTTTGAGTGTTTTAGTAAAAACCTGGTTTGTCAATATAAGTCACAAGTGGTTATACTTTAAGCTTTGCGCTTTTGAAATCTTGTGGGGGAGGAGACGTGTAACTTATCTAGAACCAAAAATGTAACCTATAACCAAGTAAGCAAATTGTGTATTATGTTTCTCAAGCCTATTATTGTAATTAAGCTTGCTAAGTTAGATCTAAGGGGTAGGGGTGTTCATTGGATCGAATAACGGTTTATTCGGGTTGTTTGGATCGAGTTGTTCGGATTTGAAAATTTTAAGACCTTATCCGAAACCCGACCCGATCCGAATTCGAAAATTTTATATCCGATCCGAATAACCCGAAAAACCTGAATAAACCTACTTTTTCATCCGAATAATCCGAACAACCCGAATACACAGGGTTTATTCGGGTTATTCGGATTGAATTCGGATATCCGATCCGAATAAAGAGGATTTTGGATATCCGATATCCGATCCGATCAGAATTCGGAAAACGGATATCCGATCCGAATCTATCCGAATATCCAAATCTTTAATTCGGATCGGTTTTTCGGGTTTCGGAAACGATTCAGATATCGGATTTCGGATTTTTGAACACCCCTACTAAGGGGGTCAACATACGAAATCGATAGCAAAAAAAAAATTGAAACAGGCTTAACCAATTGATTGTGGTTAAGATTGGGCCAAACCCAAACTATTCATTATAGTTTGTGTTTGCACATCTTTCTTAACCGAAATAATCAAAACCAAGTCAACACCTATATATTCATGTATTGTTTTTCAATTACTTCTGTTGGATTGGGTTATGCACTTTGCATAACACTTAAATTGGTTATATTTTACAAGATTGATAGATGAGAAATCTCTATCAATCTTCTTATATGCCTAAAGAACAATAAATGATAAAGAACATAAGAATTACTTCAAGCTCAAAGTATATTTCACTCAAATGACATGTGTACAAGATTGTAATCACAAGCACACCTTCTAAGTTACAAGTGAAAGGTTTTATACTAAAAGCTACAACTGTATCCTCGTAAGGATACAAGACTGGACAAAATACTAGAAACAGATAATTGCTAAAACTAGTATGCTGTTATGACTTGACATGCCAAGTTATATTTAGTACAATTAATACAAATAACTTCTTTGACTTTTACATTAATTACCTACACTACAAAAGACATTAAATAAAGTGTATTCTGCTGTTCTGACAAGTGTTCTTTGATGTTGATTATCATGAGATTGTCTTTTGATTTGGTCTTGATGATTGTAAGAACATAAAGGCTGATGCTCTCCAAATCTTCTAAGTCCTTGACACCACTCAAGAAGTCTATACAAGCCTCGAAAGAACAGAGTTATCTTCCGGATCTAACTAGTCTTCGGAAGAACCTTGAGGGTTTCAGAAGACTAAGTACCTTCGGAAGATAACCTTGTTCTTCAGGATACTTCAATCGAAATAAAGTATTCCGAATACACAGGCTTCCGAATACGAAAACTTCAGAAAACTTTAGTTTGACATGATCCAAGAATTTTATAGAAATATATTCAGAAACGCTTTCTATCATCAAGACCAACTCAGAAGACATTCCAATGATAGTTAGCAACAAGAAAGATTTGTCAAACTTGCATAGATATGATACATTAAATGTCATTTGTAGTTTAGGCATTTATTGTAAAAGTCAATGAAGATATTTGTATTAATTGTAATTAATACAACTTGGCCTGTCAAGCTTTAATAACATACTAGTTTTAGCATTAGTTTGTTTCTAGTATCTTGTCCAGCCTTGTATTCCTACGAGAATACAGCTGTAGGTTTTAATATAAATATATTCACTTGTAAATTGAGCTGGGTATGAGTTTGTGCTTGAGCTAAGAGTCTTGTTCACTTTACATTTGAATGAAATATACTTTAACCTTGAATTCAAATTTACTTGTGTATTTCAATCTGTTTTGTAAGTGTACGTGAGTTAAGTTGATAAAATCTTCCGCATCTATCAAGCTCAGTAGAGGATAAATTGTGAAAGTATTGTGTTGATTACACAACCCGATCCAACAATGATGGAAAGCGTCTCTTAATCATTCTTGAATAAAACATGCATCGGCAGAAGGATCTTCTCGAAAGTTCTTGTATCGGAAGCTTCAATGTTAAGCATCATCCAGGAAGTTTTGTTTTTCTTAATTGAAGATACAAAGTTATCTTTTGGATGTATTTAGTCTTTCTAAGGATAGCCTTATCCTTCTGATGCTTATCTTGGACTTTTGGGAATGAGGCCAAGGACTTAGAGTATTTTGGAAAGCACTAGCCTTTAGATCTTACAGATCAAATTAATAATCTTAGGTTTGATCTTGGTATCATGAAGCATGCAAATATGTTGCCCATAATGATCCAATACTCAACCAAATAATCAAGAAATTGATTTGTTGCATACATATGAATGCTTTTGGATAATATGAACGTTGATTTTCCACATGTTAATATATGTTTACAAACCATAATTTATATAGCCCTAACTATGGTTATAAAGTTTGACTTTTGACACTAGACATCCTTCTATAATTACAAGCTACATATTTGACTCAAAATTCAAAACATAACTTTAAATTATTTACATACTTGGCCCACTAACTTTCAAACTTGGTTTAAACAATTATGAGGCTAAAAAACACCCCCTGATTGTTGATCCAAGTTTGGGTCTTCACTTCAATATCTTCATTGTCGATCTCCTTTGCTTGATCACATTAAATGTTTACATTAATCATTCTTGGTTCTCCTCGAATTTTATTTGTTTCACACAACTTGATTTCTTCTATGTAAATTTCTTCACATCATTTTGCTTCACACCAATTTGCTTCTCACGAACCTCATAAATGACTTTCACAGTTCTAATTGTTTCACACAACTCTATGATCATGTCGCATGATCAGTTTTCTTTCTTTTCTCTTATAAGTTGACACATAAAAAATGTAGGGTCTTTTTCTTGTGTTTCCATAAATAACAACTCAACATTCTTATGTTTCTTATTTGGACAATCATAAGCAGAATGTTCAACTTTCTAACATCGGTAACATGTGAATTTGATCATTAGTATTCAATGTGGAATGCTCACAATCATTTCTTTGTGGTTTGTGACCAGTTCTCCCGGACTCATAAGAGGAATTTTCTTCTCCTTAATATTGATAATTGCTCCTGCCTTGGCCTTGTCAATGATATCCAAAATACTAGAGTCATTATCGTGACACGTGAAGAAAAGTTTATCATTGTTGTCAATATGTTTGTCTTTTTTTACCTTAATCATGTCTTCAAAGGTTTTAAGTCTAACAAATGTCACACCCCCAAATTCCACGTGCGGTGTCAGACCGCGCGGGTGTGACGTGGCCAGGATCACAGCTCATGGTCACATAGAACGACTCTATATGAGTTACACAAACATACAGTTTTGTAAATAAACATGTTTTCATAATAATGCATCGGAAATATAAAGGATTACAACGGAAAGTTAAATTGTTAATAGACACTACATAATCAATATTGTTTTAAAAGACATGTATCAAAAGCAAGCCTAGGACAAGAGTCTAAATGCATGAGACCCTCTTGTATGTCCTTAGTGCATCCTAGCTGGGATTCCATAAGTTACCTGAGAATACATGCGAAAAAGTGTCAAATATAAAGTTGGTGAGTTCACAGGTTTAGACAGACATAAATCAGTAAACAGACATATACTGGGTATGTTAAGTTGTTTTGTGGATCTACGATCCGTGAGTGTGTCAGTTCATCTTACTGAAACTCGACTGTTTCCGTTTGCCTCCCCGGGTCATCGCTGAACCCAGCATCAACATCGAAATTACACTCGTTATGACCTCCAGTCAACATTGGTGCCGAGTGGGGCTAGTCAAACCCAGTAGTACTACGTAATTACGACTCGTTTGTTACACAACTAACGGTAAGGATACGTGAGGACTTAATGCGATAATAGTTATGCTCAAAATAGTTTTACAACATACCAGTCGTATTTCTAAAACAGTTGCAATGCAATTCTCACCCCAAGAGTTTAGTAAAAACAGTTAAAGAGTAAAAGTGGGGTTGTAAACTCACCTGAGTTTCTATAGCCTGCGTTCGTACAAGAATGGATTAGTGCGCCTCTTTCAGCGGTTACCTATATCACATAGGTGTTATGAGTTTGTGTTCACATTCGTGTGGGTCTCACGGGACCGTGTTCGTGTCCAAACAACTCCAAGTTGTTATGTGGGTCGTGTTGACCGTGTTTGACCATGTTGATCGTGTTTGACCTAACTATCCGTTGGTGACGGTTTTAGTTCAAGTGATCGTGTAACGTGCAGTTTGGTGTCGTGTGCGGATACCAAAGTCACATCCGTGAGGTAACTTACTATTTATAGTAAGTTCCTATTTTAGGAAAGTTCCCAAATTAAGCAATTCATGCAAGAAATCACCTTCCGATTATTCTAATATGCATATTTAACCTAAGTGATCATGTTATCACATAGCACATAGTTACAACTAATCGATTAAGCACGTTTTGTGTGTAAAAGTTACTAAATATAGTAGGTTGCAAAAATGTGCATATTTCACTAAGTTTAGTAACCAATCTCATCTAAGTATTAATATCCTAGTCTTCAAATAGTAACTTGATCATGCTCATTCTACTTAACACATTACTATTTACCGATTTTGCAAACAAAGTTACTATTTATAGTAACTTATGACAAATCAACAATTTTAATCATTCAAAGGAAACCAATATCTAAATATCATTATGTTAACATCAAATAAGCATGTTAAACACATTACAACATGAATCTCCTCATTTTTAAGCAAGTCTATAGCAAAAAGTTACTATTTTTAGAAATAGTGGTGCTAATCACATCTTTGAACATTTCTAGCAGCCTAAACACATCAATAATCATCACAATGGTTTCCAATCATCACGACTATAGTCCTAAGCACATGCATGTTCCTTATTTATCAAAAATCATCATTTTGTAATCACAAAGTTACTAAAGTTAGCAAGATATTCAAATAATACACTTTTACTAACAACGATCGTGTCCAACCTTGTAGATCATTCCCAAAATCATTAACAATCACCCATTACCATTCCAGACACTCTAAAACATGTTAGATCATGCATGCATGCATGTAATCGAATATGACCATTTTATACCAAAATCATCAAATACACAATATATCAAATCAAGATCATCATAGATCATTTCCATATCACCAAATCTATCATAAACTCCGTGATTCACAGATCTAACAAGATGAAATTTCGTGCATGTGGTGTGTGAGTGGTTGCATGTGAGTGATTCACAATGCATGTGGGTTAGAAGCGATTTTTGGATTCACGAGGCATAGTCACTACCTTACGAAGCTTCCAACTGATGAAATAATGCCTGGGGCAGGTTGTTGAGCTCCTGGAATCAGTGGGTGAGGAGATAGCAATAGCTTGAAGACGATTGAGGAGGTTGAGGAGCACCTATAATGGCTTCTTTGAGCTCTAGGACTTCAACTTCTTCAACCTTGAGCTTCCTAAGGTCCAACAATGGCTTCCAAGGCTTCAATGGTGGATGAAAGATGATTATGGATGGCAGACTAGCTTCTGGTCTCGAGAGATGGGTTAATAGAGTGGTTATGGCATGATTAGTCTTGATTTTATAAAGATTTTGCGTGCTGGAGTCGTCGCGTACCGCCATGGGAATCTTTGTAAATCTCGGCGTACTGCGATGGATTTCGGGATTCAAATTGCCCGCTCATCCATCGCGTACCGCTAAGCTCCTTTCAGGAGGTCTTAGCGTACCGCGATGGGTTTCTAAGGAGCCCAATAGGCCCAATTTTTTTGTTTCGAACCGATTTCCGCGTATTTCTCGATTACGATCATCGTTTCTCGACACATAAGCATTGTTCTAACTAATTTAGGTTCCCCAGAACCTAAGTGCACTGAAAGTGTGCTGTAGTTTGTGCAAATCACCAACGTTCGTTATTCAAGACACGTGCGAGCGTTTTGCGATAATTCCTCGAATTATCGGTGTGTTTGGACTGTGGTGCCACGTGTCACGCTAAATATTCATAATTCTAGTGCCACGTAAGTAATAATAATATACATTATTATTAAAATAAAGTCATGCTGACCTGGAAATTGCGAGGTGTCACATCATCCCCTAGTTAATTGGAATTTCGTCCCGAAATTCAGTTAGTGTTGCTGGTGTTGATCTGGTTGGTGAACATGTGAGGGTATTTCTTTTTCATCTGGTCCTCTCGTTCCCAGGTGTATTCCGGTCCACGCCGTGAGTTCCATCGCACCTTAACTATCGGTATGCGGCTAAGTTTTAGTTTCTTGACTTCTCGGTCCATTATTTCCATTGGTTTTTCAAGGAAGTGGAGTTGCTCATCGATCTAAAGTTCCTCTAATGGAATGGTGAGCGTCTCATCAGATAAGCACTTCTTGAGGTTTTATACATGGAATACGTTATGCACGCTACTTAATTCCTGTGGTAGTTGTAGCTCGTAGGCCACGGGGCCTATACGTTTTGTGATTTCAAATGGTCCGATGTAACGAGGATTTAACTTCCCTCGTTTTCCGAATCGGATCACTCCCTTCCAAGGCGAGACTTTAAGAAGTACTCGGTCTCGCACTTGGAATTCCAATGGCTTGCTCCTTTTGTCGGCATAACTCTTCTGTCGATCCCGAGCTGCTGCCATTCTGTTTTGTATCTGCACAATCTTTTCTGTTGTTTTATGAACAAGTTCAGGACCAGTTAGTTGGCTTTCACCAACTTCTGCCCAATAAAGTGGGGATCTGCACTTACGTCCGTAAAGTACTTCAAGTGGTGCAGCTCCAATACTGGTGTGATAACTGTTATTATATGAGAACTCCACCAAAGGTAGGTGAGTCTCCCAGCTGTTACCGAAGTCTATCACGCATGCTCAAAGCATGTCCTCCATAGTTTTGATGGTTCGTTCGCTTTGTCCATCCATTTGTTGATGATAGGCATTGCTCATATCTAATCTCGTCCCAAGCGCCTTATGTAAGGACTTACAAAAATGTGCCGTGAATCTGCTGTCCAGATCGGATATTATGGAGATTGGAACTCCATGTCTGGAAACTACTTCCTTTAGATAGATTCGAGTCAGTCTATCCAACTTGTCAGTTTCCTTAATCGGTAAGAAATGTGCATATTTGGTAAGTCGGTCCACGATTACCCAAATGGTATCGCAACCACTTGCCGTCTTTGGCAGTTTCGTGATGAAATCCATTGAGATCTGTTCCCATTTCCATACTGGGATTTCAGGTTTTTAGTAGTAGTCCTAAGGGTTTCTGGTATTCGACTTTTACTTTAGAACAAGTCAGGCACTTGCTCACATAGGTTGCGATCTCCGATTTCATGTTAGGCCACCAATACGTTGTCTTTAGATCATGGTACATCTTGTCGAAACCTGGATGTACGGAATATCTACTTTTGTGTGCTTCGTCCATCACTACATTCCCTAGCCCTCCGTAGTGTGGAATCCAAATTCGATCCATAAGATAGTATGCTCCGTCAGCCCTTACTTCCAAATATTTATCCATGCCTCGCAGTGATTCTTGTGTGATGTTCTCGGTTTTCAGAGCTTCTTGTTGTGCGATTCGTATCTGATTAGGTAGCTCTGAGTGTATTGTAAGCTGTAATGCTCGTACGCGTTTCGTGGTTTCCTTCCAACTTAACGCGTCGGCTACCACGTTGGCTTTTCCTGGATGATATTTAATAGCACAGTCATAATCGCCTATCAGGTCGACCCATCTGCGTTGTCTCATGTTTAATTCCTTCTGGTCGAACATATTATGACATGCATAAACCATGGTGAGTTTAGTTGAAACCCAACTAAACAGAACCAGAGAGTTTATTGCCATTACATTTCACAGATTATGGATGTTGATATGGAATGGAAAGGGATTAGGAGTTGGTTATGGTTTGGTTACTAAACATAGTCAAGGACACATGGTCATGGTTTATCGAAATAGCGGTGGGACGGTGTTGGGGAGGTTGCGATCTACCCCTGCATATGCCCTATACATATGCATAATTCGGTCTATCATGGATGTGTCAGTGATATGGTTTAGTGGGTTTTGGATTGAGATAAATAATATTAAAGTTAATAAAATAATGAAAGTATAATTGGAATTAATTACGCGATGGTGAGCTTACGAACATAACTTAAACTCGAATGTTATTTCAGAAATATTAACTTAATAATATATTCGTGTGGGTGACGATTCACACGAATATAATTATTAGGGATAATAATCTGAAACGATATTCTGTAATTGTAAATCAAATCGAAATACGATACGAGCGTCAGATTCACAAAGGTGACGATCTTTACGAATACGTACATAAGTAACGCGTTTCGACAAGATAACGAGATAATATTTAACGATATTAAATTAATAAATATAAATTAATAATGTTTATTAGGAATCACTACCTAAAACAAATCTGGGCAAATTATTTTATTTAAATAATTAATTTAACGAAAACAAACGAAGGTATTGTAATTAAATGAGTTCATTTGAAATCATTTTAGTAAAACGAAACTTATTTATTTTAACGCTTTATGTTTTAAACATATTTACGAGCAAAAACTGAGTATTTAAGGAGATGTAATGCGATAAAAACGAGACCGAGCACGCAGGGATCGAACAGGGTATAAAAACCCACTCCTTCTTCTTCTTCTTCTTCATTGTGCAAGAGCTCACTCTCTCTCTAAAACACACACTCACGCCATTTTCTCTCTCTAGATCTTCTCTCTACCATAACTTCTTCGTTACTTGACGAAATCGCTAGTTCTTGGTGCCTAAACGACCACACGATCGAGGAGAACGAGAATCTACAAAGAAATCCAACGTTCACCAACTAATTCGAGGTAAATCTACTGTTTTTCTTTTCGGTTATAGTAAGAAAGTTCATGGGTGTTGGGGTGCCATCTTAAACCACGATTTAGGTTTTGTTTTGTTGAAACTAAGTTAGTGATGAGCTATGGATGACATAAACGAATCAATTACAGCCTAGAACAGGAAGATGATGAGAAGTGCAGGTCATAGGGATGCAGGCCGGCGAGGCCCTGTGGGCCGAACCATGTTCCAGCCTAACCCCTTAGGGGCGAACCTGTTGGTCATTAACCCTAATCGGCCAAACCTTGTGGTGGCCGAGCCTACGAACCGGTTAAAACCTGCATGGGACTCCCGAACCTACATGGGTACACGGACCTTGTTCTACAAATACGTGACAGCCGAACCCTTGCTCATCTATTGGCCGAACCCTTACTCATCTTGTGGTCGAACCTTCAATAGGCTGGACGAACCAATAGTGCCACAAACCTATTCAGCCGAACCCTAGGATGAGGAAACCACCGAACCTTGGCCGAACCATTGGGGGGATGGCGAACCTTGAATGGCCACCGAACCCAAAGGGGTGCCGAACCTGCATCCAGCTAACATTCGGCCGAACCTTTGATCTTGAACGAACCATGGTTGCCCGGAGCTTTCTTAGCTGAACCATTTCTGAGTAGCGAACCAGTGTGGCGAACCTATGCAGTTCCGAGCCTTTCATTTTCTACCTGGCCGAATTCTTTTGTTACTTGGCCGAACCTTTCCTTTTATAATTGGGCCGAACCTAAGGAAGGGCCTGTTAATAGGTTCGCTGACCAAATGGGTGTCAAGCCTAAGTCTTGAATTAGTACTAAGGGTAAACAAAAAGATCATGGATAATTATGTATATGCATGCATGAAAATTCATAAGGACCACCATCTTTTATAAATAAAACCTAAGAATAAGTTTGGAGATTTGCATACATTGAATGTTGATATAAGTAATCTAGATATAATTTTAAAAGATTTACGAATTAACTTTCATTAAAGAACTTCACGCTGGATAAACTAAGTGAGCGTTCATGCATGAATATATATATATAAGTGTACGATAAAGGTCATTACCTTGGAGTACTTGTGTTTATGAGGATACGTGTAAGATATCATATATTACTATCATTATTGAAGAATTATAGTTGACAAGATTAAACTATATTTTGATGACGAGGATTATGTAGCAGCGGGTAACATCTTAATTAAGATAAATAAACTGAATTAAGGAAATACTTATGAGGGTAAATTAAATAGATATGGGCAATCAATTATGATAAAACGTTGATGCTTATGATCATAAATACACGATAAATACAGGTTGTTGAGTCACTCTTGGTTTCACATACGTGAGCGCACATCATACTAAAACATTGATTCTAAAGGACTCAGGTGAGTTCTCATAACCTCCTTTTTAAACTGTTTTGTTTTAAAACTCGGAGGTGAAACATGTATACCAATTTTAAATATTATTTTGATAACACATGGATGATACCTGTTTATCAATATGATATTCATATTATGGGATTATCATTATTTATGGATTATCACTGATTATCATATATCCGTGTGACATTGTCATTGACTCCGGTCATTAACACTGATTACATGTATTGCCACTTGGATTATCACAACCCCATAAATCATTGCCTTTGACTTTGGTTAATTGCATTGATTTTATGTATTGTCACGTGGGTTGCTTCCACTCCATGGATCATGTGTTTAACTTATGTTAATCACATTAACTCCATGTATTGTCACGTACATTATTTGAGAATATTGATGATTGAGATTTGTTGAATGGTTATGTGGTTGATTATCTATAATTGTCTATGATTATATGAGATATGTGATTTTGTGTTGGTTTATGTGTTTGGATTTTGTGCTGGGATGTTGTGTTGGATATTATCGCAGGTACTCATGTGGATTTTCTTAAGAAAGTATAAACTCTCAAAACCATTTTGTAAAATATTTTTATATATAAAACTTTTATAATCATTTTGTAAAACATTTTTAAATATAAAAACTTATGATTACTCACCAACTACTTTGTAGTTGATACTTGATTTTTACATGTTTCAGGGAATGAAGCCAAGTAGGTTGAGGAGGATGATCTCTCATATTTTGGACATCATCACTTAGGTTCTTGGACTTAGCTAAATAACTGAAATTCTGGCGATTAGAATTTAGTTAGATAGCTAAATCTCTTTTGTATTTGATGTAACTAATTCATGATGAACATGATTTTTGTGTAACTAATTTGGTTGATTAAATGATATGTGATGATTAAATTTAGATGCCCACGAGCTTTTGAACAATCTACACATCCCTCGTGGCATCCCGACGTTTCCGCCATCGGTCGGGGTGTTATATTTATGGCCTCGATCTTGGCTGGGTCTACATGTATTCCCTTCTCGCTCACTAAGTGTCCAAGGAACTGGACTTCGCGGATCCAAAAGTCGCATTTTGAAAATTTCGCGTATAGATGTTCCGTCTTCAACAATTCCAAGACGAGCCTCGAATGTTTAGCATGTTCTTCCTGAGTCTTGGAGTAGATCAGGATGTCATCTATGAATACGATTACGAACTTGTAGAGATACAGTTTGCACACCTGATTCATGAGATCCATGAATACAGCTGGTGCGTTAGTCAGTCCAAAGGGCATGACCAGAAACTCGTAATGTCCGTATCGTGTCTTGAAGGCTGTCTTCGGTATGTCTTCTTCTTGTATTCTTAGTTGATAGTAACCAGATCTCAAATCGATTTTCGAATAGTAACTTGACCCTTGTAGTTGGTCAAACAGGTCGTCGATTCGTGGTAAAGGGTATCGATTCTTGATCGTTACCTTGTTTAGTTCCCGGTAGTCTAAGCACATACGGAACGATCCATCCTTTTTCTTCACTAACAAGACCAGTGCTCCCCAAGGTGAGAAGCTTGGTCGTATAAATCCCTTATCTAACAACTCTTGCAGTTGATTAGATAGCTTTTGCATCTCGGTAGGAGCCTATCGATATGGCGTTTTGGCTATTGGTGCGGCTTCTGGTGGTAGGTCGATCTGAAATTCCACTTGTCGCTTCGGTGGTAATCCAGGTAGATCGTATGGAAAGACTTTGGAAAAATCGCGGACAACAACGATGTCCTCGATCCTTCTTTCCTTCTTTGGCTGTTCAGTGATCAGGGCTAAGATAGCCGTGTACCCTTTCTTCATGTATTTGCTTGCTTTTATGCATGACATGATGTTCAACGGTACACCACACCTTTCTCCTTGAATTGAGATCTGCTCTCCACTTGGCAATGTAACTCGTACAATCTTCTCGTTGCATATGATCTCGGCATGGTTAGCAGATAACCAATCCATTCCAATCACCACGGCGAAGCTCCCGAGAGTCACCGGCATCAGATTGATCGCCAGTTCGTGGTCTGCTAGTACCAAGACACACCCTTTGATGATGTGTTGTGTCTCGATCAGCTTGCCGTCCGCTAACTCTACGGTGTACTTATAATCTAGTGGTGTTGGGGATCATATTAAGCAGTTTACTAAAATCATTAGAGATAAAGCTTCTATCGGCACCGGTATCAAATAATATGCTAGTATATACATTATTTAAAAGGAACGTACCGGTAACGACGTTAGGGTCATCTTTTGCTTCACTTGATCCGATCACAAACACCCTGCCCCTTGCTGGATTACTGATGGACGGGTAATGATAGAATTTATACCTATTCAAGTGTATAATTGGTAGAAATTAAATAACTATGTGAATTGGTTGTTTTGTAGGTTAAATGCATGGATTGGAAGCAATTTTGGAAAGATAAAAGATGATTAGGAATGAATGGATTGTGAGCTTTAATGATAGAGGACTGGAAGACGAAGATTTGGGTGTTTACGGGAAGTGAAACGGATTTGAAACGAGGAAGTTATGAAGAAAACAAGATTTTGGGAGTCTGGCCGGCGTGACCTACGACCAGGGCGTAACCTACAGCGGCTGGAGTATGTTTTGACAGAACTTGTCTGGCGTAACCAACGTGCTTGGTCGTAGCCTACGCCGATTGTGTTTTCTGCACGTATTTAAACCTCAAAAATTAGGGTTTGGAGGATCCTAACTCATTCCATTCGACTTGGGACGACTTGGGATGATTTTAGAAGTTAAAATTGAAGCCTTTCCACCATTCAAATCAATTCAATCACTTCCTAATCATCCATAATGAGGATCCAATCAAGTTTTGAAGATCAATTTGGTGTCATGAGATGCTAATTTATTCGTGGTTTCCTCCGGGTGGAGGATTCTTGTAGGTAGATGATTTGATTTAGTTTTCTCTTTTGTTTGGGACATGCAATCTAAGCATTCGATGCTTTTTGCTAGTTGTTTCGTTATTTGATTGTAAATGATTGAATTTTATTTAAATCTTAAACATTTTTTTTCAATTCCTGAGAGTTCTAGTAATTAGGAATATTGAGTTGTGTTTTGGTTTGATAAACTTCAATTGATGTTCAAGTGATAATCTTCCATTATTTTACAATCGAAGCAAATTGTCCTTGTGTGTCACAATCAAGTAATTTATATGTTCATGTCTATGTGGAATCCCAATTGAAAACTAAGTTAAACATCTATCTTTGAATCCAAATCTCGGAGGAATCACCTTTTTCATAATTGTTTTAAAAAATCCAATTTTAGTTAATTGCAATTGTCTTTTCAAGTTTAATAAACAAACCTTTCAATTGATTTTCTATTTGTTTTAGTTACTTAGGGATCATTACAAACACTTTCCACAATACTCCTCGTGGTTCGACACCCGACTTACCTTATCTAATAAGGTAGTTGGGACTTGAGTTTTACTTTTATTTTTGACTGACACTTTGACACCGGTCAAATTTTGACGCCGTTGCCGGGGAGTTAGTGTGCTTAGTGTTTGTTAATTGATTTTATTAGTTTTTTTATTTTTCATTTCTTGTGTTTTCTTTGTTACGCGAGGTTTGTTAGTGCACAGGTAACAGGTTTGTTGCATGCATACTCGGTTTTCAGGACGGGACTCACCATTGGAATTTGATCCAGAGATCGAGAAAACTGCGAGGATAAATCGGACCTTACAAAGGCTAGATAGGATAGTTACTCCGGGTTCAAGAAACACCAATCAAACCGGAGAAAGTTCAAATCAGTCTGTTCCGATGGCTGATCAGAACAACCAAAACCCACCCACCACCACCACCGCCAATTCCACCATTTAATCAGTATGCTCACATGCCACCACCGAACCCAAACCCAGTTATTCCACCAAATCCGTTCAATCAAAACAACCCACTACCAAACATACCACCCAATGCCATGCCTAATCTGAGAATGGCACGAAACCCATTGTTCAACAATCCAAACCATGGAGTCAATCCAGGAAACAACCTTCACGAGAAAGATCACATTTCAGGTTCGGGAGAACATGGATCTTGGCATGAGGAATTGCACGAAGAGGAAGACAATAACAATTACCCACCTCATGGGGAATATCATGATGAAAATTGGCAACCACAAGGCCCACAGAATCATCCAGTTCACAACAACTATGGGCATGGTGGATGAATTGGCAACCACCCATGAACAACTACAATGGGAGATGGGGTTACAATAACCCCGGTCAAGGATGGCATCATAGGTCTCCCGTTCAAGGAGTTGATAGTCACTTTAGACCAACGGTGACTCAAAATCCTTCACCAATTGTACGTCCACTGCTGCGAGGAAGGTCATTTGAGATAAGGCCACATTACTTGGCCATTATTCCAAATTTTAGAGGGACAGCAACAGAAGAGCCACATTTCCATATATCTGAGTTTGGTGCTATCTGCAGCACCATTGGTGGCCAAGGATTCACCCCGGATGAAGTTAAGTTGAATTTATTCCAGTTCTCCTTAAAGGAGAGAGCCAAACAGTGGTTTCACACACCACCCTTTGGTAGTATTTACACATGGGAGGAGATGCAGCAACTATTCTTAGATGAATATTACCCCATGAGCAAGACAAGTGAGGCTCGGAGTGCCATTCGAACCTTTCAACAACAATCAGGTGAATTGCTACATGAAACATTCACTCGATTCAAAGAGTTGCTAAGATTTTGCCCACATCACCAAATTCCAAAGTGGGAATTGATCAAAGCCTTCTATGATGGCTTAACACCAGAGGATCTGAAGTTTGTAAGTTCTAGTAGCAATGGAACTTTCTTGACAAACTCAGAAGATGATGATTGGGAATTGCTGAAAAGGCTAAGCAAGGGATCAAAGACTCAAGCTTCAGCAAGCAGGAAGGCCAAACATGTAATAGGAAAACCGAAAGGAGTGTATGTGACAAAGGAGAGATTCGAGGCTTTAGAAAGACAAATAACAAATTTCAACAGGAATGTAGGTAAGAATGTATCTAATGTTTTTGATGTTTGCAATTTTTGTGGTGATATAGGTCATTTGGAGCCGGATTGCATGATGATCATGGGCAGGAATGAGGAGGTGAACCAAGTGCAAGGCTCATTCCAGAATGACAAGTGACAGAATGATATGAACTCCAATACTTACCACTCGGGTTTGCGAAATCACCCTAATTTTAGGTATGTTAACTCATCTAACCAATTGAATCCAAATTTTCAGGGTAGCAATCAACTAGGTGGGAGTCAAGGATCCTAGTACCAGAATAGACAGCAGAATTACAATCAAGGTAACTACCAAAGAGGAAACTACAACCAAAGTGGACAAGGAGGTGGGCAAGGTGGATATTAACAAGGGCCATCAAGGAACTTCCAACAAAATCAAAGAAGTCAAAATCAATTTCAAGGAGGTCAACAAGGGAACAACATCTCAATGGATGACATTGCCAACCAAATTAATGAGCTAAGGCTTATGCTAACTGGAGTGGTGCAGAAACAAGAGCTACAACAGAAGACAAACAAATCACATGCTAAACAATTGGGCAACTGTTAGACCAAATAGCTACAAGAGATAAAGGGAAGTTGCCAAGTGACACAACAATAAACCCTCAACACCAGAGTTCTAGTTCAAAGAATACAAGTAATGTGCATATCAGTGCAGTGAGCTCATGTTAAGATGCAAAGGATAATGAGTTAGAAGAAGACCAAGATGTTGGATCACCCCTCATTCCAATCCATATTGGGAAACTAAAAGTTAACAAGGCACTCCTGGATTATGGAGCTAGTGTCAGTATTCTACCTAGGAGCTTATATGACCAGTATGAATTTGGTCCCTTACAATCGGTTGACACCACTGTGGTGTTAGCAGAGATGACACGTAAACGACCTCGGGGTATGTTGATTGGAGTCGCTGTTAAGATTGGAGAATTCTATTGCTAGAGAACTTTTTGGTGCTCGATTATGCACCTCATGCGAAGAAGGAACAACCTACCGTCATACTTCGAAGACCATTCTTGGCGACAGCTAGTGCACATATTAATTTCCGAGATAGAATAATTAGCATGAGCTTTGGAAACCGTAAGTTAAATTTGCATATATTGTCAAAGTCATTTACTTACATTATTGATAATTCATATGCTATAACAGATATTACTAACAAGTGTTCTCCTATTTACAATGTAAATGAGGGAAACACCAAAGAGAAAGGTTTCATGTATGACAGGTCTCAGGTAAAGCATGCTAAAGAGTTAGTGAAAGAAGAGGATGAAACATGGAACTCGGTAGTTCAGGATCAAACACCACCAACTAGGCATGGGGTGCAAAGCATGAATGAGCACATTAAGGTAGAGGCAAGATCATCTGAATCTACACATGGAATGAAAAAGCCAACCAAGCATGTCAAACATGCTTTTGAAAATGGGGAATTTGTAAAGATGAGATCAAAAGATGAGCATGAGGATACAGAAAAGATGGGAGATACGAAATGGTGTTGGGATGATAACAAAAAAGATAGTAAGGATGTGATGGGTAAAGATTTCTGTAGATTAGCTAAATTGATTCTGATCATCCAACGAAATCCTATTAACAATCAAATATATGTAGAATCTATATTTGATCTATATGAATCAAAGAAGAACAAGCATTTCAATAATCATCATTTCATTAATCAAGCTTAACTGATTACAATGAAATGGACAATCTCACACAGAGAAAACAGGTTTGAAATAACACTCAAGATCTGAAAAGTTTTCCAATAGTTATGACATCTCTAGACAAAACTACAATATATACTAAGAGCTCAAACGAACCTGACTGAACCTACAGGTTCGCCAGGCGAACCTTGAGGTTCGCTGGACGAACCTTTACATCAAAAAGCCTAGGTTCGCCGAACCTGCTAAGGTTCGTGGGCCAGATGAACCTCAGCCAAACCTCAACTAAACTTTCTATAATTTACATATTTTGATAAGCAACCTATTACAACTATGTACTAACAAACTCCCCCTTAATAGTTGCATCCAAAATCTTCAATCTCCATCTTCAGTCTTCACATTGAACTTCACTGCTTTCACAAACATTGTCTTCAGCACAAATGACAATAGACTTTGGAATCTTAGATAATCTTTCAGCTTCCATCCTAGCATCTCTATCATCTATCTCTTTTTGTACTTTCATTAGCTCAACATATAGATAATTAACATCTTCCTAGTTACATCCAAAATGTATCCCCAGAGTATAACACATCCGAGCAATTGTTTGAAATTGAACAACCATGTCTTTGTAACTAATCCCAACATCATGATATCCATCATCACCAAAAATTTCAGCTACATTCAGCAACTCAATATCTTCTTTTGAACAGTTTACTAGCCATACAGGATCCAACACCCTAATCAACCTCGACTTCTCTTCTTGTCTCAATAAAATAACAACTTCAGATGTATTTTCATCATAAAACTAGAACTTGAAATAAGGATTCCAATTCTGTTCTATTCTCCTCAATCTTGGTCTTGTATAAGCTTTAGGCTTTGAATATCCAAGTAACTTGTCTTTGACTTGTGGAACCAATAAAATCCATCCATACTTAGTCTCTTTCTTCAACAACTTCTCAAAAATGTCATTATGTTCAGTCTGAATTGGCTTTATCATATTTAACCTGGATAACTGCATACATTCAAAAGATGGTAAAGACATTATATCTAATGCTTTTCCAAAATATTGACATCCATCAGTCCCTTTGACTACATAACATTCTTTGTTCTTCATGCTTCCAGAAATATTGTGAAAGTAACCATAGCTTACAATTCTTCCTTTCATCTTTGACTTAGATCCAATCTTGAATCTTGTGAATTGTCTAGCTTGGTTTTCTTGAACTTTTTCTTCAATGTCTTCAATCATTTCCTTGAAAATGTATAAATGATCAATTATGTACTTGTTTTCATCTTGACTTTCCTTCCACATTTCCATATAAGTCTTTTCTTTAATCTGATCAACTGATATTCTTGGAACACCTTTTTGAACTTCAATATCAAAAATCTTCTACAAGGTTTGAAGATTACACAAATTCTCATCCATTTGATCATCTTGTTCAAAGTCAAATAATTCCATTTGATCATCTTGTTCAAAATCAAATAATTGATCTGAATCAACTTCAAACATATCATAAAAATCATTCCTTGAATAACCACCTACAATTTCTCCTTCCTCCAATTCTTTATCTCCAGAAAATTCTCCAAACATTCTCTGCAGTTGTACATCAGCATGTTGTTTAAACAAATCAACAAAAGTAGGCAAAGAATAATCAACACTTTTCTTTGGATATTCTATATCAGTTAAATCTTCAATATCAACATCTTTAAAATCTTTAACTTTGTCAGAAGAAACAACAGATTAGGAGTAACACCAAATGAAATCCTAGAAGGATTGTAAATCACTATAGCACCAGTTCTTGAATTCAATCCACCTGAACTACCCACTCCTGTCACATCACCATCATCATCATCACCATGATAAGCATTAAAGCTTGGATGTTCATTAACATCTGAGTCCTCATAGTCCACCTTATCTTCTTCTTCTTCTTTATCATCATCAATATTAACAAACACTTGATCAGTACCAGCATCAGTAGTTTCAGCATGACTATTCTTAACTTGAAAATCATCAATATTTTTCTTCAAATCTTGATTATCTTTCTTCAAATCATCAATCATAACATTTTGCTTAACCACCAGAGTATCCAAATATATAATTCTCTCATTCATCAATTTCTTTTCAATCAAATCTTCCTCTCTCCATTTCATCAGTTGAGAAATTTGAGCTTTCATCGCATCTAAGTCACTTGTATTTGAATAAGATGGTTTTTCAGCTTCAACTTTCTCCTTTTGCATCCTATACTTGTCAAACTCTTGTGACAATATAGATATCCTTCTTCTCAGCTCAGTATCATCATAATCTATGGAGAAGTTTAAATCCAAGTCATCCAAGCCCTCAAACTAAGACTCTCCTCTTGAGGTAGAAGCAGTTTGAAATGATGTAGTTACTTGAAAAGATGTAGTTACAGTTGTAGCATCCATGAAAGAAGGAACAAAAGTAGCAAAATTTACAAAATCAGGACTCTGGAAGAATGAATCAGAAGACATATGAATATGAGAAGTAGAAACATTTTCTTGAACTGTTGTAGCCACTAAAACAGGTTCAGAAACATGAATAGAACCTGATGTAGAAGAAATAGCTACAGGAGAAGATACAATGATCCTGGGAGTTTTAGTTTTCTTCTTTTTAGGCATCTTAGCCATCCTCTTTTTCTTCTATGGCCTTGAAGCCTCAGGCTCATCAACAGTGAAACTAGGATCAATTGTCTCTTCCCTTGCTTCTTCACTTTGTTGTTGTACTGGTCTCTTCTTTAATCTTCTGACCATTCTATTTCCCACATGTACTGTCTCCATTTCAGACTCCGTTGATTCTTCATTTTCAGCATCAGCTTCAACATTTTCAGCATCAACATGTTCAAAAGAAGTAGTAGCGTCATGTTGACCTGGAAAAATAACTTGTAAAGAAACAAGAGTAGAAGGAGTTCCACCAGGAGTCTCTTAAGTTGGTTCTTGTGATTGATGTTGTTGTTGAGAAGATGGAGCTTGAGATTTTCTGGCTTGTGATCTAGGAGGTGGAGGAGGTGATTGTTGATCATCATCATTATCTCCCAACTGTTCAGTATCTGAATTTGAATTCTCATGCCTCCAAGCATCATTCAATAGAGCAATATAATTGGCTCTAGCACAATGTCATATCACATCCTTAATCAGAATGTCATCATTACTCTTCTGATATGTCTTGACTTGACCAAGACTGGAGTCTGTTATATGCTTCAACTTAAGAAGATCAGCAGCAACCCTCAGCAAGTTCTGCTCTGGAAATCTTTCATCAATTAGCATCTGTACAAATCTGGGATACATGCAGAATCTTTCTTTGGCTTTGGTGATGTTATCTGACATATATCTGAATATCATTACAGAAAAATTGAACGGTTTGTTCAATATTAATGCAACCATTGTAGATCTCATTAAGTCTCTAAGCTCATCAAATGTGCCTTTCCTCATGCTAAGACAGTGTAACAACATATGTGCCAACAGCTTGTATTGCAGAGGTAGCTTGCCCTTCTTGATAGAATACTCTATGTATACTCCAAAGTATCTGATCCTTAAGAAGCATCCCTTAATACACCTCTCAGAAATGAGAGTCATTCCTGCAGGTTCTCCTCCAAACTGTAGAACCCTTCTTATATCCGCTTCAGTAACTCGAATGGCTTGACCAAGAAGCTTTGAATCCCAGAAGCTTTGAATATGAGATCTATATATCTGACATGAGTTAGATATGGCATATTAAATTCTAGATCTTCTCAAAAACTCGATCATCGGTCGAAAATCTTTGTCATTCTTTGTTGTAGGATCCAGATATGCACAGAGATTATGTTTATCCCCGAATGTAAGATTCGCCATTTCTACAATCAGAAAAAAAACAAAATTTAAAACAAAAATAACAAGAAAAAAAAATTAAAACTAAAAAAAATTCTAAGTGTTGAAACCAGCGAACCCTCCCTGTGCCGAAGCTAAGTTTAGACAAACCTATTGATCAGACAAACCTATTTAGACCAACGAACCTTCCCATGAACGAACCTTGTCTGATCACGAACCTAATAGTCAAACGAACCATTGACCAAAGAAGGTTCGGTTAAAAAAAAAACAAAGAGGTTCGGCCCGAACCTTTAAAATTCAAACGAACCTTAAAAAATACAGCTAACCTAGGTTCATTTGACGAACCTGATCCATTTCAAAATCAAATTTTTAAATCTACGAATTAGATCAAAAAATTTATATCCAGAGATTCTCCATTAACAGATGAAAATATTCATGAAAACATTTTGTCCACAGTTTAGATTTAAACAGGTTTTAATCCAAATCAACAGGTTCGACTAAATACAATCTAAAATAAAAAAATCTCCTAATTTAGCCGGTCAATCTCCAATCTTTTTACCTATTTATGATCACAAAAAAAATCTGAGACTAATGATATAAGAAATACACTATCTGAGATCCAAAATTGAAAAAATCAAAATCCAATAACAACAGGTTCGTGAATGTGATCTCATGAAAGTGACGAACGTCTCACACACGAACCTTTACTTATACGAACCTATGAACAAACCTTGGAATGAACCTTTGACAAAAAAAATGTTGACCGAACCTGTCAACAAACCTATCAGGCGAACCTGTCCAAAACCTCTCAGGTGAACCTATCCAAAACCTATTGAACGAACCTATTCAACAAACCTGTTGGACAAACCTGTCCAACGAACCTACTCAAAAACCTTTCAAACGAACTCCAAGCAAACCTTTTAAAATTCAATTTTATTTAAAATTTCAAACAATTCAAAGTAAAAATGAATAATCAAAAATTGTTGATTTAACATCAGATAAAACAAAAAATCTTTTTGCATTTTTTAAATTTTAGAACAAACACACTACAAATTTAATAAATCTAACTATGAAATAAAAACTAACAAAAAAATCACATATTTTTGTTTGAGAAAGATCCAGACATGAGATCATATTGTATTACAATTATCAACACACCTGATAGAATTAATGGATAGATTTATTAGCAAATTACAATTCAAAGATGATTGTTAGTATAAATATCCTCTTTAAGTTTAATTACTTAGTTAATATATTAATTGAAAATAAAATAATCAAATACCTTATAATCTCCATTTACTTGAACACATTCCCGTTTTGTGAATAACTAAACAAACAAAAATGTTCTAGAAACAAATTACTTCAATTTTAACTAGTTTGATCATGTAAAAACAAATAGAATTTCTTTTAAAAACAATAAAATATAAAACAAATTGAAGTTGTTCAAAATCTTGGAATCAAGGTTGATACTTTCGTATGCTCAGATGATCCAGAGATTGAACGAAACAATAATTTAAGATTAAGCTTTTAACAATCAGATCGATATTTTCATATATGTAGAGATTGTCCAAATCTTAATCAAAACCAAGAAAACAAATTTGAATTGTTTAAAGTTGTAACAATCAGGTTGATACGTAAGTATGCGCAAAGAATGTTTCAGCTTTAAACTAAAACAAAAGAAAAAACAAATTTAGAATTTCTTTTGAAAATAAACACATGATCAAAACTAGTAATTTAACTTTTGTTCAAGAAACATCTTGTAAGATTAATCATCACTCATTCAGGACAAAACTAAGTACTGTATTCTAAGCATCTGTTTCTCATAAAGCATAATCAAAATTGTGTTAAATATTATCTCAACTAAGTTATAAACCTACCAACATATCATACTAAGTAATTATAAATGCTCTTTTTGTTTAAGTTCTTGTATGATACAGATGTGCTTCAAATTGCTTACAATGTGCTATCATTTCTCACTTGGTCGAATCAATTTCTCAGAATTTTAAATTTTTAATGTTTTTGTGTTTTTGATTTTTCAAATGTTTTTGAGTTTTTCAAAATTTTCTCCCCCTAAAAACTAAAACACAAAACAATAAAACAATTAAAATATCTGATGTTAATTCAATAAGAATTGATTATGAAGGAATATGATTTAAAATTACCTCACCCATGACCCGAATGCCATTTAATTTGAGCAAATACTCAAAACGGTTTTTTATCAAAAGCGTTGGTGAGAAAGTCTGCTCGTTGCTCATTTGGATGTATCTTCACCACATCAATAAGTTTCTTTTCATAGCAATCGCGTATGAAATGAAACCTAATATCAATGTGTTTAGAATGTGAATGATACACATGATTCTTTGTTATAGCAATAGCAGCCTCATTATCAACATGAATTGGGGTTGTAAGAAAATTCAAACCATAGTCTCTCATCAGTTGTTGTATCCACAAAACTTGTGAACAACAACTGGCAGCAGCTACATACTCAGCCTCATAAGTAGAAGTAGCAACAGATGTTTGCTTTTTACACTGCCAAGAAACTAATGCTGCCCCCTAAAATTGTGCACTTCCAGCTGTGGATTTCGCATCTGTCTTACAACCTCCATAATCGAAGTCACTGTAGTCATTGTAGGAAAAGTTATCATCCTTAGGATACCACAGACCGGTGTTTGGTGTACCCTTTAGATAACGAAGTATTCTTTTAACTGCAATCAGATGTGACACTTTCGGTTTTGATTGATATCTTGCACAGATACTTGTAGCAAATACAATATCTGGTCTTGAGGCAGTCAGATGATCAAACTTCCAATAATTCCACGATAAAGAGAAGGATCAATTATCTCCCCCTTAATATCAGGCTCAATCCCGTGATTAGGCTGAATGAGCATGGAAATTGGTTTTGAGTCAAGCATGCTAAATCGTTTTAGTACATCTTGAATATATTTTGTCTCATGAATGAAGATTCCATCATTAGTTTGATCAATTTGTAAACCCAGAAAAAATTTGATGTCTGACATGGCACTCATTTCAAATTTCTCAATCATCACCTCTTTAAACTCCAAACACATTTGTTCATTGGTAGATCCAAAGATAATATCATCCACATAGATCTGAACAAGAATAATATCCTTGCCCTTTTCCCGATAAAACAAGGTTTTGTCAATCTGACCCCTATTGAACCCATGTTCAATAAGGTGAGTCGATAATGTTTCATACCAGGCACGCGGAGCCTGATGAAGACCATACAGTGCTTTGTCCAAGAGGTAAACCTGATCCTGGTGGATAGGATCCTCAAATCCCGGTGGCTGACAAACATACACTGTTTCCTTCAACGTCCCATACAGAAATGTAGATTTGACATCCAACTGAAACAGTTTGAATTTCTTGTGAGCAGCAAAAACAAGAAAAAGTCTAATTGCTTCCAACCGCGCCACAGGTGCAAACACTTCATCGTAATCTACTCCTTCAACTTGTTTGAAACCTTGAACCACTAAACGAGCTTTGTTGCGAACAATTACGCCTCGATCATCTCATTTGCATCTTAACACCCGTCTAGTGCCAATTTTCTTCTCGCCTTTTGGCAAATCAACTAGATGCCAAACACCCAACTTTGAAATTGATTTAGCTCTTCTTGCATCGCCTCCACCCAGGCAGGCTCATGCAACGCTTCAGTAACAGTCTTTGGCTCTATTTGAGAAATAAATACAGAATGCATCGAGAGCTCTTGATTTCCATGAGTTCTCTTTAACTCGACATACAAACTCTCCTAATTAGTGACTTGACTTCATGTTTGTACTCCAGCAGATGGATTTCCTATTATCTGATCAACAGGATGATTTACATGAACTCTTGTGACAGGCACTTGCGGGACACCCACATTATGATCCAGATTTGTAATATTCTGATCAATGTCTTGATCGTGAGAAATAGCATCTTCGAAAATATCCTGATCATCATCATCATCAGATGACCAGTCATCATTAATTACTTCTGAAATGCCTTCCTCATGTGGAGCATGATTACCTTCTTCAGAATGATGAGAAATACCTTGATCTTCAGAATTATGCAAATCATATAACATTTGTAAGGTTATTTCATCATCAGAATCATTTGGAGACATATTAAAAGACTCAAACAATTTATCATAATCAAAAAGCCAATCTGGTCCTTCGCCATCTGGTATAGATGTATGTCTTTGAACATCCACATGATACCATAATTCCACAACACCCGTACGTTTATTAAACACACGTTTGTTAGGAAGACTGTAACCAAGAAAGAAACCCTCTTCAACTTTAGAATTGAATTTTGAATCTTTCTTTAGCATGTTACAAGGAGCCCCAAAAGGTTCCAAGTGTTCCAAATTAGGTTTTCGATTCTGAAGCAATTCATAGCATGTTTTATTGTGTCTTTTAACAATCAAAACTCTGTTAAGAGTAAAACAATTGCTGTAGCCTCAGCTTCACTCCAAAATGTAATGGAAAGTTTAGAATCAGCTAGCATTGTTTTCGCAGACTCAATCAACGTTCTGTTCTTTCTTTCAGCTACACCATTCATCTGAGGTTCATACGGTGCACTGAATTGCTGCTGAATGCCTTTGGAACTGCAAAATTCCTCCATTTGGTGATTCTTAAACTCAGTCCCATTATCTGATCTTACTCTTCTCACTCTCAACTTATACAATGTCTCCAACCTTTTAATCAACAACCCAAAATTTTCATAAGTATCTGGTTTATGCTTTAAGAACATGACCCATGAAAATCTAGAAAAGTCATCAGTCACCACAAAACAATACGATTCACCACCTATACTTTTCACATTGATAGGTCCAAACAAATCCATGTGAAGAAGTTCAAGTGGCATATCAATAGAAAATATTTTCTTTGTTTTGAGAGACTTCTTTTCTGTTTACCCTTTTTACACGACACACGCACATCTGGAAGTTTAAAATGTTTAACCGGTACACCCTCAACTAAATGATTGTGCACAAGATGATTCATCTTCCTGATATGAATATGTCCCATCCGTCTGTGCCAAGAACGTGTATCTTGCTCAGTTGCGTTAGACACCAGACATGTCTCCACTTTATTCACCGTCTCCGCCTTCGCCATGTCAAGCACATACAAATCTTTGCTCCGATCAGCAGTCATCAAAATCCACTCCTCAGGAATCTGAAATCCTTTCTTAAATACATAAAACCTATCTTTATCGAACATTACTTTATATCCTTTATCACAAATCTGTGAAACACTCAACAAATTGTTAGTTAATTCTTTGCAGTAATTAACATTGTCAAATGAAACTTTTCCATTCGTCAAACTACCAAACCCGATAATTTGACCACCTTTGTCTCCTGGAAAGTTCACATAGCTGCCTTTCATCAACCTAAAATCTCTCAACAAATTCAATTCTCAAGTCATGTGCCTGGAACATCCACTATCAACAATCCAACGACTATTGATATGGCCCATGGATGCAACTTGCACAATAAATTAAAAACCTATCAGTATTCAAAAGGGATGACCCCCGCCATTTCGGCATCGAGTTTCCTTGAATGAACCCCTGCCATTCTGTTATGATGTCTTACATGAAGACCCATCATCACTATTACCATCCTTTTTCCCATAAATTTGATCACATGACTTGTTTTTCAGTTTCTAAAATGATTTTGATTTATCATATTGTTTTTAAAATAATTTTGAAGATACATCATCATCAGATGGTGTCACGATTTTCACAAGTTTTTTAACATTTCTTTTGTTATCAAAAACTTGTTTCTTCTGATTATTTTCTTCTTTCACCCAAACACAATCAGGATCAAACTTTCACAGAACTCTTATTTCATTTCACTAGGTCTCCTAGGACTTCTACCTGACCTATTCACTCGACTCTCATCAACCAAACTCTTCCTGATTATGTTGTTTGGACAATTAGCATAAATATGTCCTTTACCACAACAAGTAAAACACTTTCGTGTTTCTCTTGATTTAAAAGACCTAAAGCTGATACAATCAGTAGAACTGAAATCCAAATTACAATCAGCAATCAAATGACCAAATTTACCACATCTGTAACATTTTCTTTGCAGATGATTCTTTGGTTTTGGTTCATCATAATACTTTGATGAACTAAAAGATTTAGAAACAACCTTTGCAGATGAGAATCTGTTTCTCAAAACAGTTGATTTTATCTTTGAATTACTCACTTGATTTTGAAAATTATTTGATTTGTATTTATGTTCAACCCCAAACTTATCAAACAAAAAATCCACTTTGTCAATCTTTTTAGAAATCACATTTTGCTTTTGAAAAATGTCACTAGACTCTCCTTGATGTGTAGTAGATGACTTTACATACACAATCGGTTTGAGAGTAGTGGTTGTTTTGACTTTCATCAATGGTTTGAAAACTATATTGGGTTTAATCACCACCTTATCAACTGATTTCATCTCAGTTTTTGACTTCTGAGACTTCAGACTCTTTTTATCAACATTTTTAACTTGATAACCATTCTGTCTCAAAATATCAGATGAAAATTCTGATTCAGTGATATCTTCAATGATAGGAACATCACTATCAAGAGACACTTTTTCATCAGAAAATGAACACTCAGCATTCTCAACCACTTGTTCAGACACACGTTCATTCAAAGAAACAGGATGAACTTCCAAATTCGGATCAATTTGTGGTCTAGGAACATAGCTGGAAGGAGGTGGTACTGCATGAAAACCCAAGCATGTAGTATCATTCGATGATCTTTGCATGGAAGCAAAGTAATCGATGACATACTGAGAATTCTGATAATTCTCCAGCTTGCTCTTGTTCATTTCAGCTTCAGCTCTTGCTGCTGACAAGTCAACTTTTAACTTTTGCACTGATTCGAGATGCACAGAAACTGCATAATTATTTTGCAAAACTTTAATTTTTAACTCTTCATTTTCTTTACCTAAATCAATAATCTTTTTATCAAAAGTTTTTTCCCTTGAAATTAATTTCTTGTTAGCTTCAGTGCACTCGACCAGTTCAGCAGTCAACTGAGCATTCATTTCTTTCAACCTATCAATAATCTCTAAAAGATCATCATTTACCTCATCAACTTTTTCTTTGCCTTTGCTTGTGTCTTCATCCAAAGAAGCCATGAATGCACCCATTAACTCATCATATTGCTTTCCCCAATCATATCCTTCATCAGCTTGACTAACCAAAGCTTTTGATGACTCTTCAGAAGTTTCTTTCTTCTTCTGATAAGATTCTTTAGGCTTGAAAGGATTTAAATTACCTTACTTATTCGGAGTTTTACACTCTCTAGCAAAATGGTCTAACTCACCACAATTGTAACATTGTGTGGCCTTTGGATTAAATCCAAACTTGGTATTTCGATCAAAAGTGAATTTCTTCCCAGTATTCTTTTCATATCTATTGATTCTTCTGATTGCACTTGCCAATGCCCATTGAGTATCTATCAACTCCATTTCATCATCATCAATTTGCTCATAATCTTCAAAAGTAAGATTTGAGTTTCCAATCTTTCCTGCTATCTATTCATCATATGCACTGACTACACATGACAAAATTGACATATGATCTCAAACAGCCTGCATAGTTACTTTTCCAAAATTTGTTGTATTCAACTGAACTGGAGTTGTTGTAGAATCAGATTTCTTCTCATTCATAGAATAAGATGAACTAGAGCTAGCAGATGCAGAAGGTGCAGAAGTACATCAGCAGTACTAGAAACAAAAGCTGTTTGGATCTTTGCAAAAGAAACATGAGGATTAACCATAGATGCACCATAGAGAGAAGGATCTCGAGTAACATTAACTCTACGTGCTTTTCTCTTATCTTTCATTTCCTGTCTTCTAGCTTTTGTATAAACTCCACCAAAGTCATACCCGGTAGATTTTCTCTCAAAATCAGCACTAATGAATTCCATCTTTCAGGCAACGCATCTGCAAAACAATCTATCTTCTCCTCTTCGGTATCGTCAATCCCACACTTCCTAACTTCAGTCAACAAATGCCTATATCTGGTTATTAAGGCTTCAAGACTTTCATTGCCAATAAAATTGAAGTTCTCAAACTCTTTGCGTATATCAGTGGCTTTCATCTTCTTGAGTTTAGTATTTCCCTCAATTCTTGCCTTCAATGCATTCCATAAACCATAAGAGGTTTTATGTTCATCAAATTGATGAAGTATCTAATTAGGAATTGCTTGGCTCAACATCCAATAAGCTTTCTTCTCAGAATCGTATTTCTTTCGTTGATCAACATCCAATCTCTCAAGAGTTTGATCCAAATCTGTCCCCACCACCTTAGGTCTTTCATAAGGTGATAAAATTCTTTCCCACATATTGGTGTCAGTTCCATTGAGATGTGTCTCAAATCTTCCTTTCTAGTTCTCATAGTCTGTCAAATCAAGTAGTTTTGGAACTTTTTTTGTACTTCCAGCCTCAGTTTCACTAATCAAAATGCTATGTATCTTAGAATTTTGACTAGCTACAACAGCAAACATCTCAGCCATGGTTTTTAATTTTTAATCAGCGAACCTCTTGATGAAAAATTCAACTCACGAACATACTCAACAAACGAACCTTCTCCAAATCTTGATATCCACGAACCTCAGCTCACAAACCTGAGACAAAACTTTATCTCACAAACCTGATGCAACAAACCTTGAGACAAACCTGATCTCACGAACCTTGAGACAAACCTGATCTCACAAACCTTGAGGCAAACTTGATCTCACGAACCTCTGCAGTAAACCTTAAACGAACCTCTTCAAAATTTCTAAATGAATCTCAGAAAAATCTCTTTAACAACGAACCTCTTGCTTCAGCCAATCACAGGTTCGGCTCACGAACTTGTTCTTCAAAATTCAAAAATTTTGGATGTAAAACCTTCCAAATTTAAAAAGAATTCTTCAAAAATCACCAATTTAAACTACAAATCTCTGAATTGTAATGTTCCTCAGCAGTAGATGATGATATCACACTCAAAACAACAATCAAACTCAAATAAAAATCCCAATTCTTGATCTTGATCCTTTTTAACTCCAAATGCTTGTAGATCTTTGAAAATCTTGTATAGAACTTCACCAAATCTCTGATAACACTGTAGATTAGCTAAATTGATCCTGATCGTCCAACGAAATCCTATTAACAATAAAATTTACGCGGAATCTATATTTGATTTATATGAATCAAAGAAGAAGAAACATTTCAGTAATCATCATTTCATTAATCAAGCTTAAATGATTACAATGAAATGGACAATCTCACATAGAGAAAACAAGTTTGAAACAACACTCAAGATCTGAAAAGTTTTCCAAAAGTTATGACATCTCTAGACAAACCTACAGTATATACTAAGAGCTCAAACGAACCTGGTCGAACCTACAGGTTCGCCAGCCAAACCTTGAGGTTCGCTGGACGAACCTTTACATCAAAAAGCCTAGGTTCGCCGAACCTACTAAGGTTCGTGGGCCAGACTAACCTCAGCCAAACCTCAACTAAACTTTCTATAATTTACATATTTTTATAAGCAACCTATTACAAACATGTACTAACAATTTCACATTTTGACCACCATAAACACTAAATGTAGTTTGGTTTGGCTAAAGACCTTAAAACTTAGCGCTAACCGGGAGGCAACCCAGCTTTTTAATAGTTTTGTTTTTTTTCTTGTTTTAGTTGTTTTAGTTTCTTAGTTACTATAGCAACACCCAAGTTTGGGGAGGATGTCACCTAAGGATGGATGGACACAATGAAGGGATTATTTGGAGATCAACAACCGCCTTATTATTGAACACTCTCTTATCCGCGATCAGGTCCATGTGTTCTTCCTTAAATCTTTTATCATCAAGTGGTATGTGATTAAACAATGGGTTTGTTTGTGTTATGCTTGGTGGTATCTTTGGTGGTATGTCAAATTTCATGAGCGTTGTTTCTAGCTTATGTTTATTGCTAGATTGGGAGGAAGAAATTAGTTATGTTAAAAAGGTATTTTCAAACTTGAAAACTCACACACGTAACCTAAAGACCCATACATTGGGGACAATGTATCCCAAGTGTGGGGATGAGGGGAAAATTTTGAATTTTTAAAATGCCCATAGCAAATTTAAATGGATTGAGGATCAAAAATTGTCATTGTAAATCATCAAATTTTGATCCATTAATACATCGGTGTAGGTCCTTTTTCATGATTAAGTCTTTAAGTTGCATGATAGTAGCCTAAACAAGTGTTTTTAGAAAACTTTTGGAATAATGCTTGGTTGGGATGAGATTCTAAAGGTGAATAGCATGTAAGTTTGCATCGGTAACCCAATATCCCCCATTTCCGTGCGCGTTAAACCATCTTTTTATCATGTTGTTTGAAAATTTATGAGTGACACCAAAGTGTTTATCTAATTAGAACTTGTGTTGCAATACTTGTTGAAAGCGTATGCCATAACTCGCACAAAAAATGATAGAGGCATCTAGGAATACACCTTAGGAATTGTTAGCCTTTTCAATTTCTAGATCTTACTTATTGTTACCATTAGACACCAAACTTGAGCCTATCCTGTTCTTTGTTCAACCATGTTATGTTTAACCATTTACCCAATTAGCCTTTTTGATTTTAAACCCTTAGTGGTACAATCCAAGTAAAGTGATAAGTTGCGAGTCAGTTTTTAATTTTATATGAAAAAAACGAAAAAAAAAATCAGGTCAAAACGACCACGATAGAAAGCAAGAAAAAGAGTCAAGGTAATAAAAGGATGATGTTCATCCGTGTGTTCAATAAACATGGATTGTCACTACCATTTTCGCCACATTCAAAAATTCTTATCCCTACCTTTAACCTTAGCCTAACATCATAACCCCGTTCAAGACCTCTTGATTTGTGCGTTGTTATGTGCGAGTCTTTGGATATTTGATTTCAATACAAGCTTATGATGATGGTAATTCATCTTTGGTCGAGAGTATAAATATATACTAGTACATCTTATTAGTTCAGAAACAACTGAGAGGAGAGTCATTGTGAGGGGTGTATTGATTATATGTGAATTAATTGAAGAATCTCAATCCTATTCAGGGGTTATTACATGTTTTGGACTTAATACATGAGAAATCATTCTCTTTGCTAGTTTAGGTGTAAAACTATGTAATGTTGTAAGTCTTGGGAATTGATTGTGATTAAGGACCTTAATTGAGAATTGGTGGGTCAATTATGAGATGTATTTGATTATGATGATCCAAAAGTTCAGATGTATGCTTGAGGACAAGCAAAAGACAAGTGTGGGAATGTGATGGATGGGGGTTGGAATGATGATTATGTGTGGTTAATGATAGAATTTATACCTATTCAAGTGTATAATTGGTTGAAATTAGATAACTATGTGAATTGGTTGTTTTGTAGGTTAAATCCATGGATTGGAAGCAATTTTGGAAAGATAAAAGATGATTAGGAATGAATGGATTTTGAGCTTTAACGATAGAGGATTGGAAGACGAAGATTTGGGCATTTACGGGAAGCGAAACGGGTTTGAAACGAGGAAGTTATGAAGAAAACAAGATTTTGGGAGTTTGGCCGGCGTAACCTACGGCCTGGGCGTAACCTACGGCAGCTGGAGTATGTTTTGACAGAACTTGTCTGGCGTAACCTACGGGTTTGGTCGTAGCCTACGCCGATCGTGTTTTCTACACGTATTTAAACCTCAAAAATTAGGGTTTGGAGGATCCTAACTCATTCCATTTGACTTGGGATAACTTGGGACGATTTTAGAAGTTAAAATTGAAGCCTTTCCACCATTCTAATCCATTCAATCACTTCCTAATCATCCATAATGAAGATCCAATCAAGTTTTGAAGATCAATTTGGTGTCATGAGAGGCTAATTTCTTCGTGGTTTCCTCCGGGTGGAGGATTCTTGTAGGTAGATGATTTGATTTAGTTTTCTCTTTTGTTTGGGACATGCAATCTAAGCATTCGATGCTTTTTGCTAGTTGTTTCGTTATTTGATTGTAAATGATTGAATTTTATTTAAATCTTAAACATTTCTTTTCAAATCCTGAGAGTTCTAGTAATTAGGATATATTGAGTTGTGTTTTGGTTTGATAAACTTCAATTGATGTTCAAGTGATAATCTTCCATTGTTTTACAATCGAAGCAAATGGTCCTTGTGTGTCACAATCAAGTAATTCATATGTTCATGTCTGTCACACCCCAGGCCGGCGGGAACGGATCGTGTTTTCCCGTCGGGCGGAAGGTTCCCGGGGCGCGATATCTTGAGTGATAATCAAATGATCAGATTGTTTACATAGCACATGAGATATAAATAAGAAATGCTAACATGACATGAAATAGAATTACAAAGTTAAATTACATTGTTCCATCATAATTTAACCAAGTAAATCTAATCAAAAGAATCAATGAGTTTATATCTTGTATCTGTACAAGATATACAAAAGTGATTCACTGTTCTGTCATCCCAAAAGTATGCAATCAAAAGTAAGCTAGGTATTCTAAAAGTCCACTAGCTAAATCCTTGCATGTAAGTGTCTACACCTGTTCATCACCTAAGAAAACATGTATTTAAACAAAGTCAACACTAGGTTGGTGAGTTCATAAGTAAGTAAATTGAAAACTTGATTCATTCACATGCACATTCACAATACTGATTATGATACTTGTATGTTGTTTGATCACCTGTTATCCCAATGGATACTCAATAGTTATATTCACAAATACCATATCATCCTAGTAGTGATGTTTATATATAGGGCATATGTAAGGGAACTAAGCCCTAGCCAACATCCCACCACATCACTACTAGAACTCCATCCTACTTGCAATACAACTATTGATCTCCATTTCCCATTC
The DNA here is from genome assembly GCA_009363875.1 of Mikania micrantha. Classification (NCBI taxonomy): domain Eukaryota; kingdom Viridiplantae; phylum Streptophyta; class Magnoliopsida; order Asterales; family Asteraceae; genus Mikania; species Mikania micrantha. The sequence goes on from CM018693.1 coordinate 45,228,821, forward strand.
CACATGTTTATCCCAATCTTGAACACCTGTGATATCATGTATAGAATAATGTAATAATGTAATTGTAGTTATCAACCGAAGTTTAGATAACCATTATATATATATTAAGGATGTTAGATTTTATCAAATCTGTTCCTTGCATTATTCTATTATTATGGGGTTAACTGTTGTTACACTTTTAATTATTAAGAGTGTTAGTTAACCGCTTGCAATTTTTTCTTGAACTATAGTGCATAGAGCCTAAAAGGAATCCATTGTAATCCTCACGTAATCAGATTATAATGCATCCGATTCATCTCTACCACCGTGTATTCCCAATGTCCTCAACGAAAACTATTACTAGTAGTGAAGCATGAGGTAAGATCAATTCCTCAACCTACTAATCAATAGGATCCTGTTGGATTAATTACAATATTCCTGTTTATTAATATCACCATGTGACGCTTTCCCAGAACCTGACTTGAAGTCGCTCTGTCACCGGTCATATATTACCGACCCTTGAATCAATACGATCAACATACTAGCCCTACAAGCTAGAGGTTTGTCAAACCTATGGTACCACTATGCTATCGTCGGTTTAGTCACGTCAAACTAACTGGTTCAGCGGTTTATGAGAGGGTCTTACCGTGATCTTTTGAATTCATGGCACATGATTGAAATGATATAATACAACAGTTCAATAGCAATTAATTGTATTAGTGTTCACTGATGTAATTGTTCTCTGAGTGTTAACAAGCTTGAATAAGAACTTGTCTTATTACATTATGCTAATCAATGTGTGAATGGTGTTGTTATCATGAAATTATGTTATCATGATTACCATTCCTTGTTTCCCATGAAGTCACCCTGTTGTCACTAAGCTGTGTTAAGATCAAATCTTAACTGCACTTAGTGACTCAGGTGTTGTATGATAATTGTTCCATGTTCTCTTGAATATGTGTTGAGTTGTAAATTAAGTATTATAAGCACCTGTCTTATTATACTTAGTTCACTCTTGTATATGAATGATGTAATAAAGATGTGTTATCTTTATATCATTCTCATGTTTATTCTTGTAATCATGTTCCTTGTACTTGTTTCTGTGTTAGTTCTTGTAAGAATAACTAAGTGTTGTAAGAGATAATCATACAATTATGTTATTCTATCGTATTAATGAGTTATGATATTGTAATATCATAATCATCTTATTTTCTCTGTCATCACGTAATCATACAAGCATGCATACAATGATATATGATAATAAGCAATTTAATATCAATATATCAAAGTATTAACAATATGTAAGCAAAACTTTTAAGTAAATAAAAGTAAAGCATGTTTCTCAGCCCCGTGAGTTTAAAATCAGTAAAGATTAAAGAAAAGGGGCATATGAACTCACCTTGTAGTAGTAGAGTTGACTTAGCTTAAAAGAAGAAATGCACGCGCTCTTGTTGCACTTGAGTTGGTTTTACAATCCTGTATTGAATTCACATTGTATGTAACTTATAAGTGTTGAGTGTAATTGTTTAGTGTGCGTGTATGTGTGTTAGCCTCAAATTGGCTAGTACTAGTGAGTCGCGGTCTTTATGGTTTTTAAATCCATGACTTAAGTATGATGTTAGGTTTATATCTCATTATTTCCCTTGTTGATTTTGTTAGATCCCAAAACAAGTTATTACATAGCCCATTAATAACCATTTGTCTTGACTTAGTTTACGTTTAAAACTATTGGGCCGAATATTAGTCCCGAGAGCCTCGTGTTTAACCGTGGGCCACAATGTATAAAGGTGGGCCGATTGTGGACCTTGGGCCGTGTAATTCCAATGGGTCGATTATTAGGAACTTGGGTCACCGGATAAGCTTTGGGCCACTTGGGATTTCTAAGGCGGTTTAATCACATTGGGCCTAATCCCATGGATCTAAGCCGGTTGGGCCGTTGTGTTGGGCTAGAAATCTCACATGTTGATGGGTCGAAGATGTGGGCTGTGAAATGGATAGCGTGGGCTTATTGTACTTAATGTTTGGGCCGGATAACAAAGTTGGGCCGGTTTATGTGTAAATCAGATCATCCACGTGGGCCATGTGTATATGTTGCTGAACAAAGTAATTGGGCCAAGCAGTCTGCCCAAAATCCGAACATTGCATGGCTGCTTGGTTGAATTCACGCTCAAACACGGGTTGGGTCAGCGAACCTGTTAGCCATACCCCCCTCAGGTTCGTGACTATGGTATGGCTAACGAACCCAGGGAAAGGTTCGGTCTGAATTGATTTGACCATCTAAGGTTCGTGGTTGTCCGGTAATGGGGAGAGGTTCGGCTGAGATGCCCAAGAAAGGTTCGGCTTCTGTCTACTGTTCAAATGTTCGCCATCAGTCACTGGTTCGTTCAGGTAGGGAAAGGTTCGTGATGAAGGAAGGTTCGGTCACCGAGGGTTTGGCCAAATCCAACTGGTTCGGCATGGTTCGCGATGAATGAAAGGTTCGGCTGAGTGCATGTGGGTTCGTGAATCACATGTGGGAAGCAAGAAGGTTCGGCCTACTGAACAGGGTTCGTTCCCAGCTCGTGTGTAGTCAAGGTTCGGCCGATCTACAATCTTCCCACGAACCGGTGTTGCTTGGCACCTTCCTCAACTTCGAATCCTTGTTGCGAGACCATGCCCATGATGATAATGAGTGTAGGTAGACCATGCCCATGATGATAATTCCTGTGACTTTTGAAGCATTATACCTCGATTTCTAGTGGATAACTCTTTAGATCCGTTGTACTTTCTGGTAGAGGAGATCAAGAGCTACGCGTGGGTTCAAGAATCACCGATTTTCGTTGAGAAACGAGGGAGATATGCTTGTTTGATGGTTGTTAATGGTGGTGAGGAGTGGTAGCCGGAAATTGGGTGTAGAGAGAGAGTTGAAGATGGTGAAATGAATAAAATGGCATCATTTAGGCTTTAAATACCCCGCGGGTATTCGGGTTCATTTCGGTTGCTCAGTTCGTAATTTCGTCGCGTATCCGGAAAATTACGCGTAATTTAAATAAAACAAATAAAAGAAAATTATTTTAATTAATTGATGAGTTTCAAAATTGTAAAAATGTTAAATATTTTATTTTATTAAATTAAAGTCGTTCGTGTCGTGTTTCGTTACCATTTCGTCGAATCGCGTCACCATCGCGCGTATTCGTTCGAATCGTCATTCAAACGAACACGATGATGGTTTAGCTTTCCGACTTTTGTTTTCTACTTTCCAGTCATTATTTCAAAATGTTAAACTCACAGATATGTTTGTGTGAATCGTCACCCACGCAAACACACTGTCAGTTCGTTATCCTGAAACAACACTGTAATTTATGTTTGAATTATGTTTCCTCACTGTCGGACTCAACTAAACATCCTGTTTTCACATAGTTTTCACATTGAAATGTCAGCCATCTGATTCCTGTCATCTATAGATATCAGATCGCAACCGATTTATTTCTGTTATTCACTTGAACACTGTTGTTTCTCGTGATTTGTTGTGTTAACTGCACTTAAGTTTTCACTTAATTACACACAACTAAAGTTTCTGATGTACGTTGCACTTACTGTATTTAAGTTTACACGAAAATACGTACAACGATTTCTTGTATTTAGATTTCTGATAATACAAACACTGTTCACAATCGTATATGTACACATAGTTACTGTTTATAGTACACGTACCGTACGGACTTGCCGGCCGGTCAGGTACTAGTTGGCACAATGTCTATGTGGAATCCTAATTGAAAACTAAGTTAAACATCTATCTTTGAATCCAAATCTCGGAGGAATCACCTTTTTCATAATTGTTTAAAGAAAACCAATTTTAGTTAATTGCATTTGTCTTTTCAAGTTTAACAGACAAACCTTTCAATTGATATTCTATTTGTTTTAGTTACTTAGGGATCATTACAAACACTTTCCACAATATTCCTCGTTGTTCGACACCCGACTTACCCTATCTAAAAAGGTAGCTGGGACTTGAGTTTTACTCTTATTTTTGACTGACACTTCGACACCGGTAATTACCACCAGCATTCTTGTTCTGCGGGTAGTGAAAGCTTTTGCGGGTGCTGGGTGGTGCTGGGTCGGTTGTTGTGGTGAGAAAGTGCGGTTGTTGCTGGGCTCCCACTTCCGTTTGGGTTCTTGGGGTTTCATATGCTCACCCCTCTTTGGCAGCTTTCCCTGGGCTACTGCCTGATCAGTTAACTTGTGGGGCAATCGGATCATTGACTGGATGGAAGTGAGGTCAGAAGCTGTGACCATGCTTTGTATTTGTTCGGGCAGTCCACTAATGAACTACTCGATCTTCTTGTATTCCGGCGTCACCATTGCCGGGCATAGTTTGCACAACTCATGAAATCGAGTGCAGTACTGCTCGATTTCGGATCCCACCATCTTGTGTACCCAAAATTCCGCCTCCAGCTTCCTGATTTCATCTCGAGGACAATATTCCTCATGGAGCATTTTGGTAAACTCTTCCCAGGAGATAGAGTTGGCAGCTTCCAGTCCCAAAGTCTGGACGTGAGTGTTCCACCAGGTGAGGGCTGGTCCCTCCAGATTCCCGGTGGCAAATTTGACTCGGTTCTCCTCCGAGCACTCAGACATTGAGAAACTGACTCGAGCTTCTCTATCCAGCGGAGCAGTCCCATTGCCCCTTCGGTGCCTTTGAAGTTATGTGGATGACAGTTTAGAAAGGCTTTGAATGAGCATCCTTTAATTGTGCTCCCATGGGATCCTGTTTGTCAGTAACCAATGTCGCGTGTTAGTAATGGTTGTAGCTACGCTATGGTATTTGGTTAAGCGAGGGTTAGTACCGTTGTTAGTCCCGCTAATTTCACTGTGGTGACGGTTAGCCTCGTATTCGGTGATAGCTTTGTTGACTCTCCGGTCAACCATCATCTTGATAACCGCCGAACCAATCGGCTTCTTATATGGCCTGGTATGGGTTCCTCTTCCCGCCGTGTTTTTTTTTCTATACGAAGCGAATATTGTGTTAGCTTGTTAGCAGTGTTAGATGGTTGAGTTAGAGTACATCACAAATAAAAAGCATACATGATAAAACTAACATATCATTTCACTAATAACAATAGCTTTTGAGTACAATTATTTTCAAAATGGAGATACTACTATCACAATTCTTATGAGCACATCCCGCTCATCTAGGCAAAAGTAAAATACTGAAATAATGGAATCTAGCTAGTCTGAAGCTATAGTGGAGTGTGAGTCTCCACTGTCAGCAGGTCCATCCACCCCATCCTCCTCAGGATCCTTATCAAAGTAACCTTTCTCGAGGTCCTCAGCCTCGAACTGTAGTCCCTGCTCTTGAGCCTGTTACTGTTCAGGGTCCAGAATCAGATGCTCAGCCCAGGCATTCTGAAGCGCCACCAGGTTCCCCTCCACAACGTCCTCCACTACTGCCAGTCGTTCGCCCTGGTCATGGACCACGGCAGCGACTTCCCCTTGCCGCTCCTCTAACTGCGCTGTCCAGTTCCAAAGTGCCATGATCTCATCGACTACCTGCTCCCGCAGATGGTCTAGCTGTCCTCGGAGATGTAGATTCTCCTCTCGGAGAGCCATGATCTCTTCATCCCGCTCGCGTGCCCAGCGGGCCTCCCGAGCTGTCCGTGCCACATTGGTCGCGAAAGCCCGCTCAAATGACACTCCGAGCGTCGGTAGTCGATGCGCTTGGTCTCATCCGTCCGCAGTCGCTAGAAAGGTACCCTCTCCTCAATGATCCAGTCCCTCGGAGGGTACCAGCTCCATGACCTGGCGCGCTTCGCTATGCGTGCCCTCTCAGCTTCTTCGACGTCCACTTGGGACACGATGTCCCGAACCCGTTGACGGTCCTCCTCCGTCAGCTCATGTTCCGCGGGGTGTTTCCCCGGGTCTCCCCTATCGTCGTTGTTGTCGGCCATCTTGAAATCTTAAATCAATAAGTAATAGATAATAATAAACACATCATTGTGTAATGTCTAAGTGTAGTGTCTAATGTTGAGCAATGACTATAGTCTAAGTTCACTACATGCAAACCTAGTTCTCTATAACCAAGGCTCTGATACCAGTATGTCACATCCCCAAATTCCCACGTGCGGTGTTAAACCGCGCGGTTGTGACGTGACCAGGATCACATCTCATGGTCACATAGAACGACTCTATATGAGTTACACAAACATACAGTTTTGTAAATAAACATGTTTTCATAATAATGCAGCGGAAATGTTTAATAGCAAAAGCATCAGAAATATAAAGGATTACAGCGGAAAGTTAAATTGTTAATAGACAATACATAATCAGTATTGTTTTAAAAGACATGTATCAAAAGCAAGCCTAGAACAAGAGTCTAAATGCATGAGACCCTCTTGTATATCCTCCTCAGTGCATCATAGTTGGGATTCCATAAGTTACCTGAGAATACATGCGAAAAAGTGTCCACTATAAAGTTGGTGAGTTCACAGGTTTAGATAGACGTAAATCAGTAAACAGACATATACTGGGTATTTTAAGTTGTTTTGTGGATCTACGATCCGTGAGTGTGTCAGTTCATGTTACCGAAACTCGACTGTTTCCGTTTGTCTCCCCGGGTCATCGCTGAACCCAGCATCAACATCGAAATTACACTCGTTATGACCTCCAGTCAACATTCGTGCCGAGTGGGGCTAGTTAAACCCAGTAGTACTACGTAATTACGACTCGTTTGTTACACAACTAACGGTAAGGATACGTGAGGACTTAATGCGATAATAGTTACACTCAAAATAGTTTGACAACATACCAGTCATATATCTAAAACAGTTGCAATGTAATTCTCACCCCATGAGTTTAGTAAAAACAGTTAAAGAGTAAAAGTGGGGCTGTAAACTCACCTGAGTTTCTATAGCGTGCGTTCATACAAGAATGGATTAGTGCGCCTCTTTCAGCGGTTACCTATATCACATAGGTGTTATGAGTTTGTGTTCACATTCGTGTGGGTCTCACAGGACCGTGTTCGTGTCCAAACAACTCCAAGTTGTTATGTGGGTCGTGTTGACCGTGTTTGACACTGTTGACCGTGTTTGACCTAACGACATGTTGGTGACGATTTTAGTTCAAGTGTTCGTGTAACGTGCAGTTTGGTGTCATGTGATGTGTGCGGATACCAAAGTCACATCCGTGAGGTAACTTACTATTTATAGTAAGTTCCTATTTTAGGAAAGTTCCCAAATTAAGCAAGTCATGCGAGAAATCACCTTCCGATTATTCTAATATGCATATTTAACCTAAGTGATCATGTTATCACATAGCACATAGTTAGAACTAATCGATTAAGCACGTTTTGTGTGTAAAAGTTACTAAATATAGTAGGTTGCAAAAATGTGCATATTTCACTAAGTTTAGTAACCAATCTCATCTAAGTATTAATATCCTAGTCTTCAAATACTCACTTGATCATGCTCATTTTACTTAACACATTACCATTTACCGATTTTGCAAACAAAGTTACTATTTATAGTAACTTATGACAAATCAAAAATTTTAATCATTCAAAGGAAACCAATATTGAAATATCATTATGTTACCATCAAATAAGCATGTTAAACACATTACAACTTGAATCTCCTCATTTTTAACCAAGTTTATTGCAAAAAGTTACTATTTTTAGAAATAGTGGTGCTAATCACATCTTTGAACATTTCTAGCAACCTAAACACATCAATAATCATCACAATGGTTTCCAATCATCACGACTATAGTCCTAAGCACATGCATGTTCCTATTTTATCAAAAATCATCATTTTGTAATCACAAAGTTACTAAAGTTAGCAAGATATTCAAATAATCCACTTTTACTAACAACGATCGTGTGCAACCTTGTAGATCATTCCCAAAATCATTAACAGTCACCCATTACCATTCCAAACATTCTAAAACATGTTAGATCATGCATGCATGTAATTGAATATGACCATTTTATACCAAAATCATCCAATACACAATATATCAAATCAAGATCATCATAGATCATTTCCATATCACCAAATCTATCATAAACTCCTGAAATCATAAATCTAACAAGATGAAATTTCGTGCATGTGGTGTGTGAGTGGTTGCATGTGAGTGATTCACAATGCATGTGGGTTTAGAAGCGATTTTTGGATTCACGGGGCATAGTCACTACCTTACGAAGCTTCCAACCGATGAAATAACGCCTGGGGTAGGTTGTAGAGCTCCTGGAATCAGTGGGTGAGGAGATAGCAGCAGCTTGAAGACGATTGAGGAAATTGAGGAGCACCTATAATGGCTTCTTTGAGCTCTAGGACTTCAACTTCTTCAACCTTGAGCTTCCTAAGGTCCAAAAATGTGACACCCCGTATTTTCCAGGTCAACTTTATAACTATTTAAATGTTTATTTAAATATTTATTGTACACGTGGCATTAGAAATAGATTAATTTAGTGTGACACGTGGCACGACAGTACAAACACCGACACACAACAAGATAATTCGTGGAATTATCGACAACCAGCACACGCGGGTCAAAACACACGAACGTTGGTGAACGTCAAGCACATTGTGTAGCACAACACTCGAAACCTCACGAAACACCCACACTTTGAACTCGGAAATTCAAACGATAGTTCGTAGACGTGAAAACGGCGACGAACGGATCAAACCCACTAAAATGGGCCTATTGGGCTCTTCAGGGGACGTGTCGCGCTACGCGACGGCCCACAAGGAACCTGTCGCGATACGCGACAGGTGGGCGGGGGAAATTCGAACCCGAAATCCCTCGCGCTACGCGAGAGACTCTCTTGAGCATGTCGCGCTACGCGACAAGACCCAGTTCGCAGAATCTTTATTTAACCAAGACACCATCATCACTAGCTACCCTATTTCGCACAAATCGAACCCCAGGCACTCAAGATCGTCTTCCCCACCAGAAAAACTCCATTTTTACTCTGTTACAACCATTATCAAGCTCTTGGAAGCTTGAGGTGAAGATCGGGAGCTTAAAGAACGACGTTGGAAGCTCGACACCATCACCACCTCTACATCCCTGCGTGAACCAGCTGTCCAGAAGCACTTAGGAGCCTTCTTGCTCGATTTCATCATCATCTCAACCATTTTAGAGCACTCAAAGGTAGTTTCTATACTAGAAACTCACTTTCACACCTCTTACACCCACATGCAAGACTCTAAACTCACATGCAAGCATGGGTAAAGCACAAGCACGAATGTTGTTTCTGGGTTTATTAGTTTTAATGTGATTTATGATGATCTAACATGATTTGCATGCATTTGGTGATGATCTATGATGATGTGTTTATGAGAATATCATTATTTGGTTATAAAACGTTGAAAAAGTGCCATGCATGTATGATCCATGACTCATGGAGTGATCTTGTGGTTGTAAACGTGTTTATAAATGATATTAGAAGATCTTCACATGATTAGATGATGTTGAAATTGCCAAAATTACGATTTTTATGAAACTTGCCATTAATAGTAACTTTTTACTTATGAAATGAGAATGTGAATGATATTTGGTGTCATGCATGTTCATGGATGGTTGTTTAGATGTTATTAGGATGATGATAAGTTTAGAATGTGATTTTGATAATGTTTAATGGTCATATTTAGCGTTATTACTATTTTTAGTAACTTTTCGGGTCAAAATGTTGATAGATGGCAATTTGGGTTATGTTGACATGTTTAAACGATGTTAGATTGATCATTAGGATGATTTGTGGCATAAGGATGGGTTAGAAATGTTAAAATGATCATTTCTATGCAAAACTAGAAAGTTACTATATTTGGTAACTTTATTTTTACAAAAACCGATTTGTCAACGTGTTGTATGATTTGAGCATGCTAAATGGCTAATTATGTTATAACATGATGATTAGATGCTAAGTTAGATGGTTTCCGATGTTACGTATGTTGTAAATGGAAACTTTCCATTTTAGGAAACCTTTATGTGCAAACATGTTGTAAACAACTTATGTGAAATCGTATGATAATGTGCTATGTGTTAACATGATCACGTAGGACTATTGAACATGCTAGAACTCTTAAATCGAAATGCTTTGTGGACCTTCCATAAATGGAAACTTACTATAAATAGTAAGTTGTCCATAGACGCGATTTGCGCGTTTTGCACACGACAAGCACTTACACGGTCGCTACATGATTCACAACCGTCACACGGTTCACCAACGGGTCATTGACTTGACACGGTCAACTTTGGTCAGACACGGTCAAACACGGTCAAACATGGTCAATGTGGACCAACACGAGCAAACACGGTCATTGTGGACCGACACGGACAAACATGAACAACCAAGGGTTGTTGGGCACAGACACGAGCACTAACACCAACACTAGCACGGTCACTTACACGAACTCACGTACGGTATACGATATAGGTTGCCAGTGACCGACGTGCCATCTACGCAGGAGCTTACGATTGACTTACTACTCTATCACTAAGGTGAGTTTACGGCCCCTCTTTACTCTTTTTCAAAACGCTTTTAAATAGGGGGAGAATACTTGTTGCATCGAGTCAAACATCTATTACTGTGCAAACATTTTGGTGTATGCTGGTTTATTTGACAAACATTAAGTGTTGTAATCGTAAGAAGTCCTCACAAAGTCTTACCGTTAATGTACAAACAACGAGGCGAGTTTGAATGGATCCGTTTGGGGTGTGACGAACCCCGCGTGGCGAAATATTGACTGGATGTCATAACACGTGAAAACTTGACCTATATTGCCATGTTATTACGAGACATGGCGGAGGCAAAGACTAACAAGTCTAGTTCGGTAGTGACGCACTGACACTTTGGGCCAAGGGCTCGGTACTAACATATGATAAACAGCATGACACACTTTTATTACTATATGTATATCAAAACCTGTGAACTCACCAACCATTGTGTTGACACTTTTCTAACTTGTATTCTCAGGTAACTAGCGTGGCTAGCAGGAGGACAGGAATGCACACTTTAAGGAACGAGCAATTAGGAACTTACATGCATTCTGTCTTGTCATTTGAAAACAATTTACTTTCATTATGATAAAACAATGTTATGTTAAACTATTTACATTTCCGCTGCATTTTTGTCGAACACTTGATTTTCCGCTGCATCATGATAAGACAACTTTTATTCCGCTGCAAACTATCTTATTATGTGTATGTGTCAAACAATGGATTTGTAAACGCATATAGGGGTATTCTATATGACCTTGAGCTGTGATTCTGGACACGTCACATCCACGTGGACATACGCCACAAGTGGGAAATTGGGGGTGTGACAGACTGGTATCAGAGCCTTGGTTATAGAGAACTAGGTTTGCATGTAGTAAACTTAGACTATAGCCATTGCTCAACTTTAGACACTACACTAGTTTCGCACAACTAATTATATGCATAGTTTAGCAATATGCTTTGTGATTTTATCGGATATTTACGAGCATACCATTGGAACCCTTCGCGGGTATACACATCCGACTATGCTTGAGAACTGCGAGATGGGATTAGTGAAAGGACGAACACAAGACTAAAGGGAACTCTTCTATGCTCTGAAGAAGACTCCTCTAGCACGATCTAACTCGAATCGAGCGCCTCCTCCAACCTCTTTCTTGAGTGTAAACCCAGTCAAAAGACACATGTTTGTGGACTGTGACCATAGTATTGACACTCAGGGAGCAAACGTCAAACCCTAGGATGTTTAGTAGTTTGAAATTGAATGAACTAGAATGACTGTGTAAGATAAATTAACGATTATGGTGGCCAACGTAATCGTGAATTTATAGGTACACACGAATTCTAGCAAATTCAAATGACACGCTACACCCACGAGGAGAACTATGTAGAACACTGCTGCTAGTGGAGATTCGAACTCCACTATTTTCACCAAGTAGTTTATTCCCTTATTGTATTTAGTACTGTTAGAATCTAATTGAGCGAGTTGTGCTCATATACATCACATTGGTAATAGTAACCTTCTAAAGCTTATAATTGTACACATGAAGGAAGAGGATATACTATCTCTATATCACACACAGCAATCTCTAACTGTAAGTAATCCAAAACCTATTGTAGATACATACTTACCAATGGCTGGACAAGGAACGTTCGTGCGTACTAACGATCAATCAACCAATGCTGCTGCTATCGAAGCCATGATAGAACAACGGGTTAACAAAGCTATAGCGGATTACGAGACTATACGCGTAAACAATGAAACAAACAATGAGACTCGCAACAACTTAAGAGGATGCTTATTCAAGACCTTCCTTAGTTATCATCCTCTAACATTCAAGGGGTCGGAAGGAGCAGAGGGACTGCTCCGATGGATCAAGAATACTGAGACAATCTTCTGCATATGCGAGTGCTCTGAGGAGAACAAAGTGAAATTCGCCACCGGAACTCTAGAGGGACAGGCCCTCATTTGGTGGAATTCACAGGTCCAAACACTGAGTTTGGCGACTGCTAATTCCATACCATGGAAAAATTTCATTAAGATGTTGAAGGAAGAATACCATCCCCAGAACGAAATCAAGGAATCGGAGGAGTGTTGGAATCACAAAATGGAAGGAGCTGAAATTGAACAATACACCACTCGATTTCACGAATGGTGTAAACAGTACCCAGAAATGGTGACCCCAGAATACAGAAAGATCGAGCCATACGTTAGGGGATTACCTGAACAAATCCGAAGCCTAATCACCACGACAGATCCCACTCTCATTCAATCTACTATTTGCTTGGCTCACAAACTAATCGACCAAGCGGTGGCACAGGGAGAGCTACCCAAGAGGAGTGAGCATACGAAACCCCAGGAACTCAAGAGGAAGTGGGAACCCAACAACAACCAATCCCTCACACCTCAACAACAAACCCAGCCTCGCCCAACCCTTGCTAAGGTCTTCACTGCCGCTCGGAGCAAAGGAGGATATCAGGGCAAAAGCCCAAAATGCAACAACTGTAACTACCATCACTTTGGCTCGTGCAAAAGGGTCAAATGCACGAACTGCGGCAAAGATGGGCATGTAACCAAGGAATGCCGAACAAACCCTAACCCCAACACCAAACAGAATACCAATAACCAACACACTCTCAAGGGGTGCTATGAGTGTGGAAAGCCGGGACACATGCGGAGGGACTGTCCACAACTGAAGAAGGCAGAAGAAGGCACAACAAAGGATGGTGTATTTGTGAGTGGCTCAGGAGAAGCCGAGGATGACTCAAACATCGTGACCGGTACGTTCTTTTCTTGTTTATGCTAGTATATTACCGGTGCCGATAGGAACTTTATATCCATCAAGTTTAGCAAATTACTAGATATTACCTCCACACCATTAGGTTATGAGTATACCGTAGAGTTAGCCGACGGTAAGCTGGTTGAGACACAACACATCTTTCGAGGATGCGTCATGGTATTGGCGGATCGCGAGCTCGAAATTGATCTGATGCCGGTAACTCTCGAGAGCTTCGATGAGGTAGTCGGAACGGACTGGTTATCCGCAAACCAGGCAGAGACCGAAGGCAATGAGAAGCTCGTACGGGTAACATTACAGAACGGAGGACACATCACGATTCAGGGGAAACGACGGGGAGTACCTCGGAACATTATGTCTAGCATGAAGGCGAACAAGTACATACAAAAAAAAAAGGGGGGGTATACTGCGGTATTAGCCCTCATCACGGAACAACTGAAGAAAGAAAGGAAGATTGAGGACATCGTCGTAGTTTGCGAACTTCCCAAAATATTTTCTGAAGATCTACCCGAACTACCACCACAACGGCAAGACGAGTTCCAGATCTCATACCTGGAACAGCACCGATTGCCAAAGCTCCTTACCGACCAGCACCGACTAAGATGCAGGAACTTTCCAACCAGTTACAGGAACTGTTAGACAAGGGATTAATCAGACCGAGCTTCTCGCCTTGGGGAGCACTGGTCCTGTTTGTAAAGAAGAAAGACGGATCATTCCGTATGTGTATCGACAATAGAGAGTTGAACAAAGTAACGATCAAGAACCGATACCCGATGCCACAAATAGATGACTTGTTTGACCAGTTGCAAGGGTCAAGTTACTATTCAAAGATCGATTTAAGATCGGGTTATCATCAATTGAGGATACAGGAGAATGATATTCCTAAGACTGCCTTTAGAACCCGATACGGACACTACGAATTTTTGGTTATGCCCTTTGGACTGACCAACGCACCAGCTGTATTCATGGACCTCATGAATAGAGTGTGCAAACCCTACCTCGATAAATTCGTAATAGTGTTCATTGACGACATCCTGATTTATTCAAAGAATCAGGAGGAACATGCTGAACATCTGAGGCTAGTTTTGGAATTACTGAAGAAAGAGCAATTGTACGCGAAGTTTTCAAAATGCGACTTTTGGATACGCGAAGTCCAATTCCTTGGACACGTGGTTAATGAGCAGGGAATTCACGTAGACCCAGCTAAGATCGAGGCCATTAAGAACTGGGAAGCACCCAAGACTCCGACGGAGGTGCGACAATTCCTAGGTCTGGCCGGGTACTATAGAAGATTCGTTGAGGGATTCTCAAAGATTGCTCAATCACTGACATCCCTGACTCATAAGGACAAGAAGTTCGATTGGGGAGACAACCAAGAAGCTGCTTTCAACCTATTGAAGCGAAAACTATGCACTGCACCTATCCTATCCTTACCGGAAGGATGTGATGACTTCGTGGTGTACTGTGACGCCTCGGAACAAGGACTCGGTTGCGTGCTCATGCAACGCGAGAAGGTGATAGCCTACGCTTCACGCCAACTGAAGGTGCATGAGAAAAACTACACGACTCATGACCTCGAGTTGGGAGCAGTGGTGTTCGCTTTGAAGATCTGGCGACACTACTTGTATGGCACAAAATGCACTATCTTTACCGATCATAAGAACCTACAACACATCTTCGATCAGAAGGAACTGAACATGAGACAGCGAAGATGGGTCGAACTCATCGGCGATTATGATTGCGCTATCAAGTACCATCCAGGCAAAGCAAACGTAGTGGCCGACGCGCTGAGCCGAAAAGAAACGACAAAACGCGTGCGCGCACTACAACTCACGATCCATTCTGAACTACCGAATCAAATTCGGATAGCACAACAGGAAGCTCTGAAAGCTGAAAACTTCACTCTCGAAGCCACGCGTGGTATGGATAAACAAGTAAAGGTAAAAGATGATGGAGCTTACTATCTGATGGATCGGATTTGGATCCCACGCTACGGGGGATTGAGAGAAGTAGTGATGGACGAAGCACACAAGAGCCGGTATTCCATACATCCGGGCTCTGACAAAATGTATCATGATCTGAAGACAACTTACTGGTGGCCGAACATGAAAGCCGAAATAGCAACTTACGTGAGTGAGGGTCTAACGTGCTCAAAGGTTAAAGTTGAGTACCAGAAACCATCAGGATTACTTCAGCAACCGGAACCACCAATGCGGAAATGGGAGCAAATTTCCATGGACTTCATAACCAAACTGCCTAGGACGGCAGGTGGTTGCGACACCATCTGGGTTATCGTAGACCGACTGACAAAGTCCGCACATTTCCTACCTAACAAGGAGACTGACAAGCTAGACAAACTCACTCGTATCTATCTGAAGGAAGTGGTTACTCGACATGGAGTGCCAATCTCAATTATATCTGACCGCGACAGTCGATTCACGACCCACTTCTGGAAGTCTTTGCATAAGGCTCTGGGTACAAGATTGGAGATGAGTACCGCTTACCACCCGCAGACGGACGGGCAGAGTGAGCGAACCATACAGACACTGGAGGACATGCTCCGGGCAAGCGTTATCGACTTTGGGAGTAGCTGGGAAACTCATCTACCATTAGTTGAATTTTCATACAATAACAGCTACCACACTAGCATCCAAGCTGCACCCTTTGAGGCACTTACGGACGAAAGTGTCGATCACCCAATTGCTGGGCGGAAGTGGGAGACAGCCAACTGACCGGCCCCGAACTTGTGCACGAAACGACTGAAAAGATCGTGCAAATACGCAAACGAATGGCAGCAACTCGTGACAGACAGAAAAGTTATGCTGACAAACGACGCAAACCATTAGAATTCCAGGTGGGAGACAGAGTGTTACTCAAGGTCTCGCCCTGGAAGGGAGTCATTCGGTTTGGCAAACGGGGAAAGTTGAACCCTCGTTACATTGGACCTTTGAAGATTACAAAACGAATAGGCCCTGTAGCCTACGAACTGAACCTGCCAGTTGAACTGAGCAACGTGCACAACGTGTTCCACATCTCGAATCTCAAGAAGTGCCTATCTGATGAGACACTTATTATTCCTCTCGAGGAAATACAAATCGACGAACAATTGAACTTCGTTGAGGAACCGGTGGAGATTATGGACCGGGAAACCAAGAAGCTCAAACTCAGCAAGATCCCGATTGTGAAAGTACGATGGAATTCGCGACGAGGACCGGAATTCACGTGGGAACGTGAAGACCAGATGAAACAAAAGTACCCACACCTGTTCGCGGAACAGACAAACACTGTCAACACAAGTTGAATTTCGGGACGAAATTCTTTCTAACATGGGGAGGATGTGACACCCCGTATTTTCCAGGTCAACTTTATAACTATTTAAATGTTTATTTAAATATTTATTGTACACGTGGCACTAGAAATAGATTAATTTAGTGTGACACGTGGCACGACAGTACAAACACCGACACACAACAAGATAATTCGTGGAATTATCGACAACCAGCACACGCGGGTCAAAACACACGAACGTTGGTGAACGTCAAGCACATTGTGTAGCACAACACTCGAAACCTCACGAAACACCCACACTTTGAACTCGGAAATTCAAACGATAGTTCGTAGACGTGAAAACGGCGACGAACGGATCAAACCCACTAAAATGGGCCTATTGGGCTCTTCAGGGGACGTGTCGCGCTACGCGACGGCCCACAAGGAACCTGTCGCGATACGCGACAGGTGGGCGGGGGAAATTCGAACCCGAAATCCCTCGCGCTACGCGAGAGACTCTCTTGAGCATGTCGCGCTACGCGACAAGACCCAGTTCGCAGAATCTTTATTTAACCAAGACACCATCATCACTAGCTACCCTATTTCGCACAAATCGAACCCCAGGCACTCAAGATCGTCTTCCCCACCAGAAAAACTCCATTTTTACTCTGTTACAACCATTATCAAGCTCTTGGAAGCTTGAGGTGAAGATCGGGAGCTTAAAGAACGACGTTGGAAGCTCGACACCATCACCACCTCTACATCCCTGCGTGAACCAGCTGTCCAGAAGCACTTAGGAGCCTTCTTGCTCGATTTCATCATCATCTCAACCATTTTAGAGCACTCAAAGGTAGTTTCTATACTAGAAACTCACTTTCACACCTCTTACACCCACATGCAAGACTCTAAACTCACATGCAAGCATGGGTAAAGCACAAGCACGAATGTTGTTTCTGGGTTTATTAGTTTTAATGTGATTTATGATGATCTAACATGATTTGCATGCATTTGGTGATGATCTATGATGATGTGTTTATGAGAATATCATTATTTGGTTATAAAACGTTGAAAAAGTGCCATGCATGTATGATCCATGACTCATGGAGTGATCTTGTGGTTGTAAACGTGTTTATAAATGATATTAGAAGATCTTCACATGATTGGATGATGTTGAAATTGCCAAAATTACGATTTTTATGAAACTTGCCATTAATAGTAACTTTTTACTTATGAAATGAGAATGTGAATGATATTTGGTGTCATGCATGTTCATGGATGGTTGTTTAGATGTTATTAGGATGATGATAAGTTTAGAATGTGATTTTGATAATGTTTAATGGTCATATTTAGCGTTATTACTATTTTTAGTAACTTTTCGGGTCAAAATGTTGATAGATGGAAATTTGGGTTATGTTGACATGTTTAAACGATGTTAGATTGATCATTAGGATGATTTGTGGCATAAGGATGGGTTAGAAATGTTAAAATGATCATTTCTATGCAAAACTAGAAAGTTACTATATTTGGTAACTTTATTTTTACAAAAACCGATTTGTCAACGTGTTGTATGATTTGAGCATGCTAAATGGCTAATTATGTTATAACATGATGATTAGATGCTAAGTTAGATGGTTTCCGATGTTACGTATGTTATAAATGGAAACTTTCCATTTTAGGAAACCTTTATGTGCAAACATGTTGTAAACAACTTATGTGAAATCGTATGATAATGTGCTATGTGTTAACATGATCACGTAGGACTATTGAACATGCTAGAACTCTTAAATCGAAATGCTTTGTGGACCTTCCATAAATGGAAACTTACTATAAATAGTAAGTTGTCCATAGACGCGATTTGCGCGTTTTGCACACGACAAGCACTTACACGGTCGCTACATGATTCACAACCGTCACACGGTTCACCAACGGGTCATTGACTTGACACGGTCAACTTTGGTCAGACACAGTCAAACACGGTCAAACATGGTCAATGTGGACCAACACGAGCAAACACGGTCATTGTGGACCGACACGGACAAACATGAACAACCAAGGGTTGTTGGGCACAAACACGAGCACTAACACCAACACTAGCACGGTCACTTACACGAACTCACGTACGGTATACGATATAGGTTGCCAGTGACCGACGTGCCATCTACGCAGGAGCTTACGCTTGACTTACTACTCTATCACTAAGGTGAGTTTACGGCCCCTCTTTACTCTTTTTCAAAACGCTTTTAAATAGGGGGAGAATACTTGTTGCATCGAGTCAAACATCTATTACTGTGCAAACATTTTGGTGTATGCTGGTTTATTTGACAAACATTAAGTGTTGTAATCGTAAGAAGTCCTCACAAAGTCTTACCGTTAATGTACAAACAACGAGGCGAGTTTGAATGGATCCGTTTGGGGTGTGACGAACCCCGCGTGGCGAAATATTGACTGGATGTCATAACACGTGAAAACTTGACCTATATTGCCATGTTATTACGAGACATGGCGGAGGCAAAGACTAACAAGTCTAGTTCGGTAGTGACGCACTGACACTTTGGGCCAAGGGCTCGGTACTAACATATGATAAACAGCATGACACACTTTTATTACTATATGTATATCAAAACCTGTGAACTCACCAACCATTGTGTTGACACTTTTCTAACTTGTATTCTCAGGTAACTAGCGTGGCTAGCAGGAGGACAGGAATGCACACTTTAAGGAACGAGCAATTAGGAACTTACATGCATTCTGTCTTGTCATTTGAAAACAATTTACTTTCATTATGATAAAACAATGTTATGTTAAACTATTTACATTTCCGCTGCATTTTTGTCGAACACTTGATTTTCCGCTGCATCATGATAAGACAACTTTTATTCCGCTGCAAACTATCTTATTATGTGTATGTGTCAAACAATGGATTTGTAAACGCATATAGGGGTATTCTATATGACCTTGAGCTGTGATTCTGGACACGTCACATCCACGTGGACATACGCCACAAGTGGGAAATTGGGGGTGTGACAAAAAATGGCTTCCAAGGCTTTAATGGTGGATGAAAGACGATTATGGACGGCAGACTAGCTTCTGGTCTCGAGAGATGGGTTAATAGAGTGGTTATGGCATGAGTAGTCTTGATTTTATAAAGATTTTGCGTGAAATCAGGAAGCTTGAGGCGGAATTTTGGACGGCAAACTCCATGACTTGGGCTGATTTCACCAGACTGCTGCAAGAGGAATACTGTCCTCGCGATGAAATCAGTACTGCACTCAGTTTCACGAGTTATGCAAGCTGTGTCCGGCAATGGTGACGCCGGAATACAAGAAGATCGTGCAGTTCATCAGCGGACAGCCCGAACAAATACAGAGCATGGTGACTGCATCTGACCTCACCACCATTCAACCAGCAATCAGACTGGCCCATAAACTGACCGATCAAGCGGTGGCTCAGGGCAAGCTACCTAAATGAGGTGAACATCTGAAGCCTCAGGAGAGCCACAAACGGAAATGGGAACCCAGCCATCACCAAACTCATCCATCTCATCAACAACAACAAAGGTCTGCGCCAGCCAGAGCTTTCACTGCCACCCAACCCGATGATAAGGGGAAGGGTGTACATCAAGGGAAATACCCTTTGTGCAACCGATGTTCATACCATCACTTCGGGCAATGTGAGAGGTACCATTGCCTGAAGTGCGGACGACATGGCCATATGGCCAAGGATTGCAGATCTAAGTTACCCAAAAACAACAACCCCAATCGCAACCTGAACAACAACAACAACCAGAACACTCTCAAGGGGTGTTATGAATGTGGTAAACCGGGTCACATGAGGAGGGATTGCCCTCAGCTGAAGAAGGCCGGAGGTGGAGAGGCAAAGGGTCGATCTTTTGTGATAGGCTCAGGGGAAGCTGTCGCACCTCGGCCTTCACGGTCTGAACGAAAGGGCGCGACTCGACTGATCTGGCAGGATCGCAGTCTCCGATCACACAGTGTTGCGAGACTTACATGTCTGGTTACGTACGTACATCCAATAGCATGAATAAAACAGTTTAGTAAAATCAGAGTTGCGGAAGTTTAATAAAATCAAAACAGTTTAATTCGTAAGTTGCGGAAGCGTTCATAAGATAGTTTTCAAAATAACATAAGATTAAAGTTTACGGAAGCGTTAAAAGATGTTAACAACATATGACATAACAAAATGATAACAACTGTTTAATAGACTAAGACACTATAGTAGATGCATGGACTCCATCCCAGCATCCTAGATTCCTCTTGCACGTGCCTTAGTTACCTGAGAAAACACAGAAAACACGCGAGTAAAAGGTCAACACAAAGGTTGGTGAGAACACATGTTTTATATCAGCAGTAAACATCAAAATGTTTAAAGTAAATGTTTGCAGGTTTACATTTCAATACAATGCAATATCCATTGATAGCTAGTCAATATGAGTTATACCATATGCGGGTTCGCAACCGAAGCTAACATGCTGCCTCCCACCATATCCATCCAAGATATGACAATGTTGTTTGGTCAATTATGCACTGTTCCGACCTCCAGTCGGGGTGGCCATACGGCTCGCAACAGTGGGGCTTGTCAGGCCCAAATAGTACTATTCAGAATTACCACGCTAAGCGCAACGCGCTATTAACGGTTCGAGGTGTGTTTAATGAGGACTTATCAGTTTTGTGGATGATTGCCACACATATGCATATACGCGATATTAGCATTTACAAAAGTAACCAAAAGTATGTTGTTGTTCAAAAACAGTTATATGCAATGTTTTCTCCCCCAAAGGTAGAAAATGTAAAAGGGGCCGTGAACTCACCTGATTAGCAGTTTTGGTATGTGTGTGTTCGCGTCTTGCGAAAGCTAGCACCTGCTAGTATGCACCTATAACCATATAGGTGTGAGTATGTGTTCTGTGGTACGTTGTATTTCATACAACTCCAAGTGTCGGCGTGCTCAACCAAGTGTGTGTGTTGACTTGTGTTGACTTTACGAATCGTTGGTGACATGTTGGTTTCGTTCGTTTAATGTGTCATAGATACAAGCAGGAAACCTACATGTATCCTGTGACTCTAATCGTACAACGTTCACTTAAGTGGCATGTAAGAATCGTAAAAGTTACCATTTTTGGAAAGTTTAGTTATGAAATCCCATTTCATAAAATTAATAACTCTAATATGTTTATAAAACACGTTTAAATACTTAAAACATATCGTTACACATAAATCATCGTTTACGGCATTTTGCCCCAAATAAAGTTTCCTTATTTGGAAAGTATCCGTTTAAAAACTCTTTTTCACAAATCCAAGTTACCAGTATGCTTAGAAATCATTTTTAAACATATTTCAATAATCCAAGTTCACCAAAACATCTAAAAACATCAAAACCCGTCTTTCGATTTACAAAAGTTTCCATACATAGCAAGTTTATCGTAAAATCGTATTTTCACAAAATCAAATACTCAAATGTGTTTCTAAACACTTCAACATACATTTGACAACATCTAGACATGTCCAACATGTCTAGATCATTACAAATCTACAACATGCATCATAAAAGTTTCCTTTTATGGCAAGTTCTACAAAATCAACAACACAATCTATCAAAACTCAATCCCATCAATCATACACTTTAAAGTCAGTAGATCTATATCAAAATAACACAAGAACACCAACAAATTTCGTGCACAAGAGCCACATGGAGTTGCCTGTGGTGGATGTTCATGCATGTGGGTTTTTACCCATTGCATGTTAGATCTATCACTAGATAAGCAAGTAAAACTACCTTAGATTCTCTAAACCACTGAGATGAAGTTGGATCCAGGATTTGGCAGCTCCAAAAGTGGCTAGGGATAAACTCTTAATAGCTTCAAGTGGTGGTGATGAAGAGAACAAGCTTTCCAAGCTTCCTTCTTGCTCCAATGGCTTCCTAGGAGCTTCAAAGCTTCAACAATGGAGTTTTCTGGTGAAATGATGAAGAAATGGAGTTGTGTGCTCGAGATTGAGGTGCTATGGCCGAGAGAATAGGAATAGAATGATTAAAAGTGAGATAAGTTGAGTGTAAATCTAGTTTTGCTATCTGTGTCTGCCAGGCGTACCGCCTGACGTGGGGTGGTGGAGCTAGGCGTGCCGCGCAGAGGAAGCTCATCCGGTTCTTTCCTTTCCTACCCGCGCGTACCGCCTAGGTTCTCTTGTTGGGCTCAGGCGTACCGCCTGGAACTCCAGACAAGCCCAATAAGCCCAATTTCATCGTTTCGAACCGTTTTTCAATCATTTCATGCCTATAACTCATCGTTTAACATCGTTAGGACTGAAACCATTATTCAATGGTTTGATCACCAACGTTCGTGAGACTCGTGTGTGTTTCGATAATTCTTCGAATTATCGGTGATCGTTTGTGTTCATGTTTTACGAAATATTTTCACGCTTGATTAATCCTAATCAACGTGTAATGCACAATTCAAGAATTCCTCGAATTATTGTTTTGTGTTAGTGTTTGTGTTTGCCACACTTGGTTTCCAAAACCAATGTGCAATGTATGATTTGACTCATGTAATTAAATATAATTAAATGAAATGCAACAAGTATATGAATGTGAAATACGTAAAGTGCAAGAGTTGCAATTTTACCTGAAATTGCCGGCTGTCACAGAAGCCAAGGATGACCTGAATATCGTAACCGGTACGTTTCTTTTAAATAATATCTATGCTAGTATATTATTTGGTACCGGTGACGATAAGAGCTTTATATCTAGAGATTTTAGTAAATTGCTTGATATCACCCCAACACCACTAGATTATAAGTATACCGTAAAGTTAGCCGATGGCAAATTAATTGAAACGCAACACGTCTTTCGAAGATGCATCATGGTTTTGGCGGATCAGGAACTCGAAATCGACTTGATGCCGGTGAATCTCGGGAGCTTCGACGTGGTCGTTGGAATGGACTGGCTATCCGCAAACCAAGTTGAGATCGTATGCAACGAGAAGATCGTACGAGTTGCATTGCCAAATGGAGAACAGATCTCGATTCAGGGAGAACGACCGGGAATACCTCTGAACATCATGTCTTGCATGAAGGCGAATAAATACATACAAAAAGGGTACGCTGCTATACTGGCCCTTATCATCAAACAACTAAAGCAGGAGAAGAAGATCGAGGACATCGCTGTCGTCCGCGATTTTCCTGAAGTATTTCCCGAGGATCTACCTGGACTACCATCGAAACGACAGATCGAATTCCAGATAGACCTCACTCCTGGAGCAGCACCTATAGCTAAAGCTCCATACAGACTAGCACCGACGGAGATGCAAGAACTGTCTAACCAGTTGTAGGAACTGTTAGACAAAGGATTCATCAGACCGAGCTTCTCACCTTGGGGAGCACCGGTAGTGTTCGTAAAGAAGAAAGACGGATCATTCCGTATGTGTATCGACTACAAAGAGCTGAACAAAGTGACGATCAAGAATCGATACCCGTTACCATGAATAGACGACCCGTTTGACCAATTGCAAGTGTCAAGTTACTATTCGAAGATCGATTTGAGATGGGGTACCATCAACTATGAATACAGGAGAACGATATTCCTAAGACTGCCTTTAGAACCC
The DNA here is from genome assembly GCA_009363875.1 of Mikania micrantha. NCBI lineage: Eukaryota > Viridiplantae > Streptophyta > Magnoliopsida > Asterales > Asteraceae > Mikania > Mikania micrantha. The sequence continues at coordinate 45,252,953 of CM018693.1, forward strand.
GATACGAACACTACGAATTTCTGGTTATGCCCTTTGGACTGACCAATGCACCAGCTGTATTCATGGACCTTATGAATCGAGTGTGCAAGCCCTATCTCGATAAATTCATTATAGTGTTCATTGAAGACATCCTGATTTATTCTAAGAACCAGGAGGAACATGCTGAACATCTAAGGCTTGTCCTGGAATTGTTGAAGAATGAACAGTTGTACGCGAAATTTTCCAAATGTGACTCTTGGATTCGCGAAGTCCAATTCCTTGGACATGTGGTTAATGAAAAGGGAATACATGTAGACCCAGCCAAGATTGAAGCCATTAAGAACTGGGAAGCACCGAAAATTCCAACCGAGGTGCGACAATTCCTAGGACTAGCAGGGTACTACAAACGATTCATTGAGGGATTTTCAAAAATCGCCCAATCACTGACTTCCCTGACAGACTGCTTTCAACTTATTGAAGCAAAAGTTATGCACTGCACCAATCCTATCCTTACCTGAAGGATGTGATGATTTCGTGGTGTACTGTGATGCCTCGAAACAAGGACTCGGTTGCGTGCCGATGCAACGCGAGAAAGTTATAGCATACGCCTCACGACAATTGAAAGTGCACGAAAAGAACTACACAACACACGACTTGGAGTTGGGAGCCGCGGGGTTCGCCTTGAAGATTTGGCGACACTACTTATACGGCATGAAGTGTACAATCTTTACCGATCATAAGAGCTTGCAGCACATCTTCGATCTAAAGGAGCTGAACATGAAAAAACGAAGATGGGTTGAACTCATTGGCGATTATGATTGCACTATCAAGTACCATCCTTGTAAAGCTAACGTAGTGGCCGACGCGTTAAGCTGGAAGGAGACAACCAAACGTGTACGTGCCCTATAACTCACGATTCATTCCGAATTGCCACCACATATCCGGAACGCTCAACAGGAAGCTCTGAAGGTCGAAGACCTCACACAAGAATCCTTGTGTGGCATGGACAAGCATATGGAGGTAAAAATCGATGGAGCATACTATTTCATGGATCGACTTTGGATTCCACACCACGGAGGATTGAGAAATGTGGTGATGGATGAAGCACACAAGAGCCGGTATTCTGTACATCTGGGCTCTGAAAAAATGTACCATGATATGAAGACAACCTATTGGTGGCCAAACATGAAAGCCGAAATAGCAACTTACGTAGGTAAGTGTTTAACGTGCTCAAAAGTCAAGGTTGAGTACCAAAAGCCATCAGGTCTACTGCAACAACCTGAAATACCAATGCGGAAATGGGAGCAAATTTCCATGGACTTCATCACTAAGTTTCCTAAAATAGCAAGTGGTTGCGATACCATCTGAGTTATCGTAGACCGACTAACGAAATCTGCTCATTTTCTACCCATCAAGGACACTGACAAGTTGGACAAAATCACTCGGATTTACCTGAAGGAAGTGGTCACTCGACATGGAGTGCCAATCTCAATCATCTCTGATCGCGACAGTCTATTCACGTCGCACTTCTAGAAATCCTTGCATAGGGCATTGGTGTCACACCCCGAGCCGGCGGGACGGATCGTGTGTGACAATTCGCAATTCCAGGTTAGAATTTCGTGTCTTAGTCTCAATTAAGTCTTATTAAGATCAAAATAATCAAAACAAACCATAAGATTATAATGAAAACTCTTGAAGCAAAGAAGAAACAACGATACACAATTGAAACCTAAATCGCGATAAATTTGCAAAAATGCAATTCGGCATGCGTAATTGTCTAATTCTTGACAACCCGAACTTCCTAGCCACATTATATTCCTATTGGAATGTAATTGGAAGTATAACAATGACGGTTGATTACAGGTAGCAATTCCCAAATACACGCGCGAAAAAGCCGAAAAACGATCACAAAATTGGCAAAACCAATTAAAGCTTGAACCTTTTCACACCTACATTTCTTTAATCTGATTTTTAACAGATATTTATGCCCAAAATATCTAAAAAGCTTGACAAAGAAGCTATTGAACTATAAAGGATAGATATTGACTTTTTGGACAACATTTTCACACTTTAAACCTCCAAAAATTCAACAAGAGTATTCCACAAACTTTCTGGAGTTTCAAACACCTTCCAACCATCATCTTTAAGCAATCCTTGCTGAGGATTAAGATCAAGATCAAGTAGATCACAAAATCAACCTTCAAAAGTTGATTTTTAGTGAGTTTTCAAGCCAATCTTCAACCAAGTAAGTTCTTGTGTCAATTTTTTATTTTGAATAGATTAAGATAGCTTAAACAAGTGTTATGAAGCTTGTTTGAACATTGGTTAAGGGCTGGAAATCATCAAATCTTGAAAACCCATTAAAAAGGTTAAAATTGTCCAAAAACCCGATTTTTCAAAGTTGTCCAAATCACGATTTTTCTTCACCAAACTCTAGATATATGTTAGATATTAGGATCTGGAGATTTTGGCCCGGCAAAAATGTCAAAATATCGATTTGGCCCGCAAAAACCATGGTTGGCCCATGCGTCCCGGCCATGCGGCCCCTACGCGGCCTGTGTGTCTCGGCCACACGGCCTTGCGTCTCGGCCATGCGGCCCGTGCGTCCCGGCCATGTGGCCCGTGCGTCCCGGCCACGGCTAGCCAAGGCCAAGGCCAAGGGCAAGCCGGCTCGAGCCATTGACTAGGCCACGGCCCAGACCACAAAGCCACCACCACAGACCACCGAGCCACCACCGGACCGCCGCCGTTGACCACCGTTGACCACCGCCGGCCGCCGCCACCGGCGACTTTTCCAGCAAGATTCCGACGGAAAGGAATATTCCGGCAGAATATTCCGGCGAAAAGGAATATTCCGGCGACTTTTCCGGCAAAACCCAAATTTCGTCCGTTTTGCGTTCTGAACTTCGTTTCGCGATCCGATTCGCAATCTGGTGATCCGATTTTGATAAAAATGACATATTTCTAATCGATTTCGCGTTCCGGACTCAATTTTTCAGTCCGTTTCGCAATTCGAAAATCCGATTTCAGTCTGAAAACTGATTAAGTCTCCGATTGTTACACTAAATTCAGTTTTCACGTCGGTTTTCAACACAAATAACCATTTTCGGTCGATTTCGCATTCCAGACGCAGTTTTGCGATCTGTTTCGCAATCCGGAAACCCGATAATCGATTTAGAAGCAGATTGGAATTCCGATTGTGACTGGAATTCAGTTTTATTATCGGGTTTCAATATAAAAACCTATTATTTGTCGATTTCGCATTCCGGACTCAGTTTTGCGATCTGTTTCTCAATCCGGAAGCCCGATAATCGATTTAGAAGCAGATTGGAGTTCCGATCGTGACTGGAATTCAATTTTATCATCGGTTTTCAATATAAAAACCTATTCTGTGTCGATTCCACCTTCCGGACTCAGTTTTATGCTCCGTGTTGTAATCTGATAATCAGATTTCAACCCAGAAGTCGATTGAGAATCCGGATTTGATACAAAAGTAAATTTCGCACCAAATTAAGGGCAAACAACTCATCGAACCTTAATAAATTACAGATTTGGAATCTAGGAACTAGCAATACGAACGTTGTACTCTGGTTATTGATTTATATCAACAAAGGTGAGTTCACTAACCCCTTTTCTGTATTTTGGCTTTTGAACTCGGGGAATGAGAAAACATACAAACTCATTTGAAACATCTTGTTTATTGTGAAGCTTTGAAATGTTTTTGATACATTTTGTGAAACATGAAACCTGATTTGATCAGGTGGAACTCTGAAACGCTTTTGATGCATTTTGTGAAACATGAAACCTGATTTGATCAGGTGGAACTCTGAAACGCTTTTGATGCATTTTGTGAAACATGAAACCTGATTTGATCAGGTGGAACTCTGAAACGCTTTCGATACATTTTGTGAAACATGAAACCTGATTTGATCAGGTGGAATGCTGAAACACTTTTGAAACATTTTGTGAAACATGAAAACGAAAGCGTTGTAAAACATTTGGTTGAAACACGTGACAGTGGGGAGAACATATGACCGAACTTGTCATTATTTCACGGGTTACACAATTGTCGCTAAGTCCCCTATTCTGTAACCGTTAACCGTGGGGGGGCGTGATTATTGAGAATAGATTCTATTTGTGATTGACAATCCTCGCCCGTGGTTCGTAGCTAAAACCACGACTGGATGTCGAGCGGGCGCTCAATAAGGCTAGAACACACAATGTCTTGCGACAAGAACATTGGGAAGGGGCAAACACTGAACTCGTCAGCTCGGTTACGGGAGCCCAGGAGTTATAATTGGACAGTTGGTCGGAGAACTAATACACGACATTGTTGGAAGGAACAATGTTCGCACTAGATACCAATGTTTTACACCCAGTTTGGGACATGAATAGTATTAAACTCTTTTTATGCAAACATATGAATTGTTTGGGATTCATTACATACATTTTTAACAAAATAACTTGTGAACTCACCAGCAATATGCTGATTGTTTAAAAATCTTGTTTTCTCAGATGCATAATAATACAGGGGGTGGAGCTGGGAGCTCAATCTTTGGAGACTTATAGTAGAGTCTATGAGAGATAAACTCTACAGTGTGATACATAGCATATTATATATGTGTAATAGCAATATATATATGTGTGTGAAACTCAGATAAAACTGTTATTACATTAGGCTTGTGGCTAATGTAGCTGTAATATTGCTCTGTAATATAGAATTATGTGTGTCTTTTGTTGTAAATCATGACTGTGAAACCTTGAAAGTCACACCGTACGCTTCCGCAACGACAAGGGTGTGACATCGTGTTCCCCGCCGGGCGGAAGGTTCTCGGGGCGCGATATCGCGAGTGATAATCGTGATGATCAGATTGTTTACATAGCATCAATGTTAAGAATAACTAAAGCACAATAAAGCATTAAACTAGGATTACAAAGTTAAATTACAATATCAATGTTCAGTAATTTAACCCGGTAAACCTATCAAAAGAATCAAATGTTTTCTATCTTGTGACTGTACAAGACATCCAAAAGTGATTCGTATTAATGACAAAATATGTGCTTCCAAAAATCAACTAGGTCCTCTAGCTGGGCAGCCTTGCATGCAATCCAAAAGCCTTAGCTTAAACCTTTGCATCACCTGAGAAAGCATGTGAGAAAAACAAAGTCAACACAATGGTTGGTGAGTTCATATAGTTTATAAGTTTAAAAATAGCTTTAACAAACCTCTTTCGGTAAAACCTTAACCTTATTAACATCACATGTAATATCTAAATCGGTATGCTTATATATAGGGCATACCCCCTGAGTCGAGCCTACAACCCGCCCAGACGCCATCCCACCACATACTAATTCACATATGACACTGTTATTAATAATAATTAAGCATTTTACCTACCATTCAATCCCGTCCTCATCATAGCTTTAGAATATTGTTTCAAAGTTTATAGTTTATAGCATTTATTCAAACTAGCTTTAGTCTCAACTGAACAAGCATCATTGTTTCACACACCATAGTTTAGCTTTCACTAATCTCATGCATGGGTACAAGCTCTGCTCTAGCAGTCGTTTAGCAATCACGTAGCCCACGGCTAGATACAAGCTCTACTCTAGCAGTCGTTTAGCCATTACGTATCTCATGAATTAGTTAAGCTTAGTATCCGAATAGTCTAGCAATTACGTGTCTCCTACATGAAGATACAAGCCATGCTCTAGCAGTCGTTTGGCAATCACGTATCTCATACATAGACACAAGCCGTGCACACACAAGTAGTTTAGCATTTACATATCTCATATAAGCAGACACAAGCCCTGCTCTAGCAGTCGTTTAGCAATCACGTCTCTTATATATATAACAGCTTAGCATCGTCATAGTTTAGCTTTCACGTATCTCAATGCATGGGTACAAGCTCTGCTCTAGCAGTCGTTTAGCAATCACGTAGCCCATGATTAGATACAAGCTTAGCATTTCGCACACAATCATAGTTTTGAGTATATAGATTCAAGCATTCGCATATAGTTTAAACATAAGGTTTAGAGCATAAGCATCAAGCATTTAATTAAGCATCTAGTTTGTAGCATAAGCATCAAGTTTATAGTTTAAGCTTTAAGTCTATGGCATAAGCATCAAGTATATAGCTTAAGCTTCTAGTTTGTAGCATAAGCATCAAGTTTATAGTTTAAGCTTCTAGTTTGTAGCATAAGCATCAAGTTTATAGTTTAAGCATCAAGTCTGTAGCATAAGTATCAAGTATATAGCTTCAAGCTTCAAGTTTATAGCATAAGCGTCACAAGTATGTGTAAAAGCAATTAGTAAAACCTTTCAATAATTTCTTAAAATGTATAACATGCTTCTCAGTCCCGAGCTAAAAACAAATATGTTGGAAAAGGGACAAATGAAAACCTTGTGTTGGAAGTGGTTGACTTATCTTACACTAGAATACGCGCGCTCGTTGTTTGTACTTGTAGTGATGTTCACGATCCTGTATTGATTTCATAGTGTTGTAGCTTATAAGCATATGTTTGTAAGGATTTGTTGTGCATGTAAGTGTTAGTGTTAGCCCTAAAGTTGGCTAACACTTGTGAGTCTCGGTCTTTATTCGGCCCTTGTTTTTCCATTGTTGATTCTAATGATACTTAATCAATTTATGTTTGGGTTAGTATGCTTGTCTTTGTATTTATTCCAAATGCGTGTAAACTTATCATGTTCAAGTGTTATTGATGTATAAAATCCAAGAGTTACACCACTTTTGTAGTAATTAGGAGTTGTACAAAACACCCAAGTGTGTTAACCTCACTAAGTTGGTTTAGGTATTTGTTTCCATTTATTGTAAGTGGGCTGAATACTTAGGTTGGGCCGATCAACGATTGGGCCAAAGGAACTCTTGGGCCAGTTGTGTTCTAGTGGGTCGGAGGTATAGATGTGTTCTCAATTGTTGTGTTGGGCCGAACAAATGGCCATAGGCCACATGCGGTTTCATGGGCCGGTTTAAGTTGTGTGGGGGGCGGTCTAATCCTATGGGCCAACCCAATGATGTTGGGTCTAACTAGTTGTGTCTTGGGCCGAGGACTAGGTGGATTTGTTTCCTTAAAACGTGGGCCGATGCAGAAGCATCATGGGCTGCCTACATGGTTCGAGAGGTGTTGCTGGGTTCTCAGACCAGCGAACCTCCTTGAGGTCCAAGCTAGGTTCGGCCCCTATGGGTTCGGTGATCTCCTGGGTTCGGCCGAAGGTTCGTGGTCACAAGGTTCGGTGAGCTTAGTCTCCTTGTAGGCTCGTGGATGAGGAGAGGGTTCGCCACCCTTGCATGGTTCGCGAGCATGTACAGGTTCGCCGAAAGAGGTTTGTGAGCCTTAGTAACCATGCATGGGTTCGGCTGGTGTTTGCTTCGGCCAGGGTTCGCCTGCCTTTAGAGGGTTCGGCCGCAGAAGGTTCGGTGAGGGTTGATAGGTTCGGCTAGGGTTTATGGGGTGAGGTTCGGTGATGACGAGCTTGATGCTTGCATGAGAGGTGCGCCGCCCTTAGGATCGTGAGCATAAAGGTTCGCTGCTGATGATATGAGGGTTCGGGGCGGAGAGGTTCGGCTCCATGAGAGTTTTATGCTAACAGGTTCGTGCATGGGTTCGGGAAACCCTAGGGTTCGGCCAATCTAGGCGCCCCACGAGCCCTGTACTCAGCTCCATTCATCTTCACCATTTCAGCAATAATCACTTGTCCTTAGGTCGTGTTTGTGGTAGTGTTAAGCGACTAGGTGTTTTCGAAGGCGAAAAGTATGTGTTGTGGAGTTTTTTAAACCCGTTGGTTGTGTGGGGGTCGAACAAGGTAACCAAAACCCTATATTTCAGTTTATTCAAGTTCCATTACCTTGAAAATGGCTGGGTAAAATCTCCGATTTGCTGTACTTCCTTGTAGAGAAGGTCGGGAGCTTCAAGTGGACACCAAAAACACACGATTTCGTCAATAAATGATCAAGATCTTGAGGTTTGAAGTGATGAAATTTTGAGAGAGAGAGAGAAGTGACAGTGGAGAGTTCTAGAGAGAGGGTGGAGGTGGAAAGTGAATTAAATGCCCTCATTTAGGGTTTAAATACCCCGAGGGTATTCGGGTTCGTTTCGGTTGCTCGGTTCGCGTTTTTGTCTCGTTTCCGGATTATTACGCGCGTGTTTTATAACTTAAATAAAAGAAATTTATTTTAGAATGTTTAGAAGGTGATTAATACTAATAATTATTTTAAATATCATTTTTCTTAAATTATTTATTGTAATTTATTATTTCACGCGTTTCGGTAATTCTTTAACGTAATTTAAGTATTTTAATTAGAATAGTTTCTTTTAAATTTATTTCTGATGAGTTTCAAATTTGTAAAACAGAAAATATTATATTTTCTTAATTTTATAATCGTTCGTATCGTTTTCATTTTCGTTTCGTCAGAACGCGTCACCATCGCGCGTATTCATTCGAATCGTCATTCAAACGAACACGACGACGGTTTGGCTTTCTGATTCTTGTTTTCTACTTTTCCAGTCATCATTTCAGAACTTTAAACTTTCAGATTTATTCGTACAGATCGTCACCCATACGAATAATTCGTCGGTTTAGCATTCTGTAACAACAACCGTTATGGTTTCGTTCTGTTTAACCTCGCATACGTTTATACATAATAGCATCAAATCAAGCTTTTGTGTGTTAGTACTGTGTTGTCTAATGTGTTTCTGACTGTTAGACCCTAAGGCTTTAATCAGATTTCAGACAATCGCATAATAGTTTAGTGTTAAGCATTATGTGTCAATAGCATAAACATAGTTTCTCGTAATGTGTACCTGAATTACTGTGCAAGTTACTGTAGTGATCACTGTTCCGGCAATGCTTCTGGCACTGATGTTACAATTGGGTACGAGATTGGATATGAGTACCGCTTATCACCCGCAAACTGATGGGCAGAGCGAACGGACCATACAAACCTTGGAAGACATGCTTGGCGCTTGTGTTATTGACTTTGGCAGTAGCTGGGAGACTCATCTCCCGTTAGTTGAGTTCTCGTACAACAATAGCTACCACACCAGCATACAAGCTGTACCATTCGAGGCACTTAACGAACGTAAGTGTCGATCACCCATTTGCTGGGCGGAAGCCGGAGAAAGCCAACTGACTGGCCCCGAGCTTGTGCACGAAACGACTGAGAAAATCATGCAAATACGCAAGCGAATGGCAGCAGCTCGAGACAGATAGAAAAGCTACGCTGACAAACGCCGCAAACCGCTAGAATTCCAGGTGGGAGACAGAGTATTGCTCAAGGTCTCGCCTTGGAAGGGAGTTATTCGGTTTTGGCAAACAAGGTAAGCTAAATCCTCGTTACATTGGACCTTCTGAGATCACCAAACGAATAGGCCCCGTGGCCTATGAGCTAAACCTGCCAAACGAACTGAGTAGTGTTCACAATGTATTTCACGTATCGAACCTCAAGAAGTGTCTATCAGATGAAACACTTGTCATTCCTCTTGAGGAGATACAGATCGACGAACAATTGAACTTCGTTGAGGAACCGGTGGGGATTACGGACCGAGAAATCAAGAAGCTCAAGCTCAGCAAGATACAGATTATGAAGGTGCGATGGAATTCGTGACGCAGACCAGAATTCATGTGGGAGCGTGAAGATCAGATGAAACAGAAATACCCACATATGTTCGCGGAACAGACAAACACTGGCAACACGAGCTGAATTTCGGGACGAAATTCTTTCTAACAAAGGGATGATGTGACACCCCGTAAAATCCAGGTCAGCTTCATCTTTAATTAAATGTTTATTTAATTGATATTTGTACACGTGGCACTAGAATTAGTTAATTTAGTGTGACACATGGCATGATGGTACGAACACAAACACAAACACGATAATTCGGTGAATTATCGCAACACGCACACACGTGTCTAAGAAAACACGAACGTTGGTGAACGTTTAACACATCGTGTAACAAAACACTCGAAACCTCACGAAACGCCCAAACATTGAACTTAGAAGTTCAAACGAGACCGAACGATAGTCCGGAAGCGTGAAAACGGCGACGAACAGATCAAACCATTGAAATTTGGCATATTGGGCTCTTCCAGGGCCTGTCACGGTACGCTAAGGACCCTGGAGAGGCCCATGGCGGTACGCGATATGTGAGCGGGGAATTTTAAAACCCGAATTTCTTAGCGGTACGCGAAGTACCTTTTTGCCTCTCTCGGCGGTACACGACGACATCCAGACGCCAAATCTTTATAAAACCAAGAAAATTATTGCTACTCTACTACTTCTAATCATCATTCTCGGCCATTCACACAACCATTCGACCAAGAACTCTGCAAAACCCCCTGATTCACTTCTAGAAAGCCATTGAAGATCAATTTGAGCTCAAGGTTTGAAGATTTAGGCTTGACATTCATCAAAGAGCTTGAAGGAAGGATTGTAGGAGTTGAAGACCAACATCCTCATCTTACTCACCTGTCTAGAATCTTGAAGGGCTCAACACACCATCAATCTTGCATTCTTGGATCTCTTAAGGTAGCTCCTATGCATAAAACACACTTTTCTCACCTTTACACTCACATGCATGTACTAGATCATACATGCAAGCACTATCACCACACATGCACGACTTATAGTTCTGGGTTTGATAATATTTGTGTGATTATTGATGATCTATGATGATTTGTTAGCATATTATGAGGTTTCATAACGATCCATGAGAATATGAGTATGTATGATACTTGGTTTGTACATAAATGGGTGAAATACCTACATGCAAGCATGATCTAAGGTTGCTAAATGTATTTTTGATGATTGTTGATAATATTAGTAAGGTATTGCATGATTAGATATTGTTAAAATGGTTAAAATGTGGATTTTGATGAACTTTCTATTTATAGTAACTTTTTAGTTACACTTTGTTGTTATGGAATGAAATATGATCAAGCATGTGTATGAAATTGTTATTTGAAAGATAATATGAAGATTAGAGGCTTAGGATTGTGATTAGTGTTTTGATTATGGTCATATTTGGCCAAGTTACTATTTTTAGTAACTTTGGTAAACCGACTTTTGCTAAATGGTGATTTGGTCTAGATTAACATGTTCAAATGATGTTAAATGGCATAATGTGATGCTATGTGTTATAAAAATGGCCTAGGATTGATTAGAATGATCATTTGGATGATTATTGCCATAGTTACTATTTTTAGTAACTTTATTTTTCAAAGTATCGATTTAGAAATGTTATGTACGTTTTGAGCATGCTAAATGATTTAATATGCTTTGATATGATGATCTTATGCTAAGTTGGATGGTTTTCGATATCGCACATGCTAGATTTAGAAACTTTCCATTTTAGGAAACTTTTGTTTGCAAACATGACTTATATGCTTATGTGATTTCGCATGACAACGTGCTAAGTGATAACATGATCACGTAGGACTTAACGAGCATGCTAGAACTCAAAACTATTACGTGTTGTGAAACTTGCCATAAATGGAAACTTACTATAAATAGTAAGTTGTCCATAGATGCAACTTGCGCATTTTGCACATGACGAGGACTAACATAAATGTTACACGATTCACAACCGACACACGGTTCACCAACGGGTCGTTGACTTGACACGGTCAAACACGGTCAATGTGGACCAACATGAGCAAACACGGTCAATGTGGACCGACACGGACAAATATGAACAACTAAGGGTTGTTGAGCACAAACACGAGCACAAACACGAACACGATCATGGTCACTTACACAAACTCACGTATGGTATACGATATAGGTAGCCGGTGACCGACACGCAGTCTACACGGGAGCTTACGCTTTCTCTATTTCTTGATCACTAAGGTGAGTTTACGGCCTCTCTTTACTCTTTTACAAGATTTTCAAATAGGGGGAGAATACTTGTTGAATCGAGTCAAACATTACTACTATACAAACATTTTATGTGTATGCTGGTTTATTAGACAAACATTAAGTGTTGTAATCGTAACAAGCCCTCACAAAGTCTTACCGCTAATGTACAAACAACAAGGTGAGTTTGAATGGATCCGTTTGGGTGTGACAAACCCCGCGTGGCACAATATTGACTGGAGGTCATAACACTCGAAATCTCGACCTATCTTGCTATATTATTACGAGACATAGCGGAGGCAAGGACTAACAAGTCTAGTTCGGTAGTGACGCACTGAAACTTGAAGCCTAGGGCTCGAGACTAACATTATGATAAACAACATGACACACGTTTTCTTACTATCTATGTATATCAAAACCTGTGAACTCACCAACCTTGTGTTGACACTTTTTCTTAAACTTGTATTCTCAGGTAACTAGCCGACTGGCTTACAGATAGGAATGCACTTAGAGAACGAGCACAGGACTGCATGCATTTCATGTCATTTATTCAAACTATTTATTTTGTTATGTATTTCAAACATCGTAGTGTCTGACAATTGACTTTTCCGCTGCATGTTAAAACGTATTTTATTCTGCTGTATAACTTATTTTCCGCTGCTTTATTATATAAACAGTTTGGTTGAGTTTATATCAAACATTGTATTTTGAAAACGCATATAGAGCTGTTCTATATGACCATGAGCTGCGATTCTTGCCACGTCACACCCATGTGGACTGACACCACACGTGGGAATTTGGGGGTGTGACAGTGGTGCCACGTGTCACACTAAATTTTCATAATTCTAGTGCCACGTAAGTAATAATAATATACATTATTATTTAAAATAAAGTCATGCTGACCTGGAAATTACAAGGTGTCACAACAAAAGTCTCAGCCAGTGAGATCTTGTTTAGATCACTAAATTGCTCAATTGATGCAACAATTACAATAAACTTTTCAGGCACAGAGTTTGGCAACTTTCATACTAAAGTAGGTTGATCAAATGTTGATCCTAGGCTATTTGCCTAAGAAACAATACTATTTAACTTTGTAGAGAATAAATCAATTGATTCTTCTTCTTTCATTTACAATGTTTCAATCACTCTTGGGTGTTTGCATTTGTGCCTTTTGTACTAAGGGTGTTCAGAAAAACCGAAAACTGTTTAAAACCGTTATCCGAACTGTATCCATAACCCAAAAAAACAGAACCAAATTCTGAATTCGGTTCGGTTCCTAACCGTATCCGAATTCCGAATTCGCTTTTCGGTTCGGTTTTTGGTTACACCTTTTTTTTTAATTCGGTTTGTTCGGTTAACCGTTTAAACCGAATATGTTATTAAATATATTAATTTTTTATATATTATATGTCATTAAATTAAAACCCTAGGAGTTCCCTGCTGCTGCATCACGCCTCCATGCCCCACGATTTCAACTTTCACCCCATTCTCTCAGCCTCTCAGCCAAAACTTCGGCGTCTGCTGTCTGGCCTCCCTCTCAGCCTTTCTTGCGAGTCGTGCCTGCGTTCGTGTCCTTCTCAGGAATCGTTAGTCTCCTTCTCCGCATTCATGTGCCTGCATTCATCTCCTTCTGTAGTGAAGACATGCTATGATATTTGTAATTTTTTAATTGATTTCCCTCATTTTAATTTATGTATACGTTAGATTAATCATTTATGAGAGTCTACACTTCTATCCTCAACCTCCATTACTCATATTTGTAAATTTTCTATCGATTTCCCTCATTTTTTGATTTATTAAGTTTTTAATTCCATGAATCATATTGGGTTTAACAGGAGGTTAGAAGGGTGATAAAGAAGGATACCAAGTTCCAGTTTGGATTGTGGGTTATATTTGAACTTTGGATTGTGATGTTTGAAATTTTATTAGGACATGGATTGTGGTATTTGAAATGCTACTATGATTGGTTTGGAAAGCAAGTAGGAGACGAGATTTGGGGGAAAATAAAGAATATGGTTGAATTTGACTGAATTCGGTTAAAACAGTTGAATTCGGTTTGTTCGGTCTTAACCGAAACCGAACCGAATTGAATTCAGTTTGGATAGCCATTTAACAAATTCGGTTCGGTTAACGGATAATTTTTTTTTTTCAAAAACCGAACAACTCGTTAACCGAACCGATGAACACCCCTATTTTGTGCCATGTTTATCCCAACATACCTACTTTCTAATGCTTACCATACTTCTTGTGCACTTTTGCATGTAATAACTTGCAACACAAGATCCTTAGGTATGGCTTGAAAAAAGCATGCAATTTCAGTTGTCTTTCTTTACAATCCTTTGTGTATCTATAATTGGTTCAATCATTTCTTATAATCCGTTTGCTTCAAGGATTGTTTTAATTATGATAACCCGAATAACATAGTTTGTGGACTTCAATATGGAACATTGAAATTTGTTTAAAGAACCTACTTTTCTTGTGTATTACAATTGCAGTAGTGTTTTCATCGGCCATATTTTTTTAAGTTTATTTCTTTTAAATCATTAATCCTTGAAAAGCATGCATATAATAATTATAGGGATTTTTTTTCAAAGCAAACAATGATTTCAAAAAAAAATTTCTAAATTCTAAAAAGAATCAAAAATACAATTTTAAAGCAAATCCACTTTAGTTGAAAAAAAAAACCTATAGTAATTCTATATAATTGAAATTCTATAACAATTGAGAAAAAAACCTGCAATATTTTTATAAATCTTCTGCACTTGATTTTGACTTTGTGGTCAACAGAAGTCCTTGATCTTGTGGAATTGTCTTCTATCTTTGATTGAATCAGAATTGAACAAGCATAAAATGCCAAATTCAATTTGCCTTCCCTGGTCTCGGCTTCTTCATGATACAACATACCACAATCTCAATTTTCATTTTGTGAGTGTATGTCAAGGTCAATTCTGAATTTAGAAACAGACAAAAATGCCCAGTTTCAAATTCCCAAGACCCTTCCCCCTAATCTTTGGTTCTAATCCATTTCTTTTCTTTGATAAATGTATTTTACTTGTGTATTTTGTGGCCAGATCCAATTTTTTTGTATTTTAATAAAAGTTGACGAAATTATGTTACAAATGTGGAAAAAAATTAAAAAAATCTACATGTAATCATGGGTGTTCATGGTTCGGTTTCACGATCGGTTTTTCTTTCAAACATTTGGTTAGTCAGTTTCAAAAGTTTAAAACCATAATGAAGGGTTTAGTTTTAAGTTTTCATCAAAAAACGGTAGTTAAAAACCAGACCGGACCGTTAGTGTGTGTGTGTATGTTTAACGCATGATCTAGCCTCCCTGATTTGGCCCCTAAAAGCCAAACAAAGAAAGAGAATTGGGCTCCTAGCCTCCCTTATTTGGCTCATCTAGTCATTACAAATTTATATCTAAAATTTCTAGTTCCAGAGCTAAAATCTAAAAACCCTAACCTTCATCTTTTCAAGCCACTGAGTTTTCCTTCAATCAGACCAACATAAGAGCGTCAATCGGTGTTACTAACGGGTAGGGTTTGATGGTTTGTTCATTCCTTTTCATATACCTCTTTCGATCGGTCCTAAATGGGATCATCAATTACTGATTTTTATTCTATTCATCTCACTTCTCATTCTTTTAATTTTGTAATGTTCTGGTCATTCACTTTGACCCGCTAAGCACTCGATACAACGATCTATTAGATCGTGTTCTTAGGAATCACGATGCAATCATATCACATCTCAACTGGGCATGTATATTTCTACGCTTTCACACTCATTTACGATAAATAATAAAGAAAAAGCCATTCCATTTCACCTAAAGGAGCATGAGTCATATTCTGTTTTTTTAGTGAACATGTCACAGCTTCATCCTATGAATTCATGTTTTGTCATTAAATTCCTCCAATCAAATGATGTTGAGCATTTTCTCATCTCTTCTTGAAAAACAAGTGGGCTATTATCATAGACATGTCTATTTCACCGAGCCTCTCTCCATGTAAAGATCATTTCCTTCACGAGCCCGTTCACCGACTCCGCTGAAGATTTCAATGTTTCTATAAACATTGAGGATGATAAGGCTACTGAGCATGTAAATGTTGTTGATCATGATGATATGGGAGAGGCTGAGAAATATTATAGTGATACTGTGGATTTTGAGCAAACCAAATGCGATAGCAGTAAAGCAAAGTAACGAATATGATTGGTGGATGTGCCACATGTAAGCATTGTGAGAAAACTTATGTTTGCGAACCAAGTAAGAATGGTACTAGTACTTTGTTGAATCATTTGAAGAGATTGTACAAGTTTAATCCACTTAAATGTGAAAGTGAAAAAAGCAAAACAAAAAAAAAACTTTAAGTTTTCAAAGAAAATGAGAGTGTGGAAATTTAGTATGTAATCGTTTCATAAAAGAATTAGGTAAACAAGATATTGCTAACATGACAGTTGTTGATGAACTACCTTTTGGAAATTTAGTATGTGATCGTTTCACAAAGGAATGAGGTGTTTGACTTACTAAATTAGTGGATGACAAATGCAGAAAAATACAACATTTTGGCAAAAATTGCACGTGATGTTTAGTCTATTTTGGTTTCTTCAATTGCATCATAACCTTAATTAGCATTTGAAGTTTGGAACCTTAATTAGGTGTTTCGAGCTTGAAGTTTGGAACCTTAATTAGCATTTGAAGATTGGATTGTAGCTACGAGTTTGTTTATCTTTATTATACGCATTTTAGTATGTTTTAAGTGTTTTTACAACATGTTTTTAACAGGCCTTGTAATGTATTTTTGACAGCATGTATTTTCTTAGTTGCTCCATGTTCTTTATCGGATAGACTTTTTAGGGAGCCCTTGTAATGTTTTTTTGACAGCATGTTTTTGTATTGTTTTTATGCTGTTTGTATTTTTGGGCATACTTGTTTTATTGATAGCCAAACATGAATCGAACCTGAACCAAACCGTAGATAATGGCTCGGTTTGGTTTGATTTTTATTTTTAATGACTCGGTTTTGGTCTTTAATATTCAAAAACCATAATTTACGGTTTGGTTTACGGTTTAATATAAAACCATCAATTTATGAATTATATATATAGGAAGATTCAAAAGAAAACTCTTCATTTTGGAGAAACCAAGAAAACTCATATTAAATTTCGTATTTTTTTGATTATAAGGTTAAAAATATTATAGTAAGAAATAAAATGTAAAAAAAAAATGTAAATCACAAATTTATGTATATGGAACTCAAAAAATTACGTATATTTAACTTAAAAAGTTACACATGTAACTCATAAAGTTACATATATGTAACCAATATGTGTAACACATAAATTACATATATGTAATAACATGAAATACATATTTTTTTATAATTTTTTTTTCTTTTTTGTACATTTCTTACCTTAAAATAATAAGATATAAAAATGAAAAAAAAATTGGAAATGATCATGATTATTTTCTCAGCTTTCTCCAAAATGATGGTTTTCAAATGAACAATTCCCCATATATATATATATAGGGTAAGGAGTGAATAATAACCCTCATTAATTGAGGTAACCCATTAACCCTGGCAAAAAACGCTCAAATCGAAAAAAAAAAATTTCATGGTTTTTTTTATGCAAAAATAGGGGTGCTCCTTTTTTAAGCGTTCGCTAATTCACAAGCGTTAAAAAGTTAAACGAAATGTAAGTTTGCGTTACACTACGAAAATTTATTTAAGTGTCGCAGTGTAACGCAAACTTACATTTCGTTTAACTTTTTAACGCTTGTGAATTAGCGAACGCTTAAAAAAGGAGCCCCCCTATTTTTGCATAAAAAAAACCATGAAAAAAAATTTGTGATTTAAGCGTTTTTTGCCAAAGTTAATGGGTTACCTCAATTAATGAGGGTTATTATATGATCCATTCCCTATATATATATATATGTGTGTGTGTGTGTGTGTATGTGTATAGGGACCGGTTATTATACAAAGGAAATTAACGTGAGAAGCATAGGAAGCCACTAGAATATGCCACGTGTAATCTAGGTAAGGGGTATAATGGTCCGTGTAAAATCACGGACCGCGTTATATAAAATCACGGACCATCGTTTAACAGACATAATCAAGGACCAACTGAATAATCACGGACTACTAATTACGGACCAAGTGTAACAAATCACGGATCACGTATAAAAATCAAAATAATTAAGGGCAGACTAAATAATCACGGACCAATTATCACATAATAATGTAAATATCACGGACCAACTGATAATTACGGACCAATAATCACGGACCACGTAAAAAAACGAAAGAAAACCGTAGCAATATTATACTCAAATTAAAGATAATAAAATTATTTATTTTATGGTGCAATTTTTTTTAAAAACGATTAACCAGTTAAAACTTATTCGATTTAAAAAAAATGGTGGAACTTGATTTACTCAAAAAAAAGTCAACAAATGCAGGCTATTACTTTTTTGCCCTTCAAGCTTTAATTCACGCATGTCTTAAATGAAAAGTGGGGACAACTAAATCTTAACCGTTGATTAATTTGATCAAGGGCTAGAAATACTTCATATCCTTGTCACGTTAAACTCCCTTTGTATTGGATCCGTCTCCTATATATATATATATATATATGTGTGTGTGTATATATATAGGGAAAGACATAAAAAATAACCCTCTTTTTTTTGCTACAACTACATAACTCATTTCAGCCAATAATAAAGTTACATATAAGCTTTCTATTAAAATATTAAAAATGGCATAATAGTCATTTTACTTGTGTAAGTTTACCCCCTCTTTTTAAACGTTAATAACTTTCTTATAATATATTATTTTTTAAAAAATTGCACCATTATATTTGTCTCATTTTCTCTTTAATTCCGTTATAGCCTTGATTATTTTTTTTTATTTTTTTATATGCCATATATTTACATCATTGTAACGAGCTTAAAGATAACAAATTTATTTGAAATTTTTTCGAATAATAATAAATTACAGTGGTGTAACTTATTATTTACATTATTTACAGAGATGTAAGTTATTATTTATATTATTTACAGTGATGTAACACTTTAATTTACCGTTGCTAGAAAAAATTAAAATAATTTGTTATGTTTGTGTTCGTTACATCGATGTAAAGCGAAATATTTGAAAAAAAAATCAAAAAACTAGTCTATATTAAAACGGAATTAAAGAGAAAAATTACATTACTGTAATAATAAGTTACATCTTTGTAAATAATGTGCTACATCATTGTAAATTACATCAATGTAAATTGCATCACTGTAATTTACCATTGTTGGAAAAATTTCAAATAAATTTGTTATCTTTAACCTCGTTACAATTATGTAAATATAGGGCATCTAAAAAAAGTAAAAAAAATAGTCGAGACTATAACGGAATTAAAGAGAAAAATGAGACGAATATAATGGTGCAATTTTTTTAAAAAATAATGTATTATAAAAAAGTTATTAATGTTTAAAAAAGAGGGGGTAAATTTATATTAAAAATTAGAAAGAGAATTAGAGAATTCATTTTACAATAGTAACCTTTTCTCATTAAAATCAAATATAATATATTTTTTTTATTATGGAGCTAATAGTATCCATTGGATCTAAATTTAGACTCAATTAGATTTAGTTAATGGCTTATCAAAAATTTCATCCCCTATATATATATATATATATATATAGGGAATTAATAATATAAAAACCCCATTTTAGTGAGAAACCCGTGAAAACAAATCAAAAATAATGTAAAATAACGTATTTTTTGAATATTTTTACAGGTTTCTAACAATATTGGGCATATTTTTATACAAATAAAAAAAGCTCTGAGTAAATATTTAAAAAAATATATAAACTCGTATAAAACAAACGTAATGCTGCATAAGATCTGGCAAAAATTTTTTACGTTTTGTTACGTATGTTTTACATATTTATAAAAAATTTTTAATAATATCATGACGCTTTTTTGATTTTTTTTTATAAAAATGTGCCAAATAATGTTACAAACTTGTAAAAAAATTTCAAAAAAAAAAAACGTTTTTACGTGGTTTTTGGCTTATTTTCACGGTTTTCTCATGAGAAAAGTCGTTTTTCAAATTATAATTTCCTATATATATACACTATATATATAACGTATATTAGAGAGAAATGGTAAAAGTCTTAATTTTAAGAGTGTACAAATATTCATGCTTTAGGTACAATCTATACATGCACATCCTAATCCGTGAAAATTTTAACTCCCGCTCAGTGAACTTAACACTAACTATTCCTTACGTGCATTCAAACCTCATTTCATCTCCATTTTTCTCTCATACAAATTTAAGACTTCATGCTCCATCACTAATCGTTGATTCTACACCAAGCTGATTCAGTGCAACATATGTGAATCAGCGGAGGCAGTGTTGCTGTGCTACACCGATGAGGCTGATTTGCGTTGGTCCTATGATCAGAATGTGCATGCCGCCAACAAGCTCACTAGTGGGCTCTGCTTTCTGCTTCTAATTCTCAGACTCCGAAGTGTGATACCTGGTGTGTTACAAATTTTTAATTCGTATGTTTTCTGTTTTATTAAGTATGTCGTGTTGTTTCGCCATTATTATTTTTAAAGCTCAACATTTTAGAAAAAATGGTAAGACACAATAACGAACAAAAAGAAACGACAACGGATAGAAAGACACAATGACACGTTATTAATTGTATACAATGTGAAAAAACGTAATTTTTTTTTATTTTTGATATAACAATAATATACTCGTTTCAAAGATAAAAACGCTTGTTTTTTTGGTGTAATTTTTTTAAATAATATCGTATATAAAAGTAATGATCGTTTAACAAAAATGGGAGGGCCATATGATAAAAAGCCAACAAATGTGTTTATGACTAAAATACTCTTCTACTAACTTTTTAATACAATTTTGATGATCAAACACTAAATTATATATATAATGGCACATAATCATTCTCACACTTCTCATCAATTTAAGTCTTTTTACTATAAGCTCACTATATATATAGGGTTCCTAAGAAAACCCCCTCTCTTACAATTGATCTGAGCAATTTTTGGTTGAGATCATATAATGACAAATTTATAAATAAATAGTAATTAATTATAAGATCATAAGGGTCAAAACAATTTTTTATCTCATATATTTAAAAAATTCCTAAAATCATTTTTTCTCTCCTCTCTCCTAATTATATAAAAAAATAATTCAAATTTTTTTCACTCAAAAAATTGAATTAAAAAAATTGAATTTTTTGATATAAAAAATTTGAATTGTTTCAAGAAAACCATCTCATTACATATATATAATTTGCCCACCCATTTACATACATGTATTCACACAAACAAAGATCAAGTTACATACATGCAAGCATGCTTCCATATATGTAATCATATAAATAAACTTAATTACATACACGCAAACATTTAAAAAAAAAGATACATGTAAACATTCAAGAAAAATCATATGATTACATATAACTAATCAACCCAACCTTTTACATATGTAAACATGATTACATATATGTAATCATACAATTAAGACATATGTAAGCATCCAAGAAAGAAACTACATGATTGAATAAATATAATCAACCAAACCATATACATATAATGTCATACCCTTGACGTTGCGGAATCGTACCGTGTGATTTCAAGGTTTCACAATCATTGTTTACAACAAAAGACAATAATGTTTCTATATTACATAACCATGTTACAACTACATTAGTCACAAAGCCTAATGTAATAACAGTTATAACTGAGCTTCACATATATACACTATGCTAGGTATCATACTGTTGAGTCTAGTTCTCATAAACTCTACTATACGTATCCAAAGATTGAGCTCCTAACTCCACCCCTGTATTATTATGCATTTGAGAAAACATAATTTTTAAACAATCAGCATATTGCTGGTGAGTTCACGAATTTTATAGTTCAAAATATATGCAATGTATTCAATCGAATCAACTATATTCATCAAAAGAGCTAACAAATATTTAAGTCCCAAACTGGATGTAAAACATTGGTATCTAGTGCGAACATTGTTCTTTCCAACAATGTCATGTTTAGTTCCCACCCAACTGTCCAGTTATAACTCCTGGGCTCCTGTAACCGAGCTGGCAAGCTCAGTGTTTGCCCCTTCCCAATGTCCTTGTAGCAAGACATTGTGTGTTTTAGCCTTATTGAGTTCCCGCTCGACATCTAGTCGTGGTTTTAGCTACGAACCACGGGCGAGGATTGTCAATCACAAATAAAATCTACTCTCAATAATCACGCCCCCCACGGTTAACGGTTACAGAATAAGAGACTTATCAACAAATGTGTAGCCAGTGAAATAATGACATGTTTGCTCATGTGTTTCTCCCCACTGTCACGTGTTTCAACCAAATGTTTTACAACGCTTTCGTTTTCATGTTTCAAGAGTGTTTCAGTGTTTCACATGATGCAAATCAGGTTTCATGTTTCACAAAATGTATCGAAAGCGCTTCGGAGTTCCATCTTATCCAATCATGTTTCACAAATGTATCAAAAATATTTCAGAGTTCGATCCACTTGATCCAATTACGTCTCATGTTTCACAAATGTATCAACATGTTTTCCTTTTTGATTAATTACATGCCCAAGGAATTGTACTTCCCTCATCCAAAATTCACATTTGGAAAACTTGCCATACAGTTTTTCGTTCCTTAGTAACTCCAAAATAAGCCTTAGGTGTTGCTCATGATCTTCTTTGGTTTTGGAATAAATAAGTATATCATCGATGAATACAATGACAAATTTGTCCAAGTACGGCTTACAGACCCTATTCATAAGGTCCATGAAAACTGCCGGGGCATTCGTTAATCCAAACGGCATAACAAAAAAACTCACAATGGCCATACCGAGTTCTAAAGGCTGTTACTGGAACGTCCTCATCTTTGACCCTTAGTTGATGGTATCCTGATCGCCGGTCGATCTTCGAATAGAAATTGGAACCTTGCAGCTAGTCGAATAGATCATCTATTCTTGGTAGTGGATACCGATTCTTGACTGTCAGCTTGTTCAATTCTCGGTAATCAATGCACATTCTAAAGTTTCCATCTTTCTTCCTTACGAACAAGATGGGTGCTCCCCACGGTGAGAAGCTTGGTCTTATGAAACCTTTTTCCAATAACTCTTATAGTTGGTTATATAGCTCCTGCATCTCTAATGGGGCTAGTCTGTAAAGCGATCGTGCTATTGGTGTTGCGCCAGGCACTAAGTCAATTCGAAATTCGACTTGCCTATTACGTGGTAGTCCAGGCAAATCCTCAGGGAATACCTTTGGATACTCTCTTACAATCGGTATATCTTCTAGTCACTTCTCTTTTGACTTCCTTTCCATGACATGTGCTAAAACTGCTTGACATCCCTTGTGTAGGTACTTGTGGGCTTTCATATAGGAGATTATTTGTAATGCCTTTACGTTTTTTTTCTCCATTAATTAAGAGAGTCTCCCCACTTGGGAGTGGAATGCGCATCACCTCCTGACATCATACAATTTCTACGTGATTTTTGGACAAACACTCCATATCGATAACCACATCAAAGCTTCCTAGTTTCACTGATAAAAGGTCTATATCAAAAACATAATCTCCTAGTTGTAATGTGCATCCTTGAGTTATCTCACTAGTTTTTATCAGTTTTCCCTTGGCAAGTTCTATTGTGTATCTATCATGTAGTGCAGTTGGATTAAATCCAATTAACGTGCTAAATTCAGTTGACATAAAGCTCTTATCCGCCCCCGTATCAACTGGGACAGAAGCATAATGATTATTGACAAAGAACGTACCTGTCACGTGGTTTGGATCTCTTTTGGCGTCTCCGGCTACAAGAACAAAGGCCCTACCTCGAGCATTGTTACCACCTTGATTTGCTAGCTTTGGGCAGTTCTTCCTGAGATGACCAACTACTCCACATTCAAAACAACTCCTATTATCCCTATTGCGATCTGTCACCGATGTAGGTACATGAGCTCTACAATTACTAAATGTCCCTGTCTTCCACCAACACATGAAGGACCTACATTCACCCTCATGATCGAATCCACATGTTTCACACTTGAGAAGTTTTCCCACATAAGATTCCTTATTGGTTGTCGCAGCGGTGTTGACTCTAACCTGAGTCAGTTTATTTTGTGGTTAGTTTGGGGAATTGCTATTCCATTCCCAGTTGTTGCCAACGTTATACTAGATAATACATTCTCAGTGTTTGTGCTACTGATTTTATACTAGGATATCGAGGTTATTGCCAATGTCGCGGTTTAATCAGTCGTGACTGTTAACCATTAATAGGTTTCACCAGGATTCGTATGTATTGCAAATTATCATTATGTATGCATCCATCACGATAATTTGCCTTACTTAATCCCCCTAGTTCCTCCCAAAGCAAGTTGCAATCACTTCCTGTTAACCCATGAAAATGATTTCTGCATGTCTTAGAATGAGCCTAAGGCTATAGTGTAGGTCTTAATCAAGTAACCTAGTACGCTATAACCAATGGCTCTTATACCAATCTGTCACACCCTTGTCGTTGCGGAAGCGCACCGTGTGACTTTCAAGGTTTCACAGTCATTGTTTACAACAAAAGACACTAATGTTTCTATATTACAAAACCATGTTACAACTACATTAGTCACAAAACCTTAACTGAGCTTCACATATATACACTATGCTAGGTATCACACTGTTGAGTCTAGTTCTCATATACTCTACTATATGTCTCCAAAGATTGAGCTGATAGCTCTACCCCTATCTTAATATGCATATGAGAAAACATGATTTTTAAACAATCAGCATATTGCTGGTGAGTTCACAAATTTTATAGTTCAAAATATATGCAATGTATTCAATCGAATCAAATATTTTCATCGAAAGAGTTTACAAAATATTTTTGTCCCAAACTGGGTGTAAAACATTGATATCCAGTGCGAACATTGTTCCTTCCAACAATGTCGTGTTTAGTTCTCGGCCAACTGTCTAATTATAACTCCTGGGCTCCCGTAACCGAGTTGACGAGTTCAGTGTTTGCCCCTTCCCAATGTCCTTGTCGCAAAACATTGTGTGTTTTAGCCTTATTGAGTGCCCGCTCGACATCTGGTAGTGGTTTTAGCTACGAACCACGGGTGAGGATTGTCAATGACAAATAGAATCTATTCTCAATAATCACGCCCCCCCCCCATGGTTAACGGTTACAGAATAAGGGACTTAGCGACAAATGTGTAACCCGTGAAATAATGACAAGTTTGGTCATGTGTTTCTCCCACTGTCACGTGTTTCAACCAAATGTTTTACAACATTTTCGTTTTCATGTTTCAAGAGTGATTCAGTGTTTCACATGATGCAAATCAGGTTTCATGTTTCCCAAAATGTATCGAAAGCGCTTCGGAGTTCCACCTTATCCAATCAGGTTTCATGTTTCACAAATGTATCAAAAGCGTTTCAGAGGTCCACCTGATCCAATCAGGTCTCATGTTTCACAAATGTATCAACATGTATTCCTTTTTAATTAATTACATGCCTAAGAAATTGTACTTCCCTCATCCAAAATTCTCATTTGGAAAACTTGGCATACAGTTTTTCATTCCTTAGTAACTCCAAAATAAGCCTTAGGTGTTGCTCATGATCTTCTTTGGTTTTGGACTAAATAAGTATATCATAGATAAACACAATGACAAATTTGTCCAAGTATGGCTTACATACCCTATTCATAAGGTCCATGAAAGCTGCCGGAGCATTCGTTAATCCAAACGGCATAACCAAAAACTCATAATGGCCATACCGAGTTCTAAAGGCAGTTACCAGAACGTCCTCATTTTTGACCCTTGGTTGATGGTATCCTGATCGCCGATCGATCTTCGAATAGAAACTGGAACCTTGCAGCTAGTCAAATAGATCATCTATTCTTGGTAGTGGATACCGATTCTTGACTGTCAGCTTGTTCAATTCTCGGTAATCAATGCACATTCTAAAGGATCCATATTTATTCTTTATGAACAAGACGGGTTCTCCTCACGGCGAGAAGCTTGGTCTTATGAAACCTTTGTCCAATAACTCTTATAGTTGGTTATATAGCTCCTACATATCTGATAGGGCTAGTCTGTACAAGGATCGTGCTATTGGTGTTGCGCGAGGCACTAAGTCAATTAGAAATTCAACTTGCCTGTTAGGTTGTAGTCCAGGCAATGTGATAATCCGACATTTTGGATTAACCCTGTTAACCAAAAGTTAACAAAATTATACGAAATAGAATAAAATCAAACAAAAAGGACCAACATTGAACAAAATGGGTCTAGAAACATTAGAACTACAAGGATTATACTTGTAATATCGTCGAATTAAAGAATTAGACTTTTGGAAGTCAAAATTCGTGTAGAATCTTGATAGATACCGAAATTCATATTTACTTACTGAAATTAATCAAATTAACAATTCAAATAACCTATACTAATGATCATTAACGGTTATTATGAGTTAATAAGCCATTTATTAGTCGAATTAAATCAAGGAGGTTACAAAGAGTCGAAACCGAAGTCTAATCATATCAAATGTGTAAAACCCGAGCATCTCACAAAATTGGAACAACAGAGCTTCTAGTCAGCATCATTAGGTGCTTCTACATCCAACAATTCGATCACAGAAGTCTAAGAAGACGAGTTGGGTCGTGGGGTTAGCCGAAATTCAAGCTTCAAGTTGATCTCCATCGATTTAACATCAAAACAGGTAACAAATTACTCCTACACATTCTAAAATGGCTGATTAAGAGTAAACCTATCTCAATTTCGACTGCTAACATCGAAAGATAGGATTTTAAGTTCTAGGGTTCATTCTTGAAACCGAATTTGGGGTTTGTATCCAAACGAGTTTAAAAACCAAATTAACCTATACAGAGAGCTTCGAAAACGTCCCTATAATGAAACCCCGATGTTAGTTTTAACAAAAAATAGCGAATCAAACGAGTTCTAATTCTAGGGTTTTGAGATAAAAACGATTTGGGGGTTTTGAATCAAATGAGCATGTTAATCAAATTAAACTTTACAGAAAGGTTCGGACTTCCCCTTATACTGAAAACCATATATCAATTTTATATAAAAATAACGAATTCTATGATTTCTAATATTAGGGTTCATAGTATAAAACGAGTAGGGGGTTATGTATCAAAAGAACATGAAATCCAAATTAAAAACTACCAATAGGTTCGAAATATTATGCTCAATGAAAACCCTATGAATTCGAAGCTTGACATGTTCGAATTCAGTCCGATTGGATCAAAAGAGAAACCGTTCGAAGCCGACATTGTTCAGGATTGATTTGAGCAAAATAACTTGGTCGATGATCGAATTGAAATCACCATTTGATGCCACTGAACCACAGGAATAAAAGCCCTAAGGTTTGGTGATCGATCTTGTTCGAATTGAGGCTCAATTGAGAACCATTTGGTTCGGTTAAGTATAAAACAAAGGGGAACCAGTTAGGTTGAGGTTAAAACCATTTGAATATCAATCTATTAACGAAAGTTGAAGCAGAGCAGTTGGTTAGATGTTTGGGTTTAGAGGGGAGGGTCACGGGTTCGAACCTGGGGCTCCACCTGTTTTTGAAATTAAAATCATTTTTGGATTTTAATCCATAACTTCTTCATTCGAACTCCGTTTTAACCCGTTCCAGTTGCGCTGGAACCAGATTTGAATTCCGAACAAAATAAAACGATAAAATTCATATTTTTAACCAAAATCGCGATCGCGTATAATTTCACGTGTTTAAAAGGAATCGTATATACTTTTACGGTTTAAACAAATGAATACAAAGTCGCGCATGCTTTTGTATGTACACTTCAAACGTTCTAACATACGTGTGTTGACACGTATGTGATTTCAAACACGATTTGACATTCCGAATAACACAACGTATTATTATAACACAGATTCTTCGTAGAAGATTTGTCTACTCGATTTCACGTGTGTTTGATCATATGACTGCATTCAAAGGTGCGTACACGGCCCCTTTTCTTATTTTAACTGTTTTGGGGGAGAAAACATGTGCAACAAACATTTTAGATACGTATCACTTGAATGAGTTAGCTATTTACATTAAGTGCGAACATAGCATTACAAGTCCTTACATATCGAACCGTTTAGTTTGCCGTAGTGCAAAGCGTGGTAGTTGGAAATAGATCTATTAGGTTTGACAAACCTCACTTGGTAGATTGTAGGTCTACGCAAGTGTTTGACTAGCCAATTCAAACATTACTATTGTTTGTGCTAGACAATAGTGGAAAGGCAAATTACATTCTAACAGTCAGCTTCGGTGTCGACCGCTTATGTAAATAGTACAAATGACTAGCTATCATGACTATGCATGTGTGATTATGTTATCTGTAAACAGTTCATTTCAAACAGTTGTTTAAAACATTTGTGACTATTCAAACCTGTGTATGCACCAACCTTTGTGTTGACTTGATTTACATGTTTTCTCAGGACGCTAAGATACAAGAACAAGCAAGCATGGACTAGAAGATCGAGTCTCATGCATATTTTACATTACAGTTGTTTTGGATTTGAATATTTGAGACATTATCATTGTAATTTACATTTTGCAAACTTTGAATTGTTTTACTTTTTACAAACGCTTCCGCAATGTTTAAAACTCTGAATTTTTCAATTTAGACCAAAGTTATGTTTGAAAAGCATATAGAGGTCTTCGCTATGTCTAATGATCTGATATCCTGGTTTGTCACGTCCTAAACGGTATGATTCCGTTAGTTGAAATTGGGGGTGTGACTGGCAAATCCTTAGGCAATACCTCTGGATACTCTCTTACAATTGGTATATCTTCTAGTCGCTTCTCTTTTGACTTCCTTTCCATGACGTGTGCTAAAACTGCATGACATCTCTAGTGTAGGTACTTATGGGCTTTCATACAGGAGATTATTTGTAACGCCTTTACGTTCTTTTCTCCATGAATTGAGAGAGTCTCCCCACTTGGGAGTGGAATGCGCATCACCTCCTGACATCATACAATTTCTACGTGATTTTTGGACAAACAGTCCATACCGATAACCACATCAAAACTTCCTAGATTCACCGATAAAAGGTCTATATCAAAAACATAATCTCCTAGTTGTAATGTGCATCCTTGAGTTATCTCACTAGTTTTTATCAGTTTTCCGTTGGCTAGTTCTATTGTGTATCTATCATGTAGTGCAGTTGGATTAAATCCAATTAACGTGCTAAATTCAGTTGACATAAAGCTCTTATCCGCCCCCGTATCAACTGGGACAGAAGCATAATGATTATTGACAAAGAACGTACCTGTCACGTGGTTTGGATCTCTTTTGGCGTCTCCGGCTGCAAGAACAAAGGCTCTATCTCGAGCATTGTTACCACCTTGATTTGCTAGCTTTGGGCAGTTCTTCCTGAGATGACCAACTACTCCACATTCAGAACAACTCCTATTATCCCTATTGCGATCTGTCACCGATGTAGGTACAAGAGCTCTACAATTACTAAATGTCCCTGTCTTCCACATCTGCTACACATGAAGGACCTACATTCACCCTCATGATGGAATCCATATGTTTCACACTTGAGAAGTTTTCCCACATAAGATTCCTTATTGGTTGTCACAGCGGTGCTGACTCTAACCTGAGTCGGTTTATTTTGTGGTTAGTTTGGGGAATTGCCATTCCATTCCCGGTTGTTGCCAACGTTATACTAGATAATACATTCTCAGTGTTTGTGCTACTGATTTTATACTAGGATATCGAGGTTATTGCCAATGTCGCGGTTTAATCAGTCGTGACTGCTAACCATTAATAGGTTTCACCAGGATTCGTATGTATTGCAAATTATCATTATGTATGCATCCATCACGATAATTTGCCTTACTTAATCCCCCTAGTTCCTCCCAAAGCAAGCTGCAATCACTTCCTGTTAACCCATGAAAATGATTTCTGCATGTCTTAGAATGAGCCTAAGGCTATAGTGTAGGTCTTAATCAAGTAACCTAGTACGCTATAACCAATGGCTCTTATACCAATCTATCACACCCTTGTCGTTGCGGAAGCGCACCGTGTGACTTTCAAGGTTTCACAGTCATTGTTTACAACAAAAGACACTAATGTTTCTATATCACAAAACCATGTTACAACTACATTAGTCACAAAACCTAATGTAATAACAGTTATAACTGAGCTTCACATATATACACTATGCTAGGTATCACACTGTTGAGTCTAGTTCTCATATACTCTACTATATGTCTCCAAAGATTGAGCTGATAGCTCTACCCCTATCTTAATATGCATATGAGAAAACATGATTTTTAAACAATCAGCATATTGCTGGTGAGTTCACAAATTTTATAGTTCAAAATATATGCAATGTATTCAATCGAATCAAATATTTTCATCGAAAGAGTTTACAAAATATTTTTGTCCCAAACTGGGTGTAAAACATTGGTATCCAGTGCGAACATTGTTCCTTCCAACAATGTCGTGTTTAGTTCCCGGCCAATTGTCTAATTATAACTCCTGGGCTCCCGTAATCGAGTTGACGAGTTCAGTGTTTGCCCCTTCCCAATGTCCATGTCGCAAGACATTGTGTGTTTTAGCCTTATTGAGTGCCCGCTCGACATCTGGTCGTGGTTTTAGCTACGAACCACGGGCGAGGATTGTCAATCACAAATAGAATCTATTCTCAATAATCACGCCCCCCATAGTTAACGGTTACAGAATAAGGGACTTAGCGACAAATGTGTAACCCGTGAAATAATGACAAGTTTGGTCATGTGTTTCTCCCCACTACCACGTGTTTCAACCAAATGTATTACAGGGCTTTCATTGGTGATGTAAGTACTTACACTTACTTACACTTGTAAATAATTTATAAACGGTGATGAATTAGCAAAAACACAAAAAAGAAACTCCCCCTATTTATGTATAATAAAAACTATGAAAAAAAACAAAGATTCGGCAAAAAACGCAAAAAAATGTTAGGGTTAAGGGGTTATCGCAATAAGGAAGGGTTAACAAAGGAATCATCCCCTATATATATATATATATATATGATTTTGGTTAAACTAAATAAACTCAATATCCTAAAAAGTATAAGAAGGATCTGGAGCCACTAGATCATTAATGAACGGTTGTGATTAAATTTAGTTGTTGGAGGGTATTTTAGTAATAACCTGTTTTGTTGACTTTTTATCAAGTTATCCCACATTTTTTAAACGTTCGTAACTTTTACAAACAACACTATTTTTGAAAGAAAATACACCATAAAAACGAACATTTTTTATCTTCAAAATTAATATAGTGTTGCTATAGAACAAATTTATTTTTTAGTTCATTGTATCTTTGGACATGTTATTGTGTCTTTTGTAAAGATCATTGTGTCTTTCATGTTCCCCGCTCAATGTTGTATTTTCCTAAACAATTTAAGACACAATAATTTTGCAGAATATATAATGTTAAGAAAACATTACACAATAATGAGTATGAATGACATATCCTCCAACAACTTTTCACTCTAAAATTTCGAATTTCCCCTCTCAAAATTGATTTCATGATCTCATGGTCAATAATCATTCTTAGACTTTTTAGGATAAGAGACTATTGCTGAACCTAACCCGTGTGTGTGCATATATATATATATATATATATATATATATATTAGTTTAAAAACTTGTGTATTACACATGATATATACAAATCAAAAAACTAATGTTTCTAAAAAGATTACTTTAACATTTTTTGAAGGCATTTTTTAAAAATTTAAAAAATTAACTTAAAATATCATCATAGTATTCATTAAATATATAAAACATTGTTGTTTAATAGGATATATAGAAAGAAAATAAAAATATATACTTAACTAAAACTCAATACTTGATATTTAATAATTAATGTAAAAAAGAAACAAGAAACAAATTTTGTACATAGATAATTAATAGGATAAAGAAGTAGGAAAAATATTTTTTACATTGAATATAAAGTAAATAAGTATTTTTATCTTAGAAATTTTATATGAATATAAAAAGACAAATTACATTACTGTTGTATTATAAATATATGAGTTGTAATTTAATCTTTTGTTGCTAAATTTTTTTTAGAGGATAAGGGGGTGAACAAAACGACCAAACATATACATCAAAATTATAAGTATTTCTTTAAATACTTAATTTCCAAATTGTAATATTCTATTTTTTATTCTAAATTGCAATTGTATACATATACAATTTGAAAGGTGGGTGGCCTAACCCGCGTGAATACCATACATATATGTTTTGTTCCACTAAAAGCCAACAAACATGTCGTAGTGCAGATGGTAGAGGCGCACGCTTTTATTGTGGATACCCGGGATTGAATCTTGGCTCCAACATATTTTTGAATTGAGTTGGTTGCCTCTTAATCTACTATCCAAATAGTTTCTACCAACTTTCGATACATTGTTCAAGTCCTTCTAACACAATTTTTGTTGTTTTTTTTATGTAAAATTTTCACAACTCTCCTCTTAGTTTTGTAAAATATCACTGTAAACCCTCAAATTTCTAAGTTTTTTTAGTTTATCCCGTTAATTATATATAATTTGATTTGTTGTTTTAAACCCCTCAACTTTCTAAAAACTTTTTTGACGTTTGAGCTTGTATAAATTCGATTTCATTCGTGTTTTGATGTAGAGTTTTTCATCAATGGGTCAAATATAATAATTTGTCGTCTTATTTTATGTGCGTTTTAGTTGACCTGCGATACATCTTTTCGTGTTTCAAAATTCACATTTTCAACCCTCTAACTTTTTAAAAACTTTGTAAAATATCGTTTTGAACACCTTGAGCTTCTAAAGTTTTGGATTTATCCCTTTCGTTAGTTAATTGCTCCTCTTATGCTTTCGGAGTTGACGCTTTCATGTTCTTAATTTTCAAAACACATAGTCAAATATTATTTTAATCTCCTTAAGTTTCTAAAATTTAGAATTTATCTTTTCTGTTCCTCAACTATAAAAAATACTTATGTGCTTACTTTTACGTAAGAGTCCACATAGATTCTATTTGATCAATGTTTAGATATAAACTTATTGGAAATGAGTCTGTTCAAACGAGCTTATTTATATGCGTTTTCAGTTGGTCTTCGTTTTAATTTAAATTTTGTTCAGAAACAAGTTGTATATGATATTATGTGTTTCGTTCAATAAATTATATTCGAGTTATTATACGTTTTGACCCCGCCGCAACGCGACGGGTAACGTTACTAGTTTTTTATAATTTAGTTTGTTGTTTCAAACGCTCATTATAGAACAATTCAATCCATGCTAAGTTTTGAATTAACATCTTTGTCAAGTTTAATTGTTATTAATCCCGTAAACTCATATTCGGGCGGATATTAAACTAATTATGTCGTCGTCATTGTGTATGCCAATTCATATTGAAGAAGTTACCTGGCCTCATATATAACTTACTACAATTTAACTTTATTATATAATAAACTGTTAAGATTTGTTGTTGCGGTAGTATCGTAACTTCATAATATTTATGTATGTATTTCTCCATTACTTGTATATACACATTATTTGTTTATTTATGCGTATTTTTAATTCAATTTTGATTTTTCCATCCGCTAATATACAGGGACGAAGCTTGAATTTTTTGTGTAGGAGGGCCGACCCTTAATATAAAATTTTTAGGAAGAAAAACCAAGGGGCCAGACTCTATTAATATAAAATTTTCCGATCAAATCCTACTACATACCTGCTTTTCAGCCGAAAAACAGCAGGGGCCGGGCCCTCAGGCCTTCATTATCCTTCGTCCTTGTATATATATATATATTTGTGTGTGTGTGTATGCATATATGTATAAACACACAAATATTATATTACACACAAACATATACATACATACATGCATGCATGCATGCATGCATGCATGCATGCATGCATGCATGCATGCATGCATACATACATACATATATATTTTAAATTGAGTCGAGCCATCCCTGGCTGAGCTCGGGCTCGACACGTTTTAAACGAAGTTTTTCCAAGCTGAACATTTTTCGTGCGATCTTCAAGCATCGAGATTTTTAAACAAACCTACTCTAGGAGATATGTTGCTATTTTATTATAGTTGGATTAACTTGTTGATTAAAGTAGTCATAATTGAATTCAAACAATTCACAAGTGTTGGTAATTTTAGTGCAATCAATTAAATGTTGAAAAAGAAAACTTGCATTATCATTATATTATTAGACATACAATAAAAGAGTTTAAACAAGAAGAAAAAACGTTACCTATTGATAATGCGAAACATACAACAAATTATTTTGCAAATTGAAATCAACATGATAAACATTTATAATTAAAAGACATACAACAAAAAAACTTAAATATAAAAGAAAGAACATCACACACAAGATAGATGGAAAGCATCCATCCATCCACCCAAATCCAAAAAGAGACGCATACCTTATTTATTTAAAACGATAAACTTCAAACATAGTTTGAAATGATCAAGTAGAGGCTACTTGCACCCAACAATGTGATGTTGACTCATTCATTTCACTTCAGAACTAAACCAGTGGCACCCAGTTTTTCATCGATCAATTTGTCAATCTTTTCAATCATCTCTTCAGTGAAGTAATTCTTCCAATCTCCATCCTCAGCCTTCCTAAAGAAAAGTCGGTTTTCAATAACTTGAGTGTCTCCTGCACGATGCTTTCCACTTTTGTTCACTTCTAAGCTTCTCAGATTCTCAAAACTACACAAATTTACAATGTTTTCTATCACACCCGCTTTCTCTTCTTCCATTGTAATGGGATGCCCGATGAACTCTGCAAGTTTCTTAACATTGGTTGTTGGATTCTTTTTCATATCTTCATATTTCATGAAAAGAAACAACTCAGGTGTGACACCCCGTAATTTCCAGGTCAGCTTATTGTTTATTTAAATGTTTATTTAAATGATTTATGTACACGTGGCACTAGAATTAGTCCAATTTAGTGTGACACATGGCACGACAGTACGAACACTGACACACAACGAGATAATTCGAAAATTATCGAGAGAACGCATACACGTGTCAAAATTCACGAGCATTGGTGAACGTCACAACACTTAAGCACAGAAACACTTCACAAGTCAATTATGGCTAATAATTGACGATTAGAGTCCAAACGATGCTCAAACGATGTTCTACAGTCGAGAAACGGGCGAAAATGAACCCAGAACCACCAAATAGGCTTATTGGGCCTAACATATGGGCCAGGCGCTACGCCTGACCTGAAGCTCTTATCCTCGGCGATCCGCGCGGATGAAGAAGATGGCGCCTCATCTGGTAGCCTCGCGCGTAACGCCTGGAGTCAACCCACTCACGCCTAGCAGCTAGAATCGCAGAAAATTTCTTAAAAACCACAAAAGCCATCATTTCACCTATCTTAATCATTTTAAACACCCTTGCACGCCATCAATCCGGATTATCTCGATCAGAACTCCCTACTATCACCATCTTCACTCAAAAACCTCCATTGTTGAAGCTCTCCTTGAAGGTTTGAAGCTCATCTTGAAGGATTGAAGACCCAAGGAGTTAAGAGAAGCACCTCAAACACCCATCACCCACTTGCACCCGTCATGAGACTGTTTCCAGAGGTGTTAGGAGCTGTTCTTGCCATCATCTCCACGATTTTGAAGCCTTGAAAGGTAGTCCTACACTTCTTGTAGCTTAAAAACACCTTTATGCACACATGCAAGCTTTAAAACTCACATGCATGCACATGTATCGCACCTACACGAGATTTCAATCTGGGTTTAGTGTTAAAACTACTGTTGATGATGATCTATGGTGTTATTATGGTGATTTGTGACGATCCAAGATGTTGCATGCATATTTCTATGCTTGAAATGATGATTTATGACATTATAATGCCATGCATGTATGATCCATGATAGTTAGGATGATTTTGAGCATATAGATTTGCTTCTTGATGATATTGGAAGATGATTTCATGATTAGATGATGTTGAAATGGTCAAAATGGTTTATTGATGATTATTTCCATTTTTAGTAACTTTTGTTTGTAAAATGGTGTCATGGATGGAATGATGAACATGTATGTATATAGATATGTTGTTTGAATGATATTATGATGATGAGAATACTTAAAATGTGATTTTTATAGTGTTTATGGTCATAGTTAGCATAGTTACTATATTTAGTAACTTTTCGGGTCAAAGTCTTAATAGATGATGATTTGGATTATATTGGTGTGTTTAGAATGATGCTAAATGGCATATTATGATGATTAATGACATAAAAATTGGTTTAGAAATGTTAAGATGGTCATTTTATACAAAAACTACATAGTTACTAATTATAGTAACTTTAATTTTACAAAACCCGACTTAGAAATATTTTGAGTGATTCGAGCATGCTAAATGGCTTAATATGTTATAACATGATGATTAGATACTAATTTAGATGGTTTCCGATGTCACGTATGCTATAAATGGAAACTTTCCATTTTAGGAAACTTTTGTGTGCTAACATGATGAAAACGACTTATGTGACTTCGTATGATGATGTGTTATGTGTTAACATGATCACGTAGGACAGATGAGCATGCTAGAACTTTAAAAATGTAATGCTTTGTGAACTTTCCAAAAATGGAAACTTACTATAAATAGTAAGTTGTCCAAAGACGCGACTTGCGCGTTTTGCATACGACGAGCACTTGCGCAATTGCTACACGATTCACAACCGTCACACAGTTCACCAACGGCTCGTTGACTTGACACGGTCAAATTTGGTCAAACACGGTCAATGTGGACCAACACAGTCAAACACGGTCAATGTGGACCAACACAGTCAAACACGGTCATTGTGGACCGACACGGACAAACATGATCAACCAAGGGTTGTTGGGCACAAACACGAGCACTAACACGAACACTAGCACGGTCACTTACACAAACTCACGTACGGTGTACGATATAGGTTGCCGGTGACCGACACGCAATCTACGCAGGAGCTTACGCTTGATTTACACTTGCATCACTACGGTAAGTTTACGGCCCCTCTTTACTCTTTTCAAACGCTTTTAAATAGGGGGAGAATACTAGTTACGTCGAGTCAAACATTTATTACTGTACAAACATTTTTGTGTATGCTGGTTTATTAGACAAACATTAAGTGTTGAACTCGTAACAAGCCCTCACAAAGTCTTATCGTTAATGTACGAACAACGTGGTAGGTTTGAATGGATCCTTAGGGAATGACTAACCCCACGAGGCACCATGTTGACTGGATGTCATAACCCGTGCAAACTCTGACCTAACTTGCTATGTATACGAGACATAGCGGAGGCAAGGACAAACAAGTCTAGTTCGGTAGTGACGCACTGACACTTGGAGCCTTGGGCTCGGTACTAACATATGATAAACAGCATGACACACTTTTATTACTATATGTATATCAAAACCTGTGAACTCACCAACCATTGTGTTGACACTTTTTCTAACTTGTATTCTCAGGTAACTAACTGCTATGGAACAGGATGCACATTAAGGAACGAGTAATAGGGATCTACATGCATTCTGTTGTGTTATTTTGAAAACAATATTATTCTTGTTATGTACCTTGAAACAATGTAGTGTCTGACAACTATTTATTTTCCGCTGCATATGTCAAACACGTTATATTCCACTGCTTAACTTATTATATCATTTTCCGCTGCAAACTATTTTGTTAAGTGTATGTGTCAAACCATGTATTTGAAAACGCATATAGAGTTATTCTATATGACCATGAGCTGTGATTCTGGCCACGTCACACCCACGTGGACTGACACCACGAGTGGGAAATTGGGGGTGTGACATCAGGTTTCTCCAAGCTTGCATTCCAGTATCCCAAGATATGATCCCAAAACGGTCCATAAGTTGGAATACCCTTACAAAACTCATCAAATGCCTCATCAAATGATGCATCTTCTATTTGTAGTTTGACTATTTGTCTTATAAAATGGTAATAAGATACTATGACATCTTTCATGTTTCGATAGATGTAAACTATCTTACATTTTGAACTGAGGATCTTACATTTTGAACTGAGGATTGATTCTGGGAGGGAATGGTAGTGAATGTGTGTGTTGATAGGTGGAAAGCACGAGTTCTTATGGTTTTCTTCAATTTTTTCAAGGTCTTTTTCCAAGAAAAGAATCCAATCATGAGGCA
Organism: Mikania micrantha; assembly: GCA_009363875.1. NCBI lineage: Eukaryota > Viridiplantae > Streptophyta > Magnoliopsida > Asterales > Asteraceae > Mikania > Mikania micrantha. The sequence continues at coordinate 45,291,035 of CM018693.1, forward strand.
AGGCGCTGAGTAATGGACTTGTGGATTCATCAAACTTTTTGCGGCTTATGATGGCAAAAGCCAAGGCCTTTAGCCATGTTGTTCCGCTTTTGGGGAGACTGCACAGGAAGATATCACTTGGATCAGCCTTGAACCGTTGTTGAGCCAATATTTTTCCTTCAAGGAAATCTTGATGGTACCACACATCCTGATGCTTGTACAAGGTGAACCTGTTTTTCAACTAGCTACAAGTGTGTAGTGGAAGGCTTTTGATTGTCTCTTCCATGTTTGATCAATATGACACAACATAATTTGGAAGCTATATGTATATATACACGCACACACAGGTGTATGTATATATGTATGTATGTTTGTATTTTTGTAGATGGGGCAATGGTTGTTGCATTTCATAGTCTCTAATTCATATATATATATATATATATATAGGGGATGGTTCCATTGTTAACCCTTCCTTATATCGTTAACCCGTGTTAACCCGACATTTTTTGCCCGAATCTTTGTTTTTTTTCCTCATTGTTTTTGTTATACATAAATAGAGGGGTTTCTTTTTTGTGTTTTTGGCCTTTAATCAAATTAATCAATGATTAAGATCATGTGGTCCCCACTTTTCCCAAAAAACTTGCATGAATTAAAGCTGAAAGGGCAAAAAAGGAACAACCAACTCTAGTTGACTTTTGTGTGGGTAAATCAAGTTCCACCAGTTTTTTTAAAAATCAAATAACTTTTAAATACTTAATTATTTTTTTTAAAAAATACACCATAAAATTAAGAATTTTATTGTCTTTAATTTGAATATGATATTGCTATAGTTTTTTTCGATTTTTTTATGTGGTCCGTGATTTTTTAAGTTTGGTCCGTGATTATTGGTCTGTAATTACGCGGTTCATTATTGATTGTGCATTTAAAATGACGGTCCGTGATTTTTATATAACACGGTCTGTGATTATTTGGTACGTGATTTATACAATTTGTCTTTGATTTTGAGTGTTAAACTACGGTCCGTGATTATTGGTCCGTGATTTATCTAGGTAATTCATTGATTACTGGTGTCAAATGACGGTCTGTGATTTCATATAGTAGGATTTTACACTTGGTCCGTAATTATCCAGTATCACGGTTTGTAATTTTGGTGACGATTATACCCTTTACCTAAATGACACATGGCACGTTCTGGTTCCTTCCTACGCTTAGTACCGTTTATCCCCTTTGTACTTAACCGGCCCCTATATATATATATATATAATATATATATATATATATATATATATATATATATATATATATATATATATATATATATATATATATATATATATATATATATATATATATATATATATAGGAGATGGTTCCATTAGTAACCCACTCAAGTGTGGTAACCCATTAACTAATTTTGATTGGTTGTTTAAATAAAGTGTTTTAAAATGAGCGGTCTATATTAAATCTGGAAAAAACAAGTAGTTGAGATGTGTTTAAGGGTATTTTTGACATTTGGTTGGTGTATTTGATTCCATTTAAAAAAAAAAGTTTACCCCCATTTTTTAAACCTTCATACTTTTACAAACATTATTATTTTTTTGTAAAAATTTCACCATTAAATTTGTCACTTTTTTATCTTTATTTTAAGTATAGTTTTGTCAAATTTTTTTAAAGTGGCGTAATTTGAACTGACATAACAAGCTGAATTTTATAGTGTCCGTAATTACACTGATGCAACGGCGTAACGAGCTGAATTTTCACTGACGTAACGAGCTGAACATTTATATACATTATTATTTTCGATATTTTTCAAACAAAAATTCCTATTTTTAAAAAAATCTTTATTGAAACAATTATACACTTCAACAAAACCACATAAGTTTTTTATTGAAATGTTTTTTTAAGTACATAATTAAATATATAATCTTACATTAATGTAATTACACTGATGTAGCGAGCTGAATTTTTTTAAAGGTTTTGAAATTACACTGATGTAACGTGCTGAATTTTTTCAAAGTGTTCATAATTGCACTGATGTAACGAGCTAAATTTTTTCAAAGTCTTCGTAATTACACTGATTTAAGAAGCTGGATTCTTTCAAAGTGTTCTTAATTTTTTCAAATATTAATGAACTAATTTTTATAATAAAAAATAATTTGTAATGCATATTTAAGATGAGGGAAAAACCATTTTAAAGATGGAAAGATTTTGAAAAAAATGAGAGAAAATTATTGTATTTATTGCTCGTTACGTTGGTGTAATTACAAATGCTCGAAAAAATTAAAAAAAAAATGGCATGACTATAATGGAATTAACGAGAAAAATATAACGAGATTAATGGTGTAATTTTTATAAAAAATAACATAGTATAAAAAAGTTATAAGTGTATAAAAATAAAGGGGGAAACTTTGATTTAAAAACAGGGAAATGGATGGATTTTTAAGAGTGTGGCACTTGTCAATCTCTTATTAAATCAGACTTTTTTATATTAAGTGAAATGACTTAAATACCCTTTTTAATTTAAAAAGGTTATTGACACATGACAACATCTTAATTAAATCTAAAAATTTTAAACCATTGTATTTAAGTTATTGGGTTAACACAATTGTGATGGGTTCTTATTTGAACCATATCATATATATATATATATATATATATATATATATATATATATATATTTAAAATTATTGTTGTTGTTTAATTTATGCTTATGCCATGATGCTATCTTATTTATTAGTTTTCATATTTTTTATATTTACTCTATTTAAATCTTCATGCTCTCGATTCTCTCTGAAACTAGTATCAGAGCCATGATTACTCAAGTGATATCATATCTAAATATTCTGATTAATTATTTGTAAATGTTATAATGGAAAATTTTATTGAAAAAACAATGTCATATTTTAAATATTTAGATTTATGCTGTGTTGGTAAGTCCTGTCGGCTAGTCGGTTGGATTAGCGTAAGGCTCCAAGAGAGAGCAGCCGGACCACGACTTGGGCATTGGGGATGTTCCCTCAGTATAATCTAAATATTTCAAACAAAGATCAAGTTATTCAATTAAAATTTTTACATTTAACAAATACAAATAATGAATCAGATATCTAGATTTCTATCACGAAGAGATCATAGCTAAAATACTTCAGCTAATGATCAAGAGGAAGATTTAAATATGAATATGAATTCTTTAGATTGGTGTGAACATCTATGACTATATATAGATGTGTATGTGTTGTAATATTTGAACGGAAAGAGGTAAAAATGACCGGTATGCGTGTGTTGACGTTACAGGTGGTTGAGTTTATCTTTTAAAAGATAGGAGAATGCTTGGGGATGATCCATAAGATTATGGACATTATTTAGGAGTTCATGGTTGGGAGAAATGAATCTGTTAGTTTGTAAACATGATTCAAACATAAATTATGGTTATTGTCGAGTGTAAATTGATATAGATAATTCACAAACGGTGTGAACCTCTATAGCATTTGTGTGCTAGTAGATAAAGTACAAGGGCGTGTAATATCTAAATAGCAGAGGTGTTTGTGGTAATTATAGGTAAGAGGAGTTTGGGTGCAAATGAACCAATAACCATATCTAGACTTGATTGGAAAGATGTTAACTTATGGTGGGTGGATTTATGTTGGTAATCACAAGTAGTGTGATTTCTTAAGGTGAGGATTTTGGTGAAAGAAAGGTGTTATTAGTATTTTAGATGATTAAATAGGAAGAGTGAGTTTATGAGGATTCACATGTGGTGTGGACCTTATCAATGCTTAATGGTGCTATTTGGTATTATTTGATCATCGTGGGCAGGTTGACTAAAAGCGTTCGTTTCGTGTTTACCCATAAATTCTATTCTGTTAAGAATGGACACGAAACTGTTGTTGAGCATGACGTATCATCTTCACACTGATGGTCAAAGATAAAGAACCATTCAGGCCTGTGAGGATATGTTATGGGTGTGCATAGTGGTGATTGGGGGTAGTTGCGATGACTATCTATCCTTGGAGGAGTTCTTGTTTAAGAACGGTTATCATTCCTGGTGTGGAATGATTCTGTAAGAAATACTATATGGAGTAGATAGTATAATCCAGGAGTTATGAAGAGGGTGGATAACAAGAACATGTAGTTAAGTGGTTAAAATGATAAATGAATGTATTGATGTAATCCAAATTCATTTGAATGCAGTGCAAGACCATAGAAATGGGACGTGTACTGCGAAGGAGACCGCTCGAATTCCAAGTGGGAGACTTTGTGTTACTAAAGGTTTCTCCTGGAAAGGGCTTGATTCATTTTCAAAGAGAGGGAAACTTAGTTCACAATTTATTGGACCGTTCAAAATTATAGCTCGGATTGGCGAGGTTGCCTATCGCTTAGAGCTACCAGAGGAGTTGAGTGGGATTCACAATACATTCCACGTGTCTTATCTGCGAAAGTGCTTGGCGGACGAATCGGCTTATGTGCCAATGGAAGATTTGGTGATTGATGATAAACGCAATTATATTGAGAAACCGGTGGCTATCTTGGATAGAAAAGTCAAGCAACTTCGGAATAAGACGATTAACTAAGTAATGGTGCAATGGAAAAACAAGGCGAGGTTCGGATGCTACGTGGGAGTCGGAGGATGGAATGCGGAAATTCTATCCTTTTCTTTTTGAGGTGTAATGAGGTTTCGGGGACGAAACCTTTGTATGGAGGGGAGAATTTGTAACAACCCATTTTGGTGAAATATTATAAATAAAACATAATTGGTGTATGATTGTGTTTATTTAATTAAAGGGTGTTTGTATGATTTAGTTATCTTAAATATCATTTGGTGGGAGTTTTAATAAATATTTGATTTAAATTATAACCATATGGTGGTGTTAACTAATCTAACTAAGTTAGTCATAAGTTAGTTAGTTTTAACTAGTAATGGAGGGGCTAGTTATGCAAATAGCTGAAAGTTGAATTAAAAGGGGGGTTATATGACCTTGGGGCTGGTCACAATTGGTCATAAGACCATCTCCTTGGTGGGTGTCGACATGCAGAGGAAAGAACAAGGAGAAAAACCCAGAAATTTCCAAAGAATGATCAAATTGGTGATCCACTCATGATCTAATCTTGAATGCAAGCTTGAAATAGAGTTCTTCTTGCACCAAACTACATCTAGGTAAGATTTGTTGGTGTTTTTATGGGATTTTCGTGGGTCACCATTGGGGGTGTGGGTTTGATGGGTAAAACTCTCAAATTTGGTGTTTTGAGGGTGTCAAATGTTGTTAATGATGTTGATAATCAAGTAGGAACAACTTTTGATTGTTTCTCCTTCATAATTGATATGTTATGATGATGGGGGATTGGGGTGTTCATGTAGTAGATGAACATGGTGTGTATAGTGAGTGTTTGAGATTTGATGATTATCACTAAATTGTTGTTGTTTGTAGTGATGATGATGAAATTGTTCATTTTTAAACAAAATAATGGATGTTACATAGATGTGTTAATGATGAATGATCATTAGGAGAAAAACTTGTGCATACATGGTGTTTGATGAAATGCCAAGTAGGGTAATTAACTTAAAAGTTGGTTTAAAACCAATGGTGATGTGAATTATGTGGGTTTATAACATCAACAATGGTGAATTGTTATAGTTAAGGGTCAATTGGAAGTAATTAAGTTAAAATGGTGACATTGGGGTGAATGGGTGTATTTTGACTAATTGTGGTCAAACTTTATATTAAACCTATTAGTTGTGATAATAGGAATTGATAGTGAAGGTGTAACTGGCACCAAACGACCCGAGAAAGAAGTTGTTATAGAGGATAGCGCGTTGGAACAAGGTAAGTCACCCAATCTTCTATTTGTTATGTGTAAATGGTGTTATGCATGAATGAATATGTTGTGGAAGATTGACTTTATGGTGAATAGATGATATTGGTGCTTGTTGATAGACAATAATAAGCAATAGGTGATATATATTGCTTGATTTTTGTTGGTATGGTGTTTTTATGCTAGTTCATGATTGACTTGGTGTTAATTTGTATGTGTGTTGAATGATTTTAATTATTTCACAAGGTGTGTGAATTGTAATTGAAATCTACTCAAATTGGTGTTTTGAATCACAAGTGGTGTTATCATGACATTGGATTTTTCACATGGTGTGTGAATGTCCTTTGTTGAGTGTAGTCAAGTTAGTAAAACACAAGTGGTGTGTTTTACTTAACTTGAGAAATCTTGTGGAATAAGATTTCAAAGGAGTTTTGGGTGCAAACGACCCGTTAGTAAATCGTTTGATATTATGACCATGATGGTCATAAATTGGTGAATTATGGTGTTCAATATGATTATATGGTGTTATATAATGTTTATGGGGGTATTGGAATGGTCGGAATTGAGCGTAATGGGTCGAGATGGCGCAAAACATAAAAATTGGTCGTTCAGGTGGTGCTGGAGTATCATACGCCAGTGGATACGCCTATGGATACGCCTATGGATACGCCAACCACACAAATTTTCTGTGATACGCCCCAGATACGCCAAACTCATACGCCAAGGGTTGAATTTGACCAAAGTTGACTATTTTGGTCATGTAAGCTTGTGTGGGCGGGCATGGTGATCTTACTTAGTTCAAATGAACAAATGGTGACTTAATTATGGTGTTTTCAGGTGAACGAAAGGGTTGAACGCGGTCGTGATCGGATTGCCTTGCAAGGATTCGGATCAAACATATTTTGGGGTTTATTCTTTGTTTGTTTAAAACAAAGGTTTTTGGTGAATAACTCAAATGTAATTTTTGTTATTGAATGTTTAAATAACATCAAATATTTTGTAAATTCGCATGTAAGTGGGATGTTTAAGGTGTTAATTACATTTGATGGTTTGAAAAATCTAGGACCTATTTTGATTTGTCGTTTAAAAACACGTGTCATGTGTTGGTGGGTTTTGGGGCTTACAAGTTGGTATCAGAGCCATTGGTTTGAGGGATTCAAGTGTGTCGCGAACACTTGAACTCAAATCGTTGTGCTTTTGATATAGGGAGTATTGTTTGATCCGAGATCCGATCACGAAGCAGGGGGTTTAAGGTAACAAGTTTGTGGTTTGTTTACCTTATTTATTTATGTTTAATGGTGTTTGGAGTGAAATTGTTGTTAAACCGAAATTCTTAGTTATAATATGGCGAGATGGAGTTAAGGTAACATTAGTGATATGATTACCTTAATATTTTTGTATATTGGTGTTTTGTTGTGATTATTTTGTGTGAATAACATTCTTGATCATGATGTGGGTTGATGAAGTTATAGAAATGAGCATGGGATGATTGTATTATTATGCCTGGCCAGTATAATATTACCCTCATTACATGAACATGACTTTAACAGAGTCAACTTAAATCTGGTTATGGAATAGGAGGTAAGGGAGTAGTAACATGTTTACTAATTGACCAAAGAATGTATAAGTATGTTGTAGATACTTATAATGGTGTTTAAAATTGATTAGTTGAGATATGTGATGTTAAATTCATGTAAGTCCACTGGTGTGTGGCATTGGTGAAAATTCACATTCGGGTGAAAATTCTTGTAAGTCCACGGGTGTGTGGCATTGGGCGACTTCACCTTCGGGTGAAAATTCATGTAAGTCCACTGGTGTGTGGCATTGGTGAAAATTCACCTTCTGGTGAAAATTCTTGTAAGTCCACGGGTGTGTGGCTTTGGGAGACTTCACCTTCGGGTGAAAATTCATGTAAGTCCACTGGTGTGTGGCATTGGTGAAAATTCACCTTTGGGTGAAAATTAATGTAAGTCCACAGGTGTGTGGCATTAGGAAGAATTCACCTTCGGGTGAAAAGGTATAAGTCCCTGGTTATGTGGTGTGGGATTTGTCATGTAAGTCACCCACCTAGTATACTTGATATGATTATTTGGTTTTATGCATATAGGTGTATATGTGTATGTAATGTATGTGGAATATACATTAGATGTTGAAATCCGGTGAATTGGTGTTTGCATATTGAGTGTGTGACAATAACATGCAATAGGTGTTATATTTGCTTAGTTATTGTAATGGAGTTAGTTTATAAATGGTGTGGTGAAATAAGAATGATTCATAAGGGTGTGAACTTCTTATTAGAAGTTTGACTGAAATTGGTCAAACAATTCGAACTGTATCTGTGTATTTGTTGTTTGTCAATAACGTGCAATAGGTGTTACATTTGCTTAGTTATTGTAAATTTGAATGTGTTCTAGTGGTGTGGAGAAATAAGAATGATTCACAGGTGGCGTGAACTTCTTATTTGAAGTTTGACTGAGATTGGTCAAACAATTCACAAGTGGTATGAATTTGGAGCCGGGTTGATTCACAAGTGGTGTGAACTTCCCATGGTGAATTTTATTAGGTAAATCACAAGTGGTGTGGTTACCTACCTTGAGAATCTTTGGAGAAAAAGATGGTGTCAAGGAGATTGGGTGAAATTTGACATTTTACTTGGTGATTTTATGTTCTAACACTTTATTGGTGTTTTAAAGAGCTATGAATATGATTTTCATGTGTTGTGGTAGTTTATTGTTATGTGTTGTATGCATAACTAGAATTAGTGTCCCTGTATGTTAATTGACAACTGACACTAAAATAGGGGTGAATCCACATATGTGTGGAATTACATGTAAGTTCACAGTTGTGTGGCATTGGGGGAAAAATCCACATTCACATGGAATATCATGTAAGATCACTGGTGAGTGGCATTGAAATTATCGTGTAAGACCATAGATTTGTGAGTCTTGGTAGTAATGATATGGAGTAAATGGTGTTAAAACAGGTTAGTTGTTATTACGCATGTGGAATATGCATTATTATGTGAATTTGAGTGTGGCATGTAAGTCCATTTGGAATGGCATTGGGTTTGGTGTATAATTCCACATTCATGTGGCATAAGGGGTAATTCACATGCGGTTGGGAGCTAATTTTGGGAGAAACTATAAAATTTGGGTGGTTTTATATGTTGGCAATCGTTTGTTGTATAAACCTTGTAAAACTAAATTCCGATTTAGATGATCTACAAGTGGTGTAGACATTTTAAATGAATGTGGTGTTAAAATGTGTAGTTAATCAAGTTAATACTAGGTGAAATTAATATATTGATTGACAATAGGAGAATGTATGTACCACGCATGTGTATGTTATACCGAGCCATAAAGGCATGTTTGGTGTTTGGTGTGGTGTTAAAAACTGTATGTAGTGCGAATTTGGTGGTCGTAAATTGAAACACATATGTGTGAAGACTTGTTGAAAATACGAGTCACATGTTGTTTGGTGTAAATAATGAAAGATAGGAGTAATAGGATATGTTGATTATCCTTAATTAAACTGTTAAGAAAGTGTACACTCCACAAGTATGTATTGTATGATGTGTCAGAATTTCTTATATGAGTGTACTATGGGTGTGAAGTACATTGGGTGGAGTTTAGTCCTAAGTTAATGAATATGTTTCATGTGAGTGAAAACTTTGGACAAATTGTATGGTTAGGAGGAATATATTTGTCTAAAACCAAGAAACTAACAATGTCACGATCATGTTGTACTGAAGAGGTGTTGGGTTGGCGGCTGGGCGTATGCCTTACGTATACTATATATATAAGCTTCTTCGATGCAACAAGAAAGTGACAGTGTATAGACTTGGGCAAATGACGGGGGATGGTGAGGAAAAAATTGTAAACAATTTGGCATGAATGCTATGGGGAGAATAAAACTTGGTAATGACAAGTTGTCATTTATAAAAGTTTAACGTTTTAGACATGATCTCTAGGGTTTTGACACATAGTGTCGTCATGAAATGTTAAAGGTTTTGACAAGAGTGTCTTAACTAGGGAGTGGTGACTATAAACATTTGATTATGTTAACTGGTGTGCCTGTTTGAAATATGTGGTAAATGATATATGTTTATAGATTGGTGTGTACATCTATGACTATATATAGATGTGTATGTGTTGTAATATTTGAACGGAAAGAGGTAAAAATGACCGGTATGCGTGTGTTGACGTTACAGGTGGTTGAGTTTATCTTTTAAAAGATAGGAGAATGCTTGGGGATGATCCATAAGATTATGGACATTATTTAGGAGTTCATGGTTGGGAGAAATGAATCTGTTAGTTTGTAAACATGATTCAAACATAAATTATGGTTATTGTCGAGTGTAAATTGATATAGATAATTCACAAACGGTGTGAACCTCTATAGCATTTGTGTGCTAATAGATAAAGTACAAGGGCGTGTAATATCTAAATAGCAGAGGTGTTTGTGGTAATTATAGGTAAGAGGAGTTTGGGTGCAAATGAACTAATAACCATATCTAGACTTGATTGGAAAGATGTTAACTTATGGTGGGTGTATTTATGTTGGTAATCACAAGTAGTGTGACTTCTTAAGGTGAGGATTTTGGTGAAAGAAAGGTGTTATTAGTATTTTAGATGATTAAATAGGAAGAGTGAGTTTATGAGGATTCACATGTGGTGTGGACCTTATCAATGCTTAATGGTGCTATTTGGTATTATTTGATCATCGTGGGCAGGTTGACTAAAAGCGTTCGTTTCGTGTTTACCCATAAATTCTATTCTGTTAAGAATGGACACGAAACTGTTGTTGAGCATGACGTATCATCTTCACACTGATGGTCAAAGATAAAGAACCATTCAGGCCTGTGAGGATATGTTATGGGTGTGCATAGTGGTGATTGGGGGTAGTTGCGATGACTATCTACCCTTGGAGGAGTTCTTGTTTAAGAACGGTTATCATTCCTGGTGTGGAATGATTCTGTAAGAAATACTATATGGAGTAGATAGTATAATCCAGGAGTTATGAAGAGGGTGGATAACAAGAACATGTAGTTAAGTGGTTAAAATGATAAATGAATGTATTGATGTAATCCAAATTCATTTGAATGCAGTGCAAGACCATAGAAATGGGACGTGTACTGCGAAGGAGACCGCTCGAATTCCAAGTGGGAGACTTTGTGTTACTAAAGGTTTCTCCTGGAAAGGGCTTGATTCATTTTCAAAGAGAGGGAAACTTAGTTCACAATTTATTGGACCGTTCAAAATTATAGCTCGGATTGGCGAGGTTGCCTATCGCTTAGAGCTACCAGAGGAGTTGAGTGGGATTCACAATACATTCCACGTGTCTTATCTGCGAAAGTGCTTGGCGGACGAATCGGCTTATGTGCCAATGGAAGATTTGGTGATTGATGATAAACGCAATTATATTGAGAAACCGGTGGCTATCTTGGATAGAAAAGTCAAGCAACTTCGGAATAAGACGATTAACTAAGTAATGGTGCAATGGAAAAACAAGGCGAGGTTCGGATGCTACGTGGGAGTCGGAGGATGGAATGCGGAAATTCTATCCTTTTCTTTTTGAGGTGTAATGAGGTTTCGGGGACGAAACCTTTGTATGGAGGGGAGAATTTGTAACAACCCATTTTGGTGAAATATTATAAATAAAACATAATTGGTGTATGATTGTGTTTATTTAATTAAAGGGTGTTTGTATGATTTAGTTATCTTAAATATCATTTGGTGGGAGTTTTAATAAATATTTGATTTAAATTATAACCATATGGTGGTGTTAACTAATCTAACTAAGTTAGTCATAAGTTAGTTAGTTTTAACTAGTAATGGAGGGGCTAGTTATGCAAATAGCTGAAAGTTGAATTAAAGGGGGGTTATATGACCTTGGGGCTGGTCACAATTGGTCATAAGACCATCTCCTTGGTGGGTGTCGACATGCAGAGGAAAGAACAAGGAGAAAAACCCAGAAATTTCCAAAGAATGATCAAATTGGTGATCCACTCATGATCTAATCTTGAATGCAAGCTTGAAATAGAGTTCTTCTTGCACCAAACTACATCTAGGTAAGATTTGTTGGTGTTTTTATGGGATTTTCGTGGGTCACCATTGGGGGTGTGGGTTTGATGGGTAAAACTCTCAAATTTGGTGTTTTGAGGGTGTCAAATGTTGTTAATGATGTTGATAATCAAGTAGGAACAACTTTTGATTGTTTCTCCTTCATAATTGATAAGTTATGATGATGGGGGATTGGGGTGTTCATGTAGTAGATGAACATGGTGTGTATAGTGAGTGTTTGAGATTTGATGATTATCACTAAATTGTTGTTGTTTGTAGTGATGATGATGAAATTGTTCATTTTTAAACAAAATAATGGATGTTACATGTGACAGTTGCGTACGAAGAATTCGGCATTAATGACATGAGCACATTTGGTCGTGCTTGAAATCCACGAGGATTTAGTAACTTTTGTTATTGGGGATTGATAGTATGTGAAAAATGATGAACGTGGGCGAAAACCGCGCGCAAAACGGAGTTCGTATGCTCCCGGAATCGCGAAACGAAGTTTAAATCAAATATTGGAAGAAAAACGGGTCAGGCGGTACGCCTGACGTGGGTGCAGGGAGCCAGGCGATACGCCTGGCTGGCTATGTCGGCAAGGATTGTGTTTAAACGATCAGAACGTCTGGAAAAACTCAAAAACGTATTTTCTCGGCTCAGTTCGACCTCCAGGCGATATTTTCTTCATCTAACACCACATACTTCATATTAAAGCCATTGGAAGCTATAGATCGTGCCACGGATCGTATTTTCAAGTCCTGATCGTTGTTATACGCGCAGAAATTCGTCAGAACAGGTAACGGTTCGTTTTAACCTTCTAGTTTGATTTTGATTGATTAGATCTTGATTTTGAACGTAATGAGATAGTTAGGATTGTTGATTATTGCCTAGATGATGGCTAGGATTGATTATAAACGAAGAACACGAAGTTCTAACGGTTAAATCCTTGTTTTGATCCGTTGTGATGCCCGGTTTGCATGAAATCATACCTATGATTATAATGGTTTAAACCATTTGATTATGACAATGTAGGTGATTAGTTTGATTAATCTTTGAAATGCAAAGGTTAAATCCAAGTGTTTCAAACTAATCATAATCATTAACATACTCATTGGAATGATTATCTGATGTTTGTGATAACAGTCAGATTAGTATGTTAAATCTGGTTATTTCACCTATTCTGATGCTACATTGTGATATTTCATGATATTTGGGTAATCAATAATAAGGATTAATCACTCCTAAGCCATTAAATCATCTAGAAACTGTTTTAGCATTATAATCAACAAGATTAACTATTTGGTTAATCTGAGATTATTCTGATTAATCTAGAGTGTCATCAACTTTGTGTTAGGAATCTAATGCAATGTAGGTTCCTACATTATCATACATTGTATGATATAACCTTAAATTAATTAATTATATAATTAATATCGAGTTGATGATTTACTAAGCAATGTCTTTGACATTAACGTTCAGAAGGATCTAATCAGTAAACTAGAACATAAATAACTTATTAAAGATAACTAAATGCAGAATCATCTCTGTACTATCAGTTTGGTGATATACTGCTACCCTATTATCATCAGGTGAGTTTCGTACAACCCCTTTTATTTTTAATCTTTTTCAAACATCGGGGAACATTGTTGAACTGTTAATGAACATATGATATGTATCACTGATATCTGTGTGATTTCATGTGATTGTTGTGACTTTTGTGGGATTTCATGGGATTTTGGCCTGTAGACTGAACTCTATCATGACACTGAAAGTCCTCATTTTTGAACTGTATCTAGTGAACCCATGTGTGGCCGAGCAGAAAACATTGATAGTACTATTGGTTGACACCCCATTCGCTGGGAGGATTGCATCTCCCCTTGTGTGAATGTTTGTTATCTGTTTCCTGAACTTCTTAATGGTGTGATAGACATTAAGATAATGAGGCACTAAGATATGTACCGACGGGTAATATCTTGAGACAGACTAGACGTCCGAAAGGAACTAGATACAGGTCCCATGGTTATCCAGAACTGAACTTTTGAGAACGTGCTTATCATATCATGTTGTTTTAAATTGAACTGTCGATCTCACCAGCTTTGTGCTGACGTTTCAAACTCAAACCTTTTTGCAGGTAAGCAGGAATAGACGGTGAGGATGCACTTTGAGTTATTTGCACTTTAATAATTAGTATTGTAATTAAATAAATATAGTTGTAATGTGGTTGTGATTGCGACACCCTGGTTATGTAATTACTTTAAGTTAATCTGTGTGCTTATGATATTGGTTCAAGTAAGTCACTCCTCACCTCAGAGACATCACCACTATGCTTCCGCAACCAATTCAGTGACGTCAGACCAGACACGAGGTGACGAGGGGTGGGGTGTGACAGGGTGGTATCAGAGCCACAGGTTATAGAGAATTAGGTTGACTTAGAGACCTAGACTATAACCATAGGCTCGTATAGTTACACAGAGAGCACCGAACATTAATATTGAACAAAACTTGTTTTGAATTAAGCCAGGATAATCAGGTGGTACAAATTCCAGTTATGAGTGGACAGCATAACTGAAATTTGCAACACGTGTGCATTCTAGTTTGATTTAATTCAAGCAAAACACTAACAATAGTAATGACGAATAGTTGCGTTAAGATAGGAGGACGTCTCATATCATGTGTATGTTGAATTTTATTATTCAATATATTTCTTTCATGATACTGATTAGAGATTTTTATTGTACAGCGATGGCAGATCGAGGCGAACAGTATCAGCTAGCTCCTCATGATATGAGGGATGGTACTCCGAGCTCTAGCTCAGCACCGGATTCAGATTCTTCAGAGGCATCGACTGCAGCCTCACGAGCTCCATCTGTAGTGCCACAGGCACAACCAGCATTACCACATTCACCATTAGAGCCTAGACCAGTTACACCACCACCACCAGCACTTCCTATCATACCTAGTCCTCCTCACTCACCTCCGGTTGATCCTGTTGCGGATCGGATGCAGAGTATATCACCTCCTAGAGTACCCGTTTGGGACGGGTTGCGGCGTATGCGGGGTCAAGCCTGCAAGACCACAGGACTACCTCCCCGGAAGCAGCTGGCTCCCAGGGATGAGTTTCATGCCATACACGAGATGGGAGAATCCTCCCATCAGGCAGAGCTGAGAGCACAGTTGCAGCAAGTTACTCAGAACTTGCAGGGGGCACAGCAGAGTCTAGAGCAGTGTCAGGCTACGGTTGAGGATACACTAATGACTATATTAGATATCCTCACTTCTCACTTGACCCTGATGGATCAAGTGAAGGCGTTGGACACCGATACTCGAGCCTGGAGAACCGCGATGGATGATAGACTGAGGATGACATGGGGACAGATTATGCTTGCTGCATTTTGGCGGCAAGTGGCATGGATGACTGAGGGATGGAGTTGGGTGAGAGCGAGAGCGACAGAGTTTTTGGCATGGTTTGGAGCGGCGAGTACCGAGACCAGGATGACGATCCTGGCAGTAGTCATGGCAATAGTGGCCATGATACTTTACTTCTTATCATACTTTATGCGATGAGTATGTACAGAAGATCAGTTTGGGATTTTCAGAGCATCAGGGTGTAGATAGGGGAGTTCTTTTCTGTTCTTTTCTTTATCTGATGGTAGTGTCTTGTGTTGTTTGGTGGTCTGTATAAAATCAATAATGATAATGATGAAATAAAATGGGTGTTTTGTGTATCGATCTGTGTAATGTACTATTTGGGTGTTGTGTGAATTATGTTTTTCTAATAACCTTGTGTGGACTATAAATAATTCTGTGTGAGAACATGTCAAACTAATATATATTTCGCTGAATTACAGTACGGGAGCAGTACTGTATGCGAATATATCGAACTAAAATATATATTTTTTGCTGGAATACAGTACGGAGCAATACTGTATGCAAATATATTTGTTACTAAAGTACAGTACGAGAGCCATACTGTACGAGAACATGTCTGAATTGTGAACGTATCTAATTGTGAATGTGTCTGTGACTAAAGTACAGTACGAGAGCCATACTGTACGAGAACATATCTATTGGTTATATGGGAACTTAGTGCATGAACTGAGAACATATTCTAGTCCTGTATGAACATATCTTTAAAAACATGTGTTGCAATGCAATGAGCTGGGTAAGACTCTAACATGTTTCTGAAATAACAGGACTAAGTATAACTACGAATAATTGTGTGATCTGTGTGTAATGTGAACATGTCTGGACTGAATTCATGTAGTTATACTATATTCTTATAATCACCTTTTAATACAAATTTTCAGTGTAACTGAATGGGATTGTATTTATGTGATAGAACGGGTTATATCTTTAATGTTCTTGAACTGACCTGAGTTTTGTCTGCTTGTGAGCAGAATAATGGCTCCTAAACGAGGTCGACCAGCTAAGAGAGCTACTCAGAACATTACAAACCCTGAACAGAATCAAATTCCACCTTTGACTGTTGACTCAAATCCGGATCCGCATGTTAATCCGGAAGCGAACGTAGTTCCACCTGGGAACTTGGAAACGCATACTACTCCACCAGTGAACCCTGGAGCAGGCATTGTTCCACCTGCTGGTACAAGCGGATCTGAAACAAATGAGGCTATGATAGCTCGTATTGTGCGTGAACAACTATCTGCTTGTGGTGTTCTGACACAACACCAACCACATATCACTGCAGGTTCTGGTGGGGAACACGATCATGTTGAACATAATGCTACTGGTGGTCACGTTGAAACTCATACCACTACCGGTACAACTACCATTGTTCCTGATCCACCCCGACAGGGATGTACTTACAAGTATTTTGCTTCCTGTAACCCTCCTACTTTTACTGGCAAAGAAGGAGCGGCTGGTCTAATAAGGTGGATTGAGGAGATGGAAACTAAGCTCAAAATCAGTCAGTGTTTGGAGGAGCATAAGGTGTCTTATGCTGCCTGTTCTTTGAAAGACTCCGCTTTGACCTGGTGGAATACCCAGGCCAAGACTTTGGGTTCAGCCACAGTTGACTCGATGGGCTGGAATGATTTTAAAACTCTAATTAGATCAGAGTACTGTCCCATCACTGAAATTCAAAAACTCCAGGAAGAATTCTGGAATCACTCGATGATCGGTGCTGACTGTCTTGCTTACACCGATCGTTTTCATGAACTTACTTGTTTACTTCCCGACATGTTTCCTACGGAAGCCGCTTTAATCGAGAAGTACATTAAGGGTCTGATTCCTCAGATACGAGGAATGGTGACTACTGCTGAACCTACAACCCTGAAACATACGATTCTTTTGACCACTAAGCTTACCAATGAGGCGGTAAGGAGTGGTACTCTGTCTTTGAAACCTCAGATGGTTCATAGTCGTAGTGATGTCGGTACCTCGAATGTGTCAAAAGGTACCAAACGAAAGTGGTTTGGCAAAACCAAGGCGAAGGCTCTGGCTGAGATCACCCAGAGCAAGCCAACTGTGAAAAACTATGGTGCAAATGTTCCTGAGAGGAAAATTTATACTGGGCAGGCGCCCAAATGCAATAAGTGTCCACTACATCACACGGGACCATGTCCTGTTTGTCTGAACTGTAACCGAGTTGGACATTATGCTAAATATTGCAACTTTCCTGCTCAGACACCAAACCAAGCACCACGACAAACCACTCAAACCAACCGGTCATGTTACAAATGTGGAAGCCCTGATCATCTCATACGAAACTGTCCGAACTATAACACCAATCCGGGAACTGAAGCTAGGGGAAGAGCTTTTCAGATTGGTGCGACCGAGGCGAGACATGATGCAAATATTGTTACTGGTACGTTTCTTCTTAATAATCTATACGCATCAGTTTTGTTTGACACAGGAGCGGATAAGAGCTTTATCTCTCCTGAATTTGCATCATTAATTTCATTGCCTACGGTAGAACTAGAAACTCCTTATGTTATTGAACTTGCTAACGGCAAGTTGATCAAAACAAACAATGTTATTCAAGGATGTTCCTTGAATCTGAATGATCATCTTTTCAAAATTGATTTACTTCCTATTGAGCTTGGGAGCTTTGATGTTGTTGTTGGTATGGACTGGCTTTCTAATAACCAAGCGGAAGTTGTCTGTCAAAACAAGGTGATCCGTATTCCGTTACCTAACGGTAATACACTGATAGTTCAAGGAGAACGAGCAGGTAGAAAACTTGGTCTCATATCTTGTATGCGAGCTCAGAAATTCTTAAGGAAAGGCTGTTATGCTTTCCTAGCACATGTGACTGAGCACAATTCTTCACCTAAACAAATCACAGATATCCCAATAGTCAAGGATTTTTCTGAAGTTTTTCCTGAGGACATATCAGGATTACCCCCAGTGAGACAAGTTGAATTCCGAATCGACTTGATTCCAGGTGCAGCACCTGTTGCTAAAGCCCCGTATCGGCTTGCACCATCCGAAATGCAAGAACTTTCAGGTCAATTGCAAGAACTGTTAGACAAAGGTTTTATCAGACCTAGTTTCTCACCCTGGGGAGCACCTATTCTTTTTGTGAAAAAGAAGGATGGTTCATTCAGAATGTGTATTGACTACAGGGAACTCAATAAACTGACAATCAAGAACCGTTATCCACTACCTCGTATCGATGATCTGTTTGATCAACTACAAGGTGCTACTTATTTTTCAAAAATCGATTTAAGATCTGGATATCATCAGTTACGTATTCATGATGATGACATTCCTAAAACTGCTTTCAGAACTCGATATGGACATTACGAATTTTTAGTAATGCCATTTGGTTTAACAAATGCACCAGCAGTTTTCATGGATCTGATGAATCGAGTATGTAGACCTTATCTGGATAAATTTGTGATTGTGTTTATTGATGATATTCTTATTTATTCTCGAAATCAACAAGAACATGCTCAACACTTGAAATTAATTCTAGAACTTTTGGCACGTGAAAAATTATATGCCAAATTCTCCAAGTGTGAGTTCTGGTTACGAGAAGTTCAATTTCTTGGTCATGTAGTAAATCAAAACGGTATTCAAGTGGATCCCAGTAAGATTCAGGCGGTGAAACAATGGGAGACACCACGAACCCCGACTGAAATACGTCAATTCTTGGGGTTGGCAGGTTATTATCGTCGGTTTATCAAGAACTTTTCAAAGATAGCCTTGCCACTGACTACATTGACACAGAAAAATCAACCGTTTATATGGAGTTCTCAACAGGAGGAGGCGTTCCAACTGTTGAAACATAAACTCTGTAATGCACCTATCTTGACACTACCGGAAGGTACTGATAACTTCACAGTGTATTGTGATGCTTCACGTCAAGGTCTTGGGTGTGTTCTAATGCAGAAGGATAAGGTAATTGCTTATGCTTCTCGACAATTGAAAGTACATGAGAAGAATTATACCACACATGATCTAGAACTTGGTGCAGTAGTATTTGCACTCAAGATTTGGAGACATTATCTATACGGAACTAGGTGTATTATATACACTGATCACAAAAGCCTCCAACACATTCTAGATCAGAAAATGTTGAACATGCGACAGAGGCGATGGGTTGAACTGTTGAACGATTACGACTGTGAGATTCGTTATCACCCAGGCAAAGCAAATGTTGTAGCTGATGCTTTAAGTCGCAAGGAACGAGTCAAGCCTTTACGTGTGAAAGCGTTAGGTATGACTATTCAAACCAGTCTAATTCCTCAAATCAAAGAAGCTCAGCAACAAGCTTTACAAGCAACGAACTATTCTGCTGAGGGACTGAGAGGATTAGATAAGAAACTCGATACTAAGGCTGATGGACTGTTGTATTTCAAGGACCGAATGTGGATTCCTTTATTCGGTAACTCTCGAACTATTATCTTGGATGAGGCGCATAAATCCAGGTATTCTATTCATCCAGGTGCTGATAAAATGTATAAAGATCTTAAAGATTTTTACTGGTGGCCTGGAATGAAGAAACAAATAGCTGAATACGTGGATCGATGTTTAACATGTCTCAAAGTCAAGGCTGAACATCAACGACCTTCTGGGTTATTGCAACAACCTGAGATTCCCATGTGGAAATGGGATCAGATCTCTATGGACTTCATTACTAAATTACCCAGAACATCACGTAATCATGACTCTATATGGGTTATCGTTGATCGCCTTACGAAATCTGCGCATTTCTTACCCATCCGAGAAGACTATTCTATGGATCGACTCGCTAAACTCTATGTTAATGAGATTGTATCTCGACATGGAATACCGATCTCTATCATTTCTGACAGAGATAGTCGATTTATGTCACGATTTTGGCAAACTCTTCAGAATGCTCTGGGCACGCAAATCAATATGAGCACAGCTTATCATCCACAAACTGACGGGCAGACTGAACGAACAAATCAAACTCTTGAAGACATGCTCAGAAGCTGTGTGATTGATTTCGGAGGTAGCTGGGATATTCATCTTCCACTTGTTGAATTCTCATATAATAACAGCTACCATACCAGTATTCAATGCGCTCCATTCGAAGCACTTTATGGACGTAAATGTAGATCACCTATCTGTTGGTCAGAAGTAGGTGAAAACCAAATCATTGGCCCAGAATTCATTCAGTAAACAACCGATAAGATCGCATTGATTCAAGAACGAATTAAAGCTGCTCGCGATCGACAAAAGAGTTATGCTGACAATCGTCGTAGACCGTTGGAATTTCAAATTGGTGATCTAGTAATGTTGAAAGTGTCACCTTGGAAAGGCATCTTCAGATTCGGGAAGCGAGGTAAACTTTCGCCAAGATTTGTAGGGCCATTTAAAATTCTTGAACGAATTGGACCAGTGGCTTACAGACTTGAATTACCTCCTGAACTCGATAACGTTCATGATGTCTTCCATGTATCAAATTTGAAGAAATGCCTAGCCGATGAATCCTTGATCGTACCTCTGAAAGAAATCCAAATTGATGAGAAACTTCAATTCAGGGAAGAACCAGTTGAAGTAATGGATCGAGAGGTGAAGGTACTGAAACGCAGTCGCATACCTATTGTCAAAATTCGGTGGAATTCACAGCGTGGACCCGAATATACGTGGGAACGTGAAGATAAGATGAAACAGAAATACCCACATTTATTTTCATGATCAATTGTTATCCCGTAAGTCTTTCACTAAATTTCAGGACGAAATTCCTCTAACAGGAGGAGACTGTGACAGTTGCGTACGAAGAATTCGGCATTAATGACATGAGCACATTTGGTCGTGCTTGAAATCCACGAGGATTTAGTTACTTTTGTTATTGGGGATTGATAGTATGTGAAAAATGATGAACGTGGGCGAAAACCGCGCGCAAAACGGAGTTCGTATGCTCCCGGAATCGCGAAACGAAGTTTAAATCAAATATTGGAAGAAAAACGGGTCAGGCGGTACGCCTGACGTGGGTGCAGGGAGCCAGGCGATACGCCTGGCTGGCTATGTCGGCAAGGATTGTGTTTAAACGATCAGAACGTCTGGAAAAACTCAAAAACGTATTTTCTCGGCTCAGTTCGACCTCCAGGCGATATTTTCTTCATCTAACACCATCATACTTCATATTAAAGCCATTGGAAGCTATAGATCGTGCCACGGATCGTATTTTCAAGTCCTGATCGTTGTTATACGCGCAGAAATTCGTCAGAACAGGTAACGGTTCGTTTTAACCTTCTAGTTTGATTTTGATTGATTAGATCTTGATTTTGAACGTAATGAGATAGTTAGGATTGTTGATTATTGCCTAGATGATGGTTAGGATTGATTATAAACAAAGAACACGAAGTTCTAACGGTTAAATCCTTGTTTTGATCCGTTGTGATGCCCGGTTTGCATGAAATCATACCTATGATTATAATGGTTTAAACCATTTGATTATGACAATGTAGGTGATTAGTTTGATTAATCTTTGAAATGCAAAGGTTAAATCCAAGTGTTTCAAACTAATCATAATCATTAACATACTCATTGGAATGATTATCTGATGTTTGTGATAACAGTCAGATTAGTATGTTAAATCTGGTTATTTCACCTATTCTGATGCTACATTGTGATATTTCATGATATTTGGGTAATCAATAATAAGGATTAATCACTCCTAAGCCATTAAATCATCTAGAAACTGTTTTAGCATTATAATCAACAAGATTAACTATTTGGTTAATCTGAGATTATTCTGATTAATCTAGAGTGTCATCAACTTTGTGTTAGGAATCTAATGCAATGTAGGTTCCTACATTATCATACATTGTATGATATAACCTTAAATTAATTAATTATATAATTAATATCGAGTTGATGATTTACTAAGCAATGTCTTTGACATTAAACGTTCAGAAGGATCTAATCAGTAAACTAGAACATAAATAACTTATTAAAGATAACTAAATGCAGAATCATCTCTGTACTATCAGTTTGGTGATATACTGCTACCCTATTATCATCAGGTGAGTTTCGTACAACCCCTTTTATTTTTAATCTTTTTCAAACATCGGGGAACATTGTTGAACTGTTAATGAACATATGATATGTATCACTGATATCTGTGTGATTTCATGTGATTGTTGTGACTTTTGTGGGATTTCATGGGATTTTGGCCTGTAGACTGAACTCTATCATGACACTGAAAGTCCTCATTTTTGAACTGTATCTAGTGAACCCATGTGTGGCCGAGCAGAAAACATTGATAGTACTATTGGTTGACACCCCATTCGCTGGGAGGATTGCATCTCCCCTTGTGTGAATGTTTGTTATCTGTTTCCTGAACTTCTTAATGGTGTGATAGACATTAAGATAATGAGGCACTAAGATATGTACCGACGGGTAATATCTTGAGACAGACTAGACGTCCGAAAGGAACTAGATACAGGTCCCATGGTTATCCAGAACTGAACTTTTGAGAACGTGCTTATCATATCATGTTGTTTTAAATTGAACTGTCGATCTCACCAGCTTTGTGCTGACGTTTCAAACTCAAACCTTTTTGCAGGTAAGCAGGAATAGACGGTGAGGATGCACTTTGAGTTATTTGCACTTTAATAATTAGTATTGTAATTAAATAAATATAGTTGTAATGTGGTTGTGATTGCGACACCCTGGTAATGTAATTACTTTAAGTTAATCTGTGTGCTTATGATATTGGTTCAAGTAAGTCACTCCTCACCTCAGAGACATCACCACTATGCTTCTGCAACCAATTCAGTGACGTCAGACCAGACACGAGGTGACGAGGGGTGGGGTGTGACATTACATAGATGTGTTAATGATGAATGATCATTAGGAGAAAAACTTGTGCATACATGGTGTTTGATGAAATGCCAAGTAGGGTAATTAACTTAAAAGTTGGTTTAAAACCAATGGTGATGTGAATTATGTGGGTTTATAACATCAACAATGGTGAATTGTTATGGTTAAGGGTCAATTGGAAGTAATTAAGTTAAAATGGTGACATTGGGGTGAATGGGTGTATTTTGACTAATTGTGGTCAAACTTTATATTAAACCTATTAGTTGTGATAATAGGAATTGATAGTGAAGGTGTAACTGGCACCAAACAACCCGAGAAAGAAGTTGTTATAGAGGATAGCGCGTTGGAACAAGGTAAGTCACCCAATCTTCTATTTGTTATGTGTCAATGGTGTTATGCATGAATGAATATGTTGTGGAAGATTGACTTTATGATGAATAGATGATATTGGTGCTTGTTGCTAGACAATAATAAGCAATAGGTGATATATATTGCTTGATTTTTGTTGGTATGGTGTTTTTATGCTAGTTCATGATTGACTTGGTGTTAATTTGTATGTGTGTTGAATGATTTTAATTATTTCACAAGGTGTGTGAATTGTAATTGAAATCAACTCAAATTGGTGTTTTGAATCACAAGTGGTGTTATCATGACATTGGATTTTTCACATGGTGTGTGAATGTCCTTTGTTGGGTGTAGTCAAGTTAGTAAAACACAAGTGGTGTGGTTTACTTAACTTGAGAAATCTTGTGGAATAAGATTTCAAAGGAGTTTTGGGTGCAAACGACCCGTTAGTAAATCGTTTGATATTATGACCATGATGGTCATAAATTGGTGAATTATGGTGTTCAATATGATTATATGGTGTTATATAATGTTTATGGGGGTATTGGAATGGTCAGAATTGAGCGTAATGGGTCGAGATGGCGCAAAACATAAAAATTGGTCGTTCAGGTGGTGCTGGAGTATCATAGGCCAGTGGATACGCCTATGGATACGCCAACCACACAAATTTTCTGTGATACGCCCCAGATACGCCAAACTCATACGCCAAGGGTTGAATTTGACCAAAATTGACTATTTTGGTCATGTAAGCTTGTGTGGGCGGGCATGGTGATCTTACTTAGTTCAAATGAACTAATGGTGACTTAATTATGGTGTTTTCAGGTGAACGAAAGGGTTGAACGCGGTCGTGATCGGATTGCCTTGCAAGGATTCGGATCAAACGTATTTTGGGGTTTATTCTTTGTTTGTTTAAAACAAAGGTTTTTGGTGAATAACTCAAATGTAATTTTTGTTATTGAATGTTTAAATAACATCAAATATTTTGTAAATTCGCATGTAAGTGGGATGTTTAAGGTGTTAATTACATTTGATGGTTTGAAAAATCTAGGACCTATTTTGATTTGTCGTTTAAAAACACGTGTCATGTGTTGGTGGGTTTTGGGGCTTACATTGAATCAAATATATCAAATGGTCCTATATATTTTAATTGTTATCCCAATTTTTCTATAGGATTATTTGATCCTAATATTCTAGATACTTTAACTTTAACTATTAAAACAAGAAATTTAGAATTTAAAGAAATAAACAAAAGCTGTTGTAGTAATATATAGAGTTTATTATAAAACTATGACTACAACTATAGAACCAAAAACTAGATTATTATCTCTAAGAGATGAAACTATATTATTTGAAGCTAATACTATGCATACAAAAGTATAATAGAAAATCAAACATCAAGTATAATAGGAAATTCTGTCGGTTCAATAGAAATAACTTTTAATAATAATAGTCTTTCTAGACATTCTATATCAAGTAATAGTAGTATAAATAGTATACCAAGAAATATTTTACCAATTAGAAGATCACAATCAATGAAGTTATCAGGAATAGATTATTCTAATTCTATACCCACAGCTTTTTATGAAGAAGAAAATGATAATAAATCTTATACACCAAGTAAATCTGATATGAATAATTATCAAGAGTTATAATGAGTGATACTAGAACTCAAACAAGAAATCCTCAAATACAATTTTATAAATCATCATTAAAAGAATTTTATAATAAATTAAAAATATATAATAAATAATTAGAAAAAGTAATAGATTATTTAAATAAAAATAAATATAATCCTAATATACAAAAATATCATCATATGAATTTAAATATTTTTTAGAAGATAAAATAAAAAATACAAGAGAACTTATAAAAATTTGCTCTACAGAAATAACAAAACATACTTGTTAAAATGAGTGATACAAAAATGCAAATGAGAAATCCTCATATGAAATACTATAAATCATTATTAAAGAAGGAATGTTTAAAAAATTTAAAAAAATTATCAAGAAGAATTAATAAAAATAGATAATTATTTTAATGGAGACAATTTTGAAGAAGATATAGTAGAACAATTAAATAAACTATATCATTATACAAATCGTCAAGTATATTTAGAAAATGAAATAAGTTATCAATTTAAAATAATAAGAATAATTTCTACAGAGATATCAAAATTCACTTGTTAATATGGATAAAGAAATGCTGAATTTTTTGAGATGTGAAATACTAAATAAATATAATATAGACAATTTATTATTGTATCATAAAACTTTTAATCAAGATTCTAGGTTACTACATAGAAAAGAATGGGAAGATTATATGATAAAATATAATGAAAATATAACTTTCTTTACTTGGTTACCTGTATATTGCAAGGAAAATAATATTAAATATCCTACAATAGAACAAATATCAGTTAATTAATAATAAAATTACAAGACATTATATAACGATAAAAAAATATTGAAGAATTAATAAGCATTCATCCACCACATGAAAATATAAAATTTATTAAGGATAAAGAAGAATATATAGGAATACCTTTAGCAAAAACAAATGAAGATCAATCTAAAGCATTAAATACAATTATTTTCCAAAATAACTATACAAATGAAAAATTAAACACTATAGGAGAACAATTAGAAAGAATAGAAATCAATAAAGAAAATGAAAAAAGTGATTTAGAAGTAAAAAATAAAGGAAAAGGAATTATAATAGAAAATCCTATATTCAAGCCCTTTGTTATAGAAACTCCTGTTATTTTAAATAAAAAAGAAAAAACATTAAATTTATTAGAAGAACAATTAAAAAATTTAACTTTAAAAGAAAGTTTAAATACAATAAAAGATAGAAATGAATTTGATGAAACGGATTTTTCCTATGATGAATTAGAAAATCAGTTTAATAATATTAATTTAGAAACTATTAATAAATTAAAAAGAAATGATTATAATACTTATACTCAACGACCACAAAAAAGGAATTGGTATCCTAGACCAACTCATCCAGATTTACAATATGAAGAAAGTGGATTTCGAAATTATGTTTCTTATGATGGAAAATCTTTATATGAATGGAATATTGATGGTTTATCAGAATTTCAAATATTAAATATACTACAAGAAATGACAATGGCGTCCAATTCTTATAAACAAGTAGGAAATAATGAAACTCAAATTCTTAATATGATTGTTTCCGGTTTCACTGGAAATTTAAAAGGATGGTGGGATCATTATATAGTAGAATCTGAAAAGCAAATTATTATAAATGCAAAGAAAATAAAAATTGAGAATGGTATACAAGTTCAAACACAAGAATCAGATATAATAAATACTCTTATTTTTGCTATTATAAAAAATTTTATAGGAAATCCTTCAGATTATCAAGAAAGAAACTCTTTAATATTATTAAATTTAACATGTAGAAAACTACAAGATTTTAGATGGTATAAAGATGTATTTATATCTAAAGCTATGACAAGAAATGATTGTAGACAATCATATTGGAAAGAAAGATTTGTAGCAGGATTACCAAAACTATTTGCTGAAAAAACTACAGAGAATATTAAAATAGAAAATAATAATAATATACCATACGATGAATTATCATATGGACAAATTATAAATTATATAAATCAAGAAGGTTTAAAAATATGTAATGATTTAAAATTAAAACAAAAAATGAAAAAGGATGGTATAAGTAGTAGAAATGAATTAGGAAATTTTTGTGAATAGTATGGCTTTGAAAATATAAAATTACCAAATAATACTAAAAGAAAAAATAATTTTATAAAAAGAAAAAAATTTAGAAAAAATTTTAATAAAAATAGAAAAGTTAAAACTGAAGAACAAAATTATTATAAAAAGGATAAAAAAACAAAAATTTTATAAAAAACGAAATATAATTACTTGCTATACTTGTGGTAAAAGAGGTCATACCTCAAAAAATTGTTATTCAAAAAAGAAAATTAATGAATTAAATATATCAGATGAATTAAAAGAGCAGATAAATAAAATATTAGATACTAATATCAGTGATGAAGAATTTTCAGATTATGATAGTGATGATTTAAATTATATTTCTAGTAGCAATAATAATTCAAACGAGGAAGAATGTGAATGCATTGGTCCTTTTATATGTAATATCGGATCTATAAATATGATAAATGATGAAGAAAATATAATATTATTAAAATTATTAGAAGAAACTGAAGATATAAATTTAAAACAATTATACTTAGATAAATTGAAAGAAAGTTTTAATAAAAAATCAATATTAGATAAAGATATTGAAGTATATAATTTAGAAGATGTTTTTAAAAGATTTAATAAAATTGAAAAGCCTATAACCATGCAAGAACTACAAGAAGAATTAAAAATTATAAAACAAGATATTACTACAATTAAATTACAAATAAAAAATATTGAAAAAGAAAAAAAATAAAGAAACAAAGGATGGTTCCAGTATTATAATTAAAAAAAATGAAACTAATGAAATTAATATATTAAAAGAATTAAATTATCAAAAATGATATACTAAAATAAATATAATTGTTAATAATGAATTTAGAATTAAATTAAACTGCTCTAATTGATAGCGGGGCTGATATGAATTGTATGCAAGAAGGTATTATACCTACACAATATTATGAAAAAACTTCTTATAGACTATCAACTGCTAGTGGTTCAAGACTTATAATAAATTATAAATTATCGGATGTTCATATATGTAAAGAAAATTATTGCTATAGAACTCAATTAATATTAGTAAAAAATTTAACCTCTCAAATTATATTAGGAACACCTTTTATAACTCAATTATATCCATTTACTATAAATAGTAATGGAATAAGTACTAAAGTTTTAAATAAAGAAATTATATTTGAATTTTCTGAACTAGTACAAAAGGAATTTTTGATAAATGAAATAAAAAATGAAAGAATAAAAGAGCAACTAAATGATAAAACTATTATAACTAAAATTAAAACCATTGAAAATAAGTTTATAAAACATGTATGTGCTAATATTCCTAATGTTTTTTGGCAAAGAAAACAACATATAGTAAATTTACCATATATAAAAGGATTTAATGAAAAGGATATACCAACAAAATCTAA
Organism: Mikania micrantha; assembly: GCA_009363875.1. Taxonomy (NCBI): domain Eukaryota; kingdom Viridiplantae; phylum Streptophyta; class Magnoliopsida; order Asterales; family Asteraceae; genus Mikania; species Mikania micrantha. The sequence goes on from CM018693.1 coordinate 45,319,610, forward strand.
ATCTATACATATGAATCAAGAATTAGAGGAACACTGTAGGAAAGAAATAAAATATTTATTAGATAAAAAATTAATTAGACCTTCTAAGTCTGCCTGGTCATGTTCTGCATTTTATGTAAACAATAGTGCTGAAATAGAAAGAGGCGCTCCTAAATTAGTTATAAATTATAAACCTTTAAATAAAGTTTTAGAATGGATTAGATATCCATTACCAAATAAAAGAGAGTTATTAAAGAAAATATATGAAGCTAAGATATTTTCAAAATTTGATATGAAATCAGGTTTTTGGCAAATACAAATTGATGAGAAGGATAAATATAAGACATGTTTCAATGTTTCATTTGGACATTACGAGTGGAATGTAATGCCCTTTGGTTTAAAAAATGCACCTTCTGAATTTCAAAACATTATGAATGATATAATTATTCCTATTGGAAACTTTTCAATAGTATATATTGATGATGTACTAATATATTCTAATTCTATAGAACAACATTTTAAACATTTAAATATATTTTATGATATTATTCATAAAAGGGCTTCGCGTACCGCGAAGAAATCCGGGAATCTCAGATATTTTTCATGCATCGCGTACCGCGGAGGACCCTCATCCTAGCCGTCGCGTACCGCGACGAGTCCAGGAGTTCAATACTTAGAAATTTTTCTTCGTTTTTCGATTCCGGGCAATCCAGGACTCCATTTTGCACACGGTTTTCACCCACGTTCATCATTTCTCGCATACTATCGATCTGTAATAATTTCAATCGCCAAATCAACGCGGATTTCTAGAACGACCAAATGTGATCCCGTCACCAATGACGTAATTCTCAACTGCAATTATCATAGTCTCCTCCTGTTAGAGAAATTTCGTCCCGAAATTTAGAGAAGACTTACATGATCTCAGTTGTTTACTAGAATAGATGTGGATATTTTTCTTTCATTTGATCTTCCCGTTCCCACGTATACTCGGGTCCACGCTGCGAATTCCATCGAACTTTAACGATTGGTATGCGACTACGTTTCAACACTTTCATTTCCCAATCCATTACCTCTACTGGTTCTTCAATGAACTGAAGTTTTTCATCAATATGAATCTCTTCTAGAGGTACAATTAATGATTCATCAGTTAGGCACTTCTTCAGATTGGATACATGAAAAACATCATGAATGTTACTGAGTTTAAGAGATAATTCAAGCCTGTAAGCTACTGATCCGATTCGTTCAAGAATTTTGAATGGTCCTACGAATCTTGGTGAAAGCTTACCTCTTTTCCCAAATCTGAAAATGCCTTTCCAGGGTGATACTTTCAACATTACTCGATCACCTATTTGGAATTCTAACGGTCTACGACGATTATCAGCATAACTCTTTTGACGATCGCGAGCAGCTTTAATTCGTTCTTGAATGAGTGCGATCTTATCGGTTGTTTCCTGAATGAATTCTGGGCCTATGATTTGACTCTCACCTACCTCTGACCAATAGATAGGTGATCTACACTTGCGTCCATAAAGTGCTTCGAATGGAGCGCATTGAATACTGATATGGTAGGTGTTATTGTATGAAAATTCAACAAGTGGAAGATGAATATCCCAGCTACCTCCAAAATCAATCACACAGCTTCTGAGCATGTCTTCAAGAGTTTGATTTGTTCGTTCAGTCTGCCCGTCCGTTTGTGGATGATAAGCTGTGCTTATATTGATTTGTGTGCCCAGAGTATTCTGAAGAGTTTGCCAAAATCGTGACATAAATCGACTATCTCTGTCAGAAATGATAGAGATGTGTACTCCATGTCGAGATACAATCTCATTAATATAGAGTTTAGCGAGTCGATCCATAGAAAAATCTTCTCGGATGGGTAAGAAATGCGCAGATTTAGTAAGGCGATCAACAATAACCCATATAGAGTCATGATTACGTGATGTTCTGGGTAATTTAGTGATGAAATCCATAGAAATCTGATCCCATTTCCACATGGGAATCTCAGGTTGTTGCAATAACCCAGAAGGTCGTTGATGTTCAGCCTTAACTTTGAGACATGTTAGACATCGATCCACGTATTCGGCTATGTGTTTCTTCATTCCAGGCCACCAGTAAAAATCTTTAAGATCTTTATACATTTTATCAGCACCTGGGTGAATAGAATACCTGGATTTGTGCGCCTCATCCAAGATAATTGTTCTAGAGTTACCGAATAAAGGAACCCAAATTCGGCTTTTGAAATACAGCACTCCGTCAGCTTTCGTTTCGAGTTTCTTGTCTAATCCCCTCAGTCCTTCAGCAGAATCATTCGTTGCTTGTAAGGCTTGTTGCTGAGCTTCTTTAATATGAGGAATTAGACTAGTTTGAATAGTCATCCCTAACGCTTTCACACGTAAAGGTTTGACTCGTTCCTTGCGACTCAAGGCATCGGCTACGACATTCGCTTTACCTGGATGATAACGAATTTCACAGTCATAGTCATTTAAAAGTTCTACCCACCGCCTCTGTCGCATGTTCAACATTTTCTGATCTAGAATGTGTTGAAGACTTTTATGATCAGTGTATATAATACACTTAGTTCCGTATAGATAGTGTCTCCAAATCTTGAGTGCAAACACCACTGCACCAAGTTCTAGATCATGTGTGGTATAGTTCTTCTCATGTACCTTCAATTGTCGAGAAGCGTAAGCAATTACCTTATCATTCTGCATTTAAACACACCCAAGACCTTGACGAGAAGCATCACAGTATACTGTGAAATTATCAGTACCTTCCGGTAATGCCAAGATAGGTGCATTGCAGAGTTTGGGTTTCAACAGTTGGAATGCCTCCTCCTGTTGGGAATCCCATATAAACGGTTGATTTTTCTGTGTCAATGTGGTCAATGGCAAAGCTATCTTTGAAAAGTTCTTGATGAATCGACGATAATAACCTGCCAGCCCCAAGAATTGACGTATTTCAGTCGGAGTTCGTGGTGTCTCCCATTGTTTCACCGCTTGAATCTTACTGGGATCCACTTGAATACCGTTCTCATTTACAACATGCCCAAGAAATTGAACTTCCCGTAACCAAAACTGACACTTGGAAAATTTGGCATATAATTTCTCATGTGCCAAAAGTTCTAAGATTAGTTTCAAGTGTTGAGCATGTTCTTGTTGATTCCGAGAATAAATAAGAATATCATCAATAAACACAATCACAAATTTATCCAAATAAGGTCTACATACTCGATTCATCAGATCCATGAAAACTGCCGGTGCATTAGTTAAACCAACAAGAATACGTATCGAGTTCTAAAAGCAGTTTTAGGAACATCATCATCATGAATACGTAACTGATGATATCCAGATCTTAAATCGATTTTTGAAAAGTAAGTAGCACCTTGCAATTGATCAAACAGATCATCGATACGAGGTAAAGGATAACGATTCTTGATTGTTAGTTTATTGAGTTCCCGGTAGTCAATACACATCCTGAATGAACCATCCTTCTTTTTCACAAATAGAATTGGTGCTCCCTAGGGTGAGAAACTAGGTCTAATAAAACCTTTATCTAGAAGTTCCTGTAATTGACCTGAAAGTTCTTGCATTTATGATGGCGCAAGCCGATACGGGGCTTTACCAACAGGTGTTGCACCTGGAATTAAGTCAATACGAAATTCGACTTGTCTCACTGGGGGTAATCCTGATATGTCCTCAGGAAAATCTTTGACTACTGGAATGTCGTTGATTTGTTTGAGTAGAGGCTTGTGCTCAGTCACGTGTGCCAGGAAAGCAAAACATCCCTTCCTTAAGAATTTCTGAGCTCACATACAAGAAATGATACCAAGTTTCCTACCAGCTCGTTCTCCCTGAACTATCAGTGTATTACCGTTAGGTAATGGAATACGGATCATCTTGTTTTGACAGACAACTTTCGCTTGGTTATCAGCAAGCCAATCCATGCCAACAACGACATCAAAGCTACCAAGCTCAATAGGAAGTAAATTGATATTGAAAAGATGATCATTCAAATTCAAGGAACATCCTTGAATAACACTGTTAGTTTTGATTAACTTGCCATTAACAAGTTCAATGACATAAGGAGTTTCTAGATCTACCGTAGGCAATGAAAGTAATGATGCAAATTCAGGAGAGATAAAACTCTTATATGCCCCTGTATCAAACAGAACTGATGCGTAAAGGTTATTAAGAAGAAACGTACCAGTGACAATATTTGCATCATGTCTCGCCTCAGTTGCACCAATCTGAAAAGTTCTCACCCTAGCTTCATTCCCTGGATTGGTGTTGTTGTTCGGTCAGTTTCGCATAAGATGGTCAGGACTTCCACACTTGAAGCATGACCGGTTGTTTTGAGTGGTTTGTCGTGGTGCTTGGTTTGGTGATTGAGCAGGAAAGTTGCAATATTTAGCATAGTGTCCCACTCGGTTACAGTTCAAGCAAACAGGACAAGGTCCTGTGTGATGGAATGGACACTTATTGCATTTGGGCGCCTGCCCTGTATAAGTTTTCCTCTCAGAAACAGTCGCACTATAGTTTTTCACAATTGGTTTGCCCTGGCTAGTCTCAGCCAACGCTTTTGCCTTGGTTTTTCCGAACCACTTTTGTTTAGTACCTTTTGAAACATTTGAGGTACCTATATCACTACGGCTCACCGCCGTCTGAGTTCAAAGATAAAGTACCACTCCTTACCGCCTCATCAGTAAGTTTAGTGGTCAAAAGAATTGCACGTTTAAGAGTGGTAGGTTCAGCTGCAGTTACCATTCCCCGAATTTGGGGAACCAATCCTTTGATATACTTCTCAATCAACGCTGCTTCCGTAGGAAACATATTGGGAAGTAAGCAAGTAAGTTCATGAAACCGATCGGTATAAGCTAAACAATTAGCACCGATCATCGAATGATTCCAGAATTCCTCCTGGAGTTTTTGGATTTCAGTAATTGGGCAGTACTCTGACATAATCAGAGTTTTAAAATCGTTCCAGCCCATCGAGTCAACTGTAGCTGAGCCCAAAGTTTTAGCCTAGGTATTCCACCAGGTTAAAGCTGAATCTTTCAAAGAACATGCAGCATAAGACACCTTATGCTCCTCCAAACACTGGCTGATTTTAAGTTTGGTTTCCATCTCCTCAGTCCACCTTAAAAGACCAGCCGCTCTTTCCTTGCCTGTGAAAGTAGGAGGGTTGCAGGAAGCAAAATACTTATAAATGCATCCCTGTCGTGGTGGATCAGGAGCAGTTGTAGTTGTACCGGTGGTCTGATGAATTTCGGTGTGTCCACCAGTGACATTTTTTTCTACATGACCCCCACCAGAACCCGAAGCATTGTGTTGCTGGTGTGACATTACAATACCAGCGGCTGATAGCTGTTCTTTCACTATTCGTGCTATCATTTGTTCGTCCAATACTGATCCACTGGGAGCTGTCGGTGGAACCGTGTTCTTGTTTTGGTCAACAGGTGGAACAGTGTTCGTCTCCAGATTAACATGCGGATCCGGATTCGATTGTACGTTCATCAGCGGAACTTGTTCCGACTCAGGGTTAGCATTATTCCTGCCAGCTCTCTTGGCTAGGCGACCTCGTTTTGGAGCCATCGTTCTGCTCACATGCAGACAAACTCAGGTCAGTTCAAGAACAATAATCAAATAACCCTTGTTCAATCACATAAATTCAATCATATTCAGTTACACTGAAATTTGATGTTGAAATGTGATTATAAAAGCAAAGTATAACTACATTGACATAGTTCAGATACGTTCCCAATACACATAGATCACACAGATGTTCGTAGTTATACTCAGTCCTGTTAATTCAAAAACATGTTAAAATATTTCACAGCTCACAGTACTGTGATATAAATATGTTATTACCCATGCTTTTGATATATTAACATTTAGGACATTGATAAGTTCTCACATTGATATGTTCTCACGTTGATATGTTCTCACAGTGATAAGTTCTCACAATGATATGTTCTCACATTGATATGTTCTCATGTTGATATGTTCTCACAGTGGTAAGTTCCCACAGTTCTATGATACGTTGCCACACAGGCAATAGATATGTTCTCATACAGAATTGTTCACACAGTGATATGATACATTGCCACACTGGCAATAGATATGTTCTCACACAGATATGTTTATAGTTCACATATTACTAATGTAACTCATTACCCAGACAGATACACAAAGTAACCATTTTATTAACACTATCATAAAGTTTGATACAACAGAGTGTTACTATTACATTCATACAGATCACAACCTATCCGCCAACGGTATATACAATGAGAAATCCCAAAATGAAAGATGTCCGATCAGACTTACCGTAAGAAGTACGGTAAGCAGGCTAGCACAATAACTATAGTAGCCAATACTATAGCTAAACATAAGAGTCTAGCCTCGATGCTCATCATCCCGAGCATCCAAATCCACCCCTGCAGTCTCTCCCTCCAGACTGCAATTTGCTGCCAAAATGCAGCAACCAACGCCTGTCTCCACGTCCTATTCAGTCGCTCCTCAACAGTCGTTCTCCACGCCTGAGTATCAATACCCATCAGATTCACCTGCTCCATCAAAGTCAGGTGTGAAATGAGGATCTCCAGTACGGTAGCACGGGTATCCTCGAGGGTAGTCTGATACTGGTGCAGGTCCTGTCTCAGGCCCTGCAGGTCTTGAGAGACCTGCTGCATTTGGGCCCACAGCTCGACTTGGTGGGAGGATTCTCCCACCTCATGAATAGTCTGTGGCTCGTCCCGTGGAGCCATCTGATGTCGTGGGGGCAACCCCGTGGTCTTGCGGGCCTGTCCCCACATCCTCCTAAGTCCATCCCAAGCAGGGACTCTCTGTGGGGATTGACTATGCCGTCCCTCCGCTGCTATATCAACATGAGGCTGTGAGTGTCCGTGTGATGCGGACTGTGCTGGTGGTGATGGTAATGGTGATGGTGGTGGTGGAGTAGGAGATCTAGGAGCTGAGGGTGTGCGTGGTACTGCAGGTGTCGCCTGAGAAGCTGCAGACGAAACTTCATTAGGATCGGAGTCTGGTCCTACACTAGAACTCGGGGTGTCATCCAGTACAACATAAGGAAATCTCTGATAAATATATATCTCTCCTTGGTCTGCCATCGCTGTACAATCAAAATCTCTAATCAGTATCATGAAATAAATATTAAATAACAATATTTAATATGAACATGATATGATGCTTCTTCCTATCTCAGAACACTATTCGACTTTATAATTATTAATGTTCTGCTTGAATTGAATCAAACTAGAACGCACACGTGTTGCAAATTTCAGTTATGCTGGCCACTCATAACTGGAATCCGTACCACCTGATTATCCTGGCTTAATTCAAAACAAGTTTGGTTCATTAGTTATGTTCGGTGCTCTCTGTGTCACTATACGAGCCTATGGTTATAGTCTAGGTCTCTAAGTCAACCTAATTCTCTATAACCTGTGGCTCTGATACCACCCTGTCACACCTCCCACCTCTCATCACCTCATTATGATGTCACTAAAACGGTTGCAGAAGCATAGTGGTGATGTCTCCGAGATGAGGGGTGACTTACTTGATCCGATATCACAAGCACACAGATTAACTTAAAAGAAATACATTACAAGGATGTCGCAATCACAACCAACATTACTTTATATAATCTAAGTTTATTACATTTATTTAGTTACAAATGCTTAAAGTGCTGCCTCACCGGTTGGTCACTGTCTTCCTGCAAAAAGATTTAAATTTGAAACGTCAGCACAAAGCTGGTGAGATCATACAGTTCAAGTTCCACAATATGATATGATATGTAATTATAAGTTCTCAAAATGTTCTGTTCAAGATAACCATGGGACCCGTATCTAGTTCCTTTCGGACTGTTCTGTTCTTGTTCTATAAAGATACTACCCGTCGGTAAATATCTTGGTGCCTCATTGTCTTAATGTCTATCACAACACATTAAGAAGTTCTGGAAATAGATAACAAACATTTACACAAAGGGGAGTTGCAAGCTCCCGGCAAATAGGTTGTCAGCCAATAGTACTATCAGTGTTTTCTGTTCGGCCCCACACAGGTTCACTAGATACAGTTCAGAAATGAGGACTTTCAAGTTCTGTGATAAAGTTCTGTTCTCAGGCAAAATCCCTTGAAATCCACAAGTTCTCAACAATCACATGAAATCACTCAGATAACAGTGATACATATCATATAGTTCTGAAAAGTTTTACAGCACTACCCCGATGTTTATAAAAGAGTAAAAAGAAAAGGGGTTGTACGAAACTCACCTGATAATATAGAGGTAGCAGAGTATCTCCCAAACTGTGAATAAAGAGGTGATTCTGCATTTATTTATATTTAATGAGTTATTTAGATTTTAATCCACTGATTAGATCTTTCTAAACATTCAATGTCAAAGACATTGCTTTGCAAGACATAAACATATATTAAGTATTTAATTGATTAATTTTAATATTGTATCATACAATGTATGATAATGTAGGAACCTACATTGAATTAGATTCCTAATACAAGGTTGATGACACTCTTGATTAATCAGAATAATCTAGAATTAACCAAATAGTTAATGTTGTTGATTATAATGCTAAAACAGTTTCTAGATGGTTTAATGGCTTAGGAATGATTAATCCTTGTTATTGATTACCCAAATATCATGAAATATCACAATGTAGCATTAAGATAGGTATAATAATAACATACTAATCTGACTGTTATCATAAACATTAGATAATCGTTCCAATGAGTATGTTAATGATCGTGATTAGTTTGAAACACTTGAATTTAACCTTGCATTTCAAAGATTAATCAAGCTAATCACCTACATTGTCATAATCAAATGGTTTAAACGATTATAATCATGGGTATGATTTCATGCAAATCGGGCATTACCACGGATCAAAACAAGGATTTAACCGTTAAAACATCGTGTTCTTTGTTTATAATCAATCCTAGCCATCATCTAGGCAATAATCAACAATCCTAACTATGTCATTACGTTCAAAATCAAGATCTAATCAATCAAAATCAAACTAGAAGGTTAAAACGAATCATTACCAAAACAGACGGATATCTGCGGTTAAAACAACGATCAGAACTCGTAGATATGATCCCTGGTATGATTGGTGACTTCTGGTGGCTTCAAGATGGTGTTTTGGTGGTGATTTGGCCGGAGGTTTGGTCTGAAATTGAAGAGAGTTCGAGATGTTTAAAATTATAACTTCTGCATGCAATCCGATGAAGAAGATCAACTCATTCCACCGCCTCACCCGTCGCGTACCGCGACGAGGGCCAAAAAGGGCTTCGCATACCGCGAAGAAATCCGGGAATCTCAGATATTTTTCATGCATCGCGTACCGCGGAGGACCCTCATCCTAGCCTTCGCGTACCGCGACGAGTCCAGGAGTTCAATACTTAGAAATTTTTCTTCTTTTTTCGATTCCGGGCAATCCAGGATTCCGTTTTGCACACGGTTTTCGCCCACGTCCATCATTTCTCGCATACTATCGATCTGTAATAATTTCAATCGCCAAATCAACGCGGATTTCTAGAACGACCAAATGTGATCCCGTCACCAATGACATAATTCTCAAGTGCAATTATCACAATATTTAAGTCCCAATCTTAGGGTTTTGAAAGGGACACTTTTTGGACAACTCTCTGGGAAAATATAGGGTGTTTTTAGGCATTCCAACTCCTCCAAATCAATTCGAGATCATCCCGATTCGTAGAAGCAAAGATCAAATCATGCAAATGTTCAACGATTGTGAAGATTCAAGTTTGGTGATGTCCGGCTAATCCAATTGTGATCATCTATGGGTGGAGAATTAGGTTTGATAGATAGGTTTGCTATTTGATTTGTTAAACATTGGTGTTGAATTTGTTTTCTTAGATTTATGAATTCGATATTGCTTGACTGTTAAACGATTACAATTTCTGATTTACTTTGCAATTCCAAATTCAAATTTGTTACTTTCTTTTCATTCATTGTATGATTAAATGGGTAATTAACGGAATTGGGTTTTAAGGTCTTTAGAAATCATTGTTTTTGTAGAACAAGTAATCAGTCAAGTCAACAACATCGGCCTAGTTATCGGTTGTCAACAAGATCATTGCTTTGTTTCAAAATCACATATGTTTAGCAATTAAAGCATGAATCATGTCTATGTGATTCCCAATTGACAAGTTAATGAAAACCTAATTGTCTTACTAATTTGAAAACCGGAGTGATCACCTTTTTCATTAATTGTTTACAAATATTTGTTTTAATTCGTTTGTTTTAGTTCAAGTTCATTGTTTTTCATCTAAACCCTATATCAACCTTTTCAAGTTTATTTTTAAATTTCAATTAGTTAGTTAGTTGTTTGCGAAAGTAGTTTCCACTTGACTCTTCGTGGATCGATACCGACTTTCCTAACTAATTTGGGTAGTAGGATTGGAGTGTAAACTCTTATTTTTGGTTGGTACTTCGACACCAATTAGCGGTACACGACGTGTCTCGGTGGTGAACCCGGCTATTTTGTCTTTGGCAGTACGCCAAGAACCCCGGAGTGGTCTCTTGGTGGTACGCAAAATCCCCGAATCCAAAACGATTATAAAAACCAACCCATTCTCACTCACCACTCTCTTTGCCAATTCTGTCGACTGGAACACCACAACCTCGACCCAGAACCTTTGTCAAACCACCTTCAACCTCAGAAAGAGCAGTTCAAGCTCATCCTTAAGCCACCATTGAAGATTTGGAGTCTTGAAGCCTTGGAGGAAGCTCACTACAAGTCAACATCAATTCAGAAGCCACCACTAGCCTCTTTCAAGCCCCAAACCCCTGTTAAAGTTGAATCCCAGTTCAATGAAGACTTCTAGAGGCCTTTGAGGTACGTAGTTTTATGGTTAAATATTCCATTTAAACACACATGAAACTTCATACACACACATGCAACTTCATACACACACATGCAACTCTATACACATATGCACGAATTTGTGTGAATGATAATCTATATTTGGATGTATTGGTGACTGATTTAAATGGTTGGATTGATCTATGTAATCTATTTGTGTTATTTTGTGAATAAAGATGATTATTACTATAAATAGAAACTTTGATGGTGTAAAATGTTGCTAGATGATGTTTTAAGCATGATAAGTTATTTTAAATGATGATTGGTGCATAAAGATGATGTTATTGATATGTAGGAAATGCTGGATTTGATAAAATAGATGGTTTGTTCATATATTTCTATATATGTAAACTTTTGTTACAAGACATGACAATGCATGTGACATTTTGATTATGTTTAAGTGTTTTGATTATGATAAGAGTTATATGAAACATATTTGGATGATTTGATTTGATTAAAATGAGTTATATGAAAAACTTGCTATTTATGGTAACTTTTGATTTTGGGATTTTTGTAAATAAAGGTAAAGGAACATGTAGATGGTGAAATGTGATTGTAAACGATGTGTTATGATAATATGAAGTTGTTTGTATGATCATTTAAATGAGGACATGATTCAATGTAGAAACTTGCCATATATATATATATATATATATATATATATGTATGTAGGGGATGGTTCCATTGTTAACCCTCCCTTATATCGTTAACCTGTGTTAACTCGGCATTTGTTTTTTTGTGTGTTTTTGCTAATTCATCACCATTTAGAAATTATTTACAACCGTAAATGTAAGTAATTTACACTTACTTACAGTTGTAAATAATTTCTAAACGGTGATGAATTAGCAAAAACACACAAAAGAAACCCCCTATTTATATATAACAAAAACCATGAAAAAAAAACAAAGATTCGGGCAAAAAATGCCGGGTTAACACAGGTTAACGATATAAGGGAGGGTTAACATTTGTGCATACTTGATGAGAAATAATAATGTGCTATGTGATTACATGATCATATAGGGAAATTAGCATGCTTAGAATAATTAAAAACTAATTGTGTTGCAAACTTACTAAATCTGGAAACTTATCAGGAATAGAAACATGCTAATAATAGAAACTTGTTTTAAATAGTAAGTTGTTCATTATACGTAAATTATGTATTTACATGCAATACTTGATAAATGATGACATTAAACAAACGATAATGAACTAAACGAGTCACCAACGGGTCGTCGAGTCGGCACAGTCAAACCTGGTCAAACATAACAACTTGGAGTTTGACCAGTTTTGTCGACAAACTCATATATCCTGTGTAATATAGGTGACAAGTAACTCACAAACAGACTTAGCATTTGTACAAACACAACTCAGGTGAGTTTACGACCCCTTTTCTTTTAGAAAGTTTTCAAGCTTTAAAGTAGGGGGAGAATACATGTAACTATAAACTATTTGTACGAACATTTATATGTATGCTGGTTTATTGGGAACAAAGTCATAACTGTTGTATATTGTAACAAGTCCTCGCAGAGTTATATCGTTAATGTAAACACACCGAGGTAAGCTTAGATAGTGTTATTGGTTTTGACAAACCCCACAGGCACATGTTCACTCATATGGGTTGTATGGTACGAGGCATAGAAAGGTCGTATATTACCATACAACTCGTATTTAGTAAAAATAAAAGGGTCAAATAATACTATAAAACATGTATACATAGAAAAATAATTAATTTGATATATACAACTTTGGTCATTTATTTATCTGACAAACCGGGTCAAATGGTTTACTTCTCGCATTCAAAAGTCTATGGCTAACACTCAAGGGTATAGCATGCAATATCCTTTGGGCACATGTGTTGATACGTATATGTTGCTATTTCTCACAAACTTATATATTAATGTTTGTTTGTATTATTTATTTGACCTACATTAATAAAAACATTTTTTTTGGTAGGTGGTCTATTATAACGCTCCTCTTTAAAGATCACAACTGGTTAGTCGAACTCGTGTTTTCTTATAAAAAATATTTTTAAATATAAAAAAGTTGACAAATGCCAATGAACAAGGATCAAAGGATTCTTATTTTTAGCGGCAACAAGTATATTATTACTATAAGTCAAAATTGGCTAGAACAACATCTAAGACAAGATTTAACCAAATTTAGCTTTAATTACTACGTTTATTCTCACACCTTGTTTATTTTGAACAGCTTAGAACACCACATAAGACGAGATTTCAACCATCTCCTCAAATTTTACGATTTGGGGCATACGTCGGAGCTCACCTCAAGAGAAAGCCAATAACTAGGTAACCCCCCTAACCGGCGGACCCTGTCATATTGAAGAGAAGATAAACACAGATGAATCAAATTTGATTGTTTTGTTCTTCATGAATGATAATTACTAATGAGAATATAGACACACTTTTGATACAACATATAACCAAAAACATATGTTAACGAGTTTTGACATCAACTATATATAAATAGGATGAATCGTTGTCTTCTTCGATTACTTCTTCAACCGTCGTTTATAATAACAATAAACTGATAATTGATGTTGGCTGCGTTTCATCATACGTCACGTCCTAATTCTAGGATAAATTGGGCTTACTAGTTGATTTACATATCAGCTCAATTTAGACATGACATTTGGGCTTTGGCCCATAAATATTTTAAAGTGGCTGGATGCTGAACCAAACTTAACTAACAAATAAACATGGTCCAAACCAAAATGGATCCACTATTATATAGATTAGGAATATCAGGATTTATTTGCAATTGTTTGGACATTTTGGATGTGTTTTATTTATAGTAAAATGCAGAAAAATGAGGGCAATAGCCTTGCGAGATGTCTTGGGTTCAAATTGGGGCCAAAACTTATTATATAAGACAATGTAAGGGGGTTTTACTACTTTACTCAGTTGTGAGGTTTCTCCTATGGTGAGCTTGCGCTATAATTGTTAAAGGAAGTTTTATGGTGTTCTTATTTTAGTTGGTTTTGTAGAAAAAGTCTGTTAAATTTAATGAGCAATTTGATAGTAACATCTGCTTTGTTTATTAATATGATTGGAAAATTCACTTTTGATCAACCATGGTGTATAGGGTTTGGGATTGTGTATTTGTGTGTATGTATAATTTGACTTTTACCTAAAATATGGATTAGGATATTATATTAATGCAGTCGGTCTTTATTAAATTAATCAAATTATAATGTTTGCTTTGTTAGTAGTAGGATTTACTTTAGTAGGATTTGATTTCAACTCATCAATCAAATTCTAATGTTTGCTTTGTCAGTGAGAAGTTTCATCAATCTCGTGGATAAAAGCCAATCCTATTAGGAACCTCACAATTAGATAAACCTTATGAGCCTGTCTCAACAAATATGTTTTGATCTGGATTCGAACCCAATAACTCTCATAGGAAAATAAAGGGAACAACATATTTTCAGTTAAGACCTTGAACAAAGAGAACAACACAATTGACGAGTCTAAGAACAAGGACGATTAATGGAAGAAATTAATTGGCTTTCAGTGGGAAAAATTGGAACTTATATATATATAATAGTCAAAAACTTGCGTGATGCGGCGGCGACTACGACTGTATAGAACGCGATGTTCGTTTTAGAGAATTTATCATTGTTTTTATGAAACCAATAATGCTAACAACAATTTACTTTTATTTATGCATTTCGGTGTGTTTTATCTATGCCATGAGTTTTACACAACTCTACTAAAAAATAGTTATAAACACAATGATCTTGAAAATAAAAAATCCACCACACAAATAACAAAAGTTGGTAAGAAAAACATAGATGTCCAAAGTTAAAAATCCAAGTGTCAATTACATAGCTCAAGCACATATCTTTAATGACTGTCAAAATCTTCAGCTTTTTCATCATTAAATCCAAGCCATAATCCTAATTTATGTAAGAGAGAAATGAATAAGTCAATATACTTTAAATGAATAGTATGATATTATTAAATTACCTTAATTTAATAATACGTACATTTCATTCGTCGTGCAGCACTTCACGAAAAACAACGTTTGAAGTGTATACACCGTCTCGGCTAAACTCCTTGGCAGGATGCACTAATACCTTGTATTTTCGCGTGAGATCCCTCTTGACAATGCCACATAAAGTTGTCCATGTGAGAATACAGAATTTGGTAGATAAACACCAACATGTGGAATTGTTTGTCCTTGAGCTTTATTGATTGTCATTGAAAAGCTAAGTTGAATCGAAAATTGTTTCCTTTTAAGCTTGAACGGAAACATGTCATCCTCAGAAGGACATAGAGGGATTCTTGGCAAAAATACTCTTTTCCCAGTGTGTTGACCAATCGCAATCTCTGCATCAATAACATTGTGCTGGAAACCTTTACAAATCAATCGTGTTCCATTACACAAACCATGTGAGGGATCGATGTTTCGCAACAAAATAATAGGACAACCAAGTTTTAACCGAAGTTTATGAGGAGGCAAGCCACTAACAGTATGTGAGTTTAAGAACTCAATAGGATAAATGTTGTTTTGATCATCTTCTACTTCGTCAAACTGTAGTAAACCTTTTCCTCCCCTTGAAAAATGTCAATCAGTTGATCATTAATCTCATTTACACTATCATTGGTAGTAGATAATATTGCTCTAGAGATGATATAATCAGAAGAATACAAATTTGTTTGAATTGATGGAAAGATGGCATTGATCAACTCTTTGATTGAGTTCTCTGGGATGGTGAATGGAATGGTCATATCATCAGGTACGCGAATAAAACTTCCTTAGATCGTCTCTTTGTTTCCATCTCCAACTCTTAAAAGGAAATCAGAAAACCAAGGATCATTAAGCGCTCTCATATTTGTGGTCAACCGCATCTTTTTAGTTAATGACCAAAGAGGCGACATTCGTAGGCTGGAGTCTACAATCTGTGCTCGAGTGCCCCCGTTTAATAACTGGTAAAACTTGTCTGAAATCACCACCCATAACAATTATCTTTCCTCCAAATGGAAGACTAACACCTATAATGTCTTGGAATGTTCGATCGACAGCCTCAATGGCTTGTCGTTTTGCCATTGATGCTTCATCCCAAATTATTATTTTGGAATACCTAATTAGTGCAGCGGGTCCACTTTGCTTTTTAATGTTACACAGAATTATTATCAAGATTAATGGGAATCTTGAACCTTGAGTGAGTCGTTCTCCCTCCATGCATATTATTAGCTGCGGCACCTGATGAAGCTGTAGCAAGAGCAATAAAACCATGTGAACGAACTTCAGCAAGCAATGCTTTGTACAAAAATGTTTTTCCCGTTCCACCTGGACCATCTATAAAAAACACACCTGGTAAATTATTATCCACATGCATCATGATTTCATCAAACACAATTTTCTGGACAGAATTAAGCATATTCTTAGCACATAAGTGTTCAGCATCCACGACTATCTCGTACTCCTCTTGTACCTCACGATGACTTACATGTTTTAAGTTAGCATCTGCTGTTATGTTTGACAGATCAAAATCATGTAGATTTTTACCCATAGAACGTAGAAAGACCTCAATATTAGTAAGAACCATATTGCTAACTCGTTCGACACTTTGACAATGTATCCGATAATCTTCTTATAGTGAATCAAAGTGCTCATTACATAATTTTTGAACGTCTCCTGGCTCGCAAAAAATCATTATGGTCGCGAATAACCTCCTTAAGGCATTCGGAAACTGAAATAGAGAGGCTTCTGTGAGACATTGAGATAAACTTTCATCGTTCTCTATTAAGCCTAGCTCAAGAGCAGCTTTTCGAAATGTGGAGTGCCTTACACCATTTACTGTGCAAAGATCATCAAAAGAAGTAGGACCTTTGACATTTGACAAAAGTAGGCATAAGTGGTACATTTCTCCTTCAGCAGGATTAGCTGAAACAATACGACCTCTTTGTGCTTTATTTAAACGTGGATTCCAACGGCAGGTGCTTCCATTCCAAGTGAAGTGTTTGGGAAAATATTTATACAAATATTGTCTTGCTGATTCATCTACTCTGTTTTTATCAAAAAAATGCAGTCAAAAAATCTTTTGGTTATAAACTTGTTATAAATAAACTACTAGTTATAAATATAATACTGGTTATATATACTACTGCATATTAGTTGCTTTATATTTAAAGTTTATTTCAAGTAAGTAGACATGAATTATTTTTATATAAAATTTTGTAAGTAAAATTTCACAACTTATACATCCTATGTGGAAGGGGCAGCCTTCTGTTTGTACAGGGGCAGGGGATTGCATAAATATACATACATACATGCTCTAATGCCTTCATACATAACCAGTAGACACATACATACATACATACATAGGGATCTTATAAATACATTTGTTATTTAAAAATTACAGAACGTATACATACATGCATACTGTAATGCCATCATACATTTACATACATACATTCATAGGCATACATACATACATACATACATACACACTCATATAATCAAAATAGATTATTTATAAATAAACTATGGGTTATAACATACTTAACAGATTGCATACATTTACATACATACAGAAGCATACATACATACATACAGAAGCATACATACATAGGCATATATACACACTCTTATAATAAAAATAGACCGTTTATAAATAAAGTACCGGTTATAAATTGGTTATAAATATACATACATACATAAATAAACTATTGGTTATAAATATAATAATGGTTATATATACTACATCATATTAGTTGCTTTATATCTAACGTCTATTTCAAGTAAGTAGACATGAATTATTTTTATATAGACATACATAGCTTCCTACATGAATTATTTCTGAACTTAATACACATATTCAGAGCTGGATACATACATATATACAACCTTATACATACCTGACTTTTTAAAAGCTCTAAGCCACATACATAAATGAAAACAGAACAATTGCATCATAATATTGTTTTATTAAAAATATTTTATTAGTTGAAAATAAACAAACCTTAATAACAGAATAAACATACATGCATACTGTAACATTTGTACATTTAGTCATGATAGTCGTAAACAGTGTTAGAACAGTGTGTGTCCATGTTCAGTTAATCTATGTGATTCATATGTTCATTATGTGCTTGTGTGTTAGAATCCTTATTATTTGAGAACAAGTATGTATTATTATTTACAGTCGATTACACTAGGCAAGAACAGTATCGTGTTATATCGAAACAGTGGTGGGCAGCGAGAGTGAGCCCTATATATATACTGCGTTCGGTGTAACAGGATAGTGTTAGTGCGTAGTGTTAAGACGAATATTATGACAATTAATTAATTCAACAAGAATCGTAATACGTAAGGGAGACTGAGTATAGTTATGGGTGACGATCCATAATGATACGAATGTTGAACTTATAATTATGATTAAACGACTTTTAATAATTAATACGATCGAAAAACGTACGCGATTGCGGGTATACACGTAATTGTATGTGTTTAACGATCTGTCAACGCACGAAGAGCAAAAATAGTTAAAATAATTATTTTATATTTTTACAATTTTGAAACTCATCATTTTATTGAGTTTAACAACTCTTTTATTTAAAACCGCGTAAAATACGCGTTACGTTCCGGAAACGCGCACCGAGCGACCGAAACGGACCCGAATACCACACGGGCTATAAAAGCCTTGAACAAGGCTTATTCTCTCATTAATTACACCAACAACCACTTCTCTCACTAAAAATTCGTCCAAGCCACTCTCTCTCTAGAAAACCGACTTTAAACGCGCGTATCTCTTTCGTTTCTTGACGGATTCCGGTGTTCTCGGTGTCTACGCGAAGCTCTCAACGAGTACTACAAGAAAGTACAACGGATCGGAGGTTTTCACCGGCCAAAAACGAGGTATGAACCAAGGAAGTTTCGGGAAAATAGGGTTTTCTTGTGTGTTCTTGTTCAAACCCGACACTTAGCCGGTTCTAGCACCCCATTTCCATTTTCGCACCTATAGCAACATTCCCTGAAGTTATATTAGCTTAGATCGTAGTCTAGAACCAGGTGTGCGATGATGGTGATGATGCAGGTGACAGGTTCGGTGAAGGTTGTGGGTGCCGAACCCTTTGGAGGCTGCCGAACCCCCGTCTGCTCGAAGCCGAACCCATTTAGCTCCTAGCCGAACCCCTGCGAATCTTTGGAGTCTCGGCGAACCATAACGAACCCTGCATGGTTCGTTTCATGATCAGCCGAACTATAGGGAACCTACACGAACCTTACATGGATTCACGAACCCTTATCAACATGCAGCGAACCTTCATGGGTATGAGCATCTTCGGCGAACCCTATAGAGTCCACGAACCCTGCATGGTTTGTGGAAGTACCAGTCGAACCCTAGTCCTCAGTCAGCCGAGCCATGATGTCGCCGAACCATTTGTACCTTGCCGAACCATTCAATCATGCACGCCGCGAACCATGTAGTGCCGAACCTATTAGGGTTTTCTTGGCCGAACCTTTCTGATGCAGTCATCGACGAACCTTGGATACACACCCATGGAACCGAACCTGTAGTCTCATCTTTGGCCGAACCCTGGTTAAACAGCGAACCCTTATAAAGAAGGCCGAACCCTGCGAACCTGTTACCACATCAAACCATCTAACCCTCCGTTAAATATGGTAGCCGAACCTGTGTTGTCACTTTATGGCCGAACCTTAGTAGAAAACCTAATTAGGTTCGCTGGAAATCTTTGGCAACCCACCCCCATTCGGCCCATTATGATTCTAAGTGGCCCAATTGATTAGTTAACTTCGGTCCACATTAGATCAAGTCCAACAAGACCTTAGGCCCAATTCAATCCATTCGGTCCATTATGACTCTTAATTGGCCCAAATTCGATTAATTGTGGCCCACATGATTAGGTCAAGCCCATTAGAGTTATCGATCAAATATCAAACCCACATTGAGTCTCGTTTTGAACTTTGGCCTACACTCACATACTTGGTCCAATAACAAATGCTTTTGGCCCATGTTGTGGCCCACAATGCAAAGTTTTTATGAATTGATTGTGGTGGGGTTAACTTTAACCTAAACTAGCAAAGAGATCAATTCTTAATCAGAAGAGTCTAAAACACTTGAACATATCCATACATTTTCATATTGATCAAAGGCTTATCAAATTCTTAAACACATGTGATGTTGTGCAACAAGTTTGTGCACAAAATAACATTTCACATTCTTTTCATGGATCCATGATCAAGCAAGTAACACAATCATGACTTTCAAGTTCACACGACATTTTCAAACATGAGAACAAGTATTCAAGTGTTAACACAAGTCAATCAATGAATCAAGGTCTATTCAATTATAAATCTTATATCTTATGTATGATTACAATGATATAGGAACCAATTAGAAGTCCTGTTTGCTACTTGCTATTCGTTATAGTTCAGAGTCTACTGCAGACAGGTGAGAACATTAGCCCCTCTTTTTACTGTTTTTACAACTGTTTTGGGGTGGAACACGTGATCAAATGCTCTTACTTCAATCATATTTCATGATACATATTACTGTTACTTGGCAAACATTACAGGTTTACTTTAGAAATCCAAGGGATTTCTCAATTGTTTTTAAAGGAATTTATAAACTCTTTTACTCTAAACTCGTGATTTCGAAATTAATCTTTTATAAACCTTGTTGTTATACAAGGATGCTATCTTATGTACTCAATCAAAGGATTCACAACATGGTATTCAAACAATGGTTTTCATGGTATTCAAACAGAGGATTCATTTCATGGTACTTAAACAAGGTTTTCAAATCATGTTATCAAATAAGGCATTAACACGCTAGTTTAAAGCAATGTTCAAAAGCATGGTGTCCATCGTTGTGAACAAACTTATAAACATAGGTTTCATATTCATTAGCGTTAGTACTGGGTGATCACAACAAGGGAAAGCGGACACATTTGGGCAGACCGATTGCTGCAGTTAGATTTTAAATTTGTTTTATAAACTAACTGCAGATTTCGGTTACGTATGGTTATCATTGTTGCTGACTAATTTTCTGACTCCAAACGTAGTTTGGGACTTGATTATATGTTGGTTTTGTGCAAACAATCTTTGGACTGTTTACACTCGTTTGACATACCTGATGTTAGTTTGGGTTGCAACCCATCCATGTAATTCTATTATTGCTTTAATATACCTATGCCTTATATTACATATTCATGTTTACAAATGTTAAACCTATTGTTCTCACCAACTACTTCAGTAGTTGACAGTTATTTTTCACGTGTTTCAGATAATCAGGTGTAAGACTTTCTCAGGGACAGCTAAGGAGACCATTCTAAGATAAAACAAGATGAAGAAACGTGCTAGGATGGATTAGAAACACACTAAATCCTAATTGCTTAATTGTCTTGTTTGAAGTCTTATTTTGTAACTATATTTTGGGTCTGTAGTTGTCTTTCTTTTGGTAGATAGATTGTCTGTAACTAAACAATTGTCTAAACATTATGAAACTTAGTAATCCATTGTGGTTGTTCTTGTTCAATACTTGTGCATGATTCAACTGTTCATACGTCACCGCGCCGTGGATTCCGCACGCGGCGCAGGGGTGTGACAGGTTGGTATCAGAGCCAAGGTTGTAGAGAACTAGGAAAAAAAAACCCCAATGTTTAATGACCTAGACTATAACCTAAGCTACCCAATAGGACTAAGTGCTATAGGCTTGAGGATACTTAGGATCTAAGTAACTTAAGTGAGCATTAAGTCTACATTAAGCTTGAAAGATCTTAGGGATATTTTTCTAAGATTAGACATCGAGTCAAGGAATTTGAATCGGAATTCTATAATTTTAGAGACCGAATTAAATTTCTCACACGTATTCATTTAAGGATTTCAGAGGCAAGGATCTGTATTCTTAGTATCCTTGATCTAAAATTCTCACACAGAGTTCATTATAGGATTCCAGAGGCAAGGATCTGTATTCTTAGTATCCTTGATCTGGAATTCTCCATCAGAGTTCATTATAGGAATTTAGAGGCAAAGATCTGTATTCTTAGTATCTTTGATCTAAAATCCTTGTCATGTTTATCATAGGAATTCAGAGGTCAAGATCTATTAATTTAGAATCTTGATTTGAAATCCTTGTCATGTTTATCATAGGAATTCAGAGGTCAAGATCTATTAATTTAGAATCTTGATTTGAAATCCTTGTCATGTTATCATAGGAATTCAGAGGTCAAGATCTATTAATTTAGAATCTTGATTTGAAATCCTTGTCATGTTATCATTATCAGGTGTTCATTATCATAGGAACTTTATAAATTAGAATCTGTGTAACAGTATTCTTTAGTTGAAGTTCTCACAGGAAATCATATTACTCAATACTGTAAGTATTGGGAACCTAGGTTAAATCAACCTAGGACACATATACAGAAACCTAAGGTTTTAATTTCAAGTAAATTAAGAACCGTGGTTTACACAGTCATAATCATATCCATAGTACAAGAGGCAATCATGAAACAATCATAATCAATCAAGAGTTGGAATCTTAGCTTCAAGTACAAACAGCGGATTAACGCTGACGTGCTGAGGTAAGTGGTGGGTCGGTGAGAGCTTACCCTATATATAAGCTTATTTCGGTATGTCAGGGGGAACCCGGCGTTCGTATTTGAAGTGAAGATTCGGGAGCAACTGGAATCATTGAACATTAGTCAAACACATGAGATACAATCATTGGTAAATTAATTCATAGTGCAATTCAAACTTGGATGAACCAAACATTATGGTAAATCATTCAAGTTGTGAACATTCTTTCAATGTAAACCTTAAGTGAAATTCTTAAGTGATTACATCATTAGTACTTACCAACATAGTTAACAAGAAAAAAAAATTATAGAGCACACATATGACTTAGTTCTACATGTTAACAACTGTTAGTAGGTGCACACATAACATAATCATAGTTCAATCATGGATTCTATCATAGTTCAAATTGATCAAAGATCATGGGATTCTTAATCAATGGAACATACATTGAAATCAGTACAAAACATGTTGCCAAATGCTAGCAAGGACATGATCGTGGTATATCGAAGCGGTGGTGGGATGGCGTCTGGGCTGGCAGTTTGCTTGACCCTTTCGTATGCCCTATATATAAGCTATCTTCGGTATATCGGGAAAGTGTCAGTGTGTAGGTTTGGTGGAGTGAGATCATGGAACATCATACACATTCACATGAGAAGTATGCTAATAAGCTGATCGCTTATACGTGTACATGCTCATATTACAATTGAATGATAATACTAGTAGTATGGATATATTACTAATTTTATCATGCAAAATTCAATTGTATCTTTTCTCATTACTGACCCACTTGTGGCTTCTATTCGTAGAATGCCTCCCCAAAGTGATCCTAACGGAGGGGGTTCGACAAGTGGCAACGACGATGAGATCAACAAGATTGCCCGAGCCATCGCTATACACATGAGAGATGTCATTCCGGGCATGGTCACTGATATTACCCAGAATCTTCGGGGAAGTACTAGTGATTCAGCACATAACTCAAATGCTACCAACACTGGAACTGCTAACTTCACTTTTAAGCAGTTCAATGATGCTAAACCTCTTAAGTACGCTGGTACTAAAGGAGCTACTGGCCTACTGCAGTGGCTGGAGAGCATTGAGGATATTCTTGATTTCACAGGATGTCCTGAGAATCTGAAGGTCAAAATGGCCTCGAGCGCTTTTCACAAAGGCGCACTCACCTGGTGGAACTCTGAGAAGAACACCAGAGGACGGGAAGTTGCATTAGCTTTATCTTGGGAGGATTTCAAGAAGTTACTTGTGGATAAGTTTTTTCCACGACATGAGCTGAAGAAACTTGAGGTGGAAATGTGGAATCTGGTTCAAGATAGTGGGGAGAACGCAAAGTACACAACTCGTTTCCATGAGTTGTGCATTCTGGTGCCACACCTGGTTACTCCTCTATCCCGCAGGATAGAGAAGTACATCGAAGGCTTACCTCTAGTTGTCAGGGGAACTGTGATGGGGAATAACCCCACTACTATGGAGGCAGCGATTCATCTTGGAGCTAGCCTTACCGAAGAATACGTTAAGTCTGGAGTGCTCACCCGAAAGGGGTATAAGAGAGCACAGATTGATGAAGGCAAGAAGCCTGAACAACAACATCCCAAGAAGAAGAAGCAAAAGACAATCAAGAACTTTGCAGCCCTGACTGCAGTTACACCTACTCATGCCACACCTATTACTGCCATGCCACAACCTGCTACCGCCAGAAAGTCTTATACTGGCACGTACCCACTGTGCACCAAATGCCAATACCATCACCTACCCAATACTCCATGCAAAAAGTGTCTCAAGTGTGGGCGGATGGGACACTTGGCAGTTACATGCCGATCTGCTCATCTTGCCGCTGCCACAACTGCTACCACTACCACTGCTGCTACAGGTGGGAGAACCTGTTACAATTGTGGGGCAGAAGGACACTTCAGAAACCAGTGTCCTAAACTCAACAACAACATTGCTACTGCTCGTGCTTTTGTTATCGGAGCTGCCGAAGCACACGAAGAGCCAGCAGTTGTCACGGGTACATTTCTCCTTAATGGTCATTACCTTTCTATCATATTTGATACTGGTGCTGATAAAAGTTTTATCTCTGCCCATACTGCTTCTTTGCTTAACATAGAACCATCTATACTTACTGCTCCCTATACCGTAGAAGTAGCTGATGGTAACACCATACTAGTAGATTCTATTGCATGGTTGTGAATTAAGATTAAACGACCATCTTTTCCTCATCGATCTTATTCCTATGATACTCGGAAGCTTCGAGGTTGTAATAGGAATGGATTGGTTATCCAAAAACAATGCCGAAATCGTATGTTCGGAGAAACTTATTCGAATTCCTCTACTGTCCGGCTAGACGATGAGAATCTATGGCGAGAAACCCTGTCGCGGATTGAAGATTGTATCCTGCATCAAGGCTAGGAAATACTTGAGGAAGAAATACTTTGCATTCCTAGCTCACGTGGTAGAGAAGAAGCCTGAGAAGAAAGCTGTTGGAGACGTTTCAGTCATCAGAGATTATCCAGACGTGTTTCCAGAAGACTTGCCTGGATTACCACCGATCCGAAAAGTGGAGTTTAGAATCGATCTCGTCCCCGGAGCAAACCCAGTGGCGAAGTCACCGTATCGATTAGCACCATCTGAGATGCAGGAACTGTCTAGTCAGCTTCAGGAACTTCTAGACAAAGGTTTCATAAGACCGAGTTTCTCTCCTTGGGGAGCTCCGGTACTCTTTGTCAAGAAGAAAGACGGTTCATTTCATATGTGCATCGATTATCGTGAGCTAAACAAGTTGACAATCAAGAATATATATCCTCTGCCCAGGATCGATGATCTGTTTGATCAATTACAGGGAGCAACTTGCTTCTCTAAGATTGACTTACGGTCTGGGTATCATCAGTTAAGAGTAAATGATGAGGATATACCAAAGACTGCATTTAGGACTCGATATGGGCACTATGAGTTCGTGGTTATGCCATTTGGGCTGACCAATGCACCCGCAGTGTTCATGGACTTGATGAATCGAGTCTGCATGCCATACTTGGATCAGTTTGTTATTGTCTTCATTGACGATATACTGATCTACTCAAAGACAGAACAAGAACATGAAGATCATTTGAGGAAAGTCTTAGAGTTACTAAGAGCTGAACAACTTTATGCTAAATTCTCAAAATGTGAATTTTGGTTAAAGGAGGTTCACTTCTTAGGACATGTCATAAACAGGGATGGAATACATGTAGATCCAGCAAAGATTGAGGCGATTAAGAACTGGACTACTCCATCTACTCCAACAGAGATTCGTTCGTTTCTGGGTCTGGCGGGCTATTACAGGAGATTTATTGCGAATTTCTCCAAGATTGCCTTGCCACTTACCACACTGACTCAGAAAAGTCAAGCCTTTATATGGGGACCGAAACAAGAAGATGCATTTCAACTTCTTAAACAGAAGTTATGCAATTCCCCTATCCTTAGTCTTGCAGAAGGCAGTGATGATTTCATTGTCTACTGTGATGCTTCAAACCTTGGTCTCGGTTGTGTACTTATGCAATGAGACAAGGTGATCGCGTATGCTTCAAGACAGCTTAAGGTTCACGAGAAGAATTACACTACTCATGACCTTGAGTTAGGGGCTGTGGTATTTGCATTGAAGATTTGGAGACACTACCTTTATGGTACTAAATGTGTCATCTATACAGACCACAAGAGCCTGCAACACATTCTCAATCAGAAGGAACTCAACATGAGACAACGACGTTGGGTTGAGCTTCTAACTGATTACGACTGTGAGATTCGTTACCATCCGGGTAAAGCCAATGTGGTGGCGGATGCTCTTAGTCGCAAGGAACCAGTTAAACCAATTCGTGTAAGAGCCATGGAGATCAACACACAGCCAAACTTGAAAGATTTGATTCGTATTGCACAGCAACAAGTGGTGACAAACAATCAGCTGAAAACAGACTTAGATTGCGGGATTGAGAAGAAACTGGAACCTCGATCAACGGCCGCATCTGGATTCCGAAGTCTGAAGAATTGCGCACACTCATCTGTGATGAGGCTCATAAGTCGCGATACTCAGTTCATCCTGGAGCCGATAAGATGTATCAGGACTTGAGGACATCTTACTGGTGGCCGGGAATGAAGAAAGACATAGCACTGTATGTGGAAAAATGTCTTACATGTTCAAAAGTCAAAGCAGAACATCAAAAGCCTTCGGGACTTCTGCAGCAACCTGAAATTCCTCAATGGAAATGGGAACAAATTTCCATGGATTTCATAACTAAGTTGCCGAGAACTCCGCGAGGTTTCGATTCGATTTGGGTGATCGTTGATCGACTCACCAAATCTGCTCATTTTCTCCCAATCCGAGAGGATTACAAGATGGAGAAGTTATCCACATTGTACATCAACGAAATCATTGCACGTCATGGTACACCAACATCAATCATATCTGATCGTGATAGTCATTTCACTTCTCGCTTTTGGCAATCATTGCAAAAGGCTTTGGGAACTCGTGTTAATCTTAGCACGGCGTATCATCCCCAAACCGACGGTCAAAGCGAAAGGACTATCCAAACACTCGAGGACATGCTTCGTTCTTGTGTCATTGACTTCGGTGGAAGTTGGGACACTCATCTTCCACTTATCGAGTTTTCGTATAACAACAGCTACCATACAATCATTCAATGTGCACCATTCGAAGTTTTATATGGTAGGAAGTGCCGATCACCGGTCTGCTGGACCGAGGTTGGTGACTCACAAGTCGTAGGACCAGAACTCATTCAGGAAACATCAGACAAAATCACAATCATTCAGTCAAGGCTTAAGGCCGCACGAGATCGGCAGAAGAGTTATGCTGATCGACGTCGGAAACCGCTTGAGTTTCAAGTCGGTGACTGAGTCTTACTCAAAGTTTCTCCCTGGAAAGGCGTAGTCCGATTCGGGAAGAAAGGGAAACTTGCACCAAGGTACGTTGGACCTTTTGAGATCCGGGAAAGGATTGGTCCCGTAGCCTACAAACTCAAACTTCCGGTGGAGCTAAGCAATGTTCACGATACATTTCATGTATCGAATCTTAAGAAATGCTTGGCAGATCATGATGTTCAGATTCCACTGGAAGACATTCAGATTCAGAACAACATGCAATTCATAGAACGTCCGGTTGAAATCATGGATCATGGGGTCAAGAAACTTAAACGCAGCCGTATCCCTATCGTAAAAGTACGATGGGAGGGCAAACGCGGTGCTGAGTTCACCTGGGAACGTGAGGACCAGATGAAGCTTAAGTACCCTCATCTTTTTACAGTACCTTCGGCTAGTTAATTTCGGGACGAAATTCCCTTAACTAGGGGAGACTGTAACATTTGTACATTTAGTCATGATAGTCGTAAACAGTGTTTGAACAGTGTGTGTCCATGTTCAGTTAGTCTATGTGATTCATATGTTCATTATGTGCATGTGTGTTAGAATCCTTATTATTTAAGAACAAGTATGTATTATTATTTACAGTTGATTACACTAGGCAAGAACAGTATCGTGTTATATCGAAACAGTGGTGGGCAGCGAGAGTGAGCCCTATATATATACTGCGTTTGGTGTAACAGGAAAGTGTTAGTGCGTAGTGTTAAGAAGAATATTATGACAATTAATTAATTCAACAAGAATCGTAATACGTAAGCGAGACTGAGTATAGTTATGGGTGACGATCCATAATGATACGAATGTTGAACTTATAATTATGATTAAACGACTTTTAATAATTAATACGATCGAAAAACGTACGCGATTGCGGGTATACACGTAATTGTATGTGTTTAACGATCTGTCAACGCACGAAGAGCAAAAATAGTTAAAATAATTATTTTATATTTTTACAATTTTGAAACTCATCATTTTATTGAGTTTAACAACTCTTTTATTTATAACCGCGTAAAATACGCGTTACGTTCCGGAAACGCGCACCGAGCGACCGAAACGGACCCGAATACCACACGGGCTATAAAAGCCTTGAACAAGGCTTATTCTCTCATTAATTACACCAACAACCACTTCTCTCACTAAAAATTCGTCCAAGCCACTCTCTCTCTAGAAAACCGACTTTAAACGCGCGTATCTCCTTCGTTTCTTGACGGATTCCGGTGTTCTCGGTGTCTACGCGAAGCTCTCAACGAGTACTACAAGAAAGTACAACGGATCGGAGGTTTTCACCGGCCAAAAACGAGGTATGAACCAAGGGAGTTTCGGGAAAATAGGGTTTTCTTGTGTGTTCTTGTTCAAACCCGACACTTAGCCGGTTCTAGCACCCCATTTCCATTTTCGCACCTATAGCAACATTCCCTGAAGTTATATTAGCTTAGATCGTATTCTAGAACCAGGTGTGCGACGATGGTGATGATGCAGGTGACAGGTTCGGTGAAGGTTGTGGGTGCCGAACCCTTTGGAGGCTGCCGAACCCCCATCTGCTCGAAGCCGAACCCATTTAGCTCCTAGCCAAACCGCTGCGAATCTTTGGAGTCTCGGCGAACCATAACGAACCCTGCACGGTTCGTTTCATGATCAGCCGAACTATAGGGAACCTACACGAACCTTACATGGATTCACGAACCCTTATCAACATGCAGCGAACCTTCATGGGTATGAGCATCTTCGGCAAACCCTATTGTGACACCCCGTAATTTCCAGGTCAGATTTTCATTTATTTAAATGTTTATTTAAATGCTTTATATACACGTGGCACTAGAATTAGATTAATTTAGTGTGACACGTGGCACGACAGTACAAACACAGACACCAGACTAGATAATTCGTGGAATTATCGGCAAACAGCACACACGTGTCAAAACACACGAACGTTGGTGAACGTCTAACACATTGTGAAGCACAACACTCGAAACCTCACAAAACACTCGCACATTGAACTTGGAAGTTCAAACAAGGCCGAACGAAAGTTCGTAAACGTGAAAACGGCAACGAACGGATCGAATTAATGAAAATGGGCCTATTGGGCTCACCAGGGAATCTGTCGCGCTACGCGACGGTCCACATGACACTGTCGCGATACGCGACAAGTGGCGGGGGAAATTTGAACGCGGAACATCCTCGCGCTACGCGAGGGGAACTCTTGAACCTGTCGCGCTACGCGAGGAGACCCAGTTCGCAGAATCTTTATTTAACCAAGATGTAATCATCACCAGCCAACCTAGCCTCTCATTTCCGATTCCAAGACACTCAAACTCGTCTCCTTCACCTGCAAATCACCATTTTCATCAGCTGGAAGCCATTGTTGAGGAGATTGAAGCTCAAGAACATTGAAGCAAGCCTCCTAGACCACCACCCATCACCACCATCTTCTTATTCGTTGAGGAACCTGCTGTCCAGAAGCTCTTAGAAGCCTTCTAGCTCGATTTTATCATCATCTCAGCCTTCTTGGAGCCTTAGAAGGTAGTATTTACATTCCTCCATGGCTAGAACGTCCATTTCTCACCACCACACGCACATGCATGTGTTAAAACCCACATGCAAGCACCCATGGCTCACATGCACGAATTTATAATATGGGTTTGTTGATTTTAAGATGATTTATGATGATCTAACATGATTAGAATGCATTTGGTGATGATCTATGATGATGTGTATGTAAGGATTTCATGTTTTGTTCATAAAGTGTTGAATGATGGCCATGCATGCATGATCCATGATGGTAGGAATGATCTTGAGTATGTTGATATGCTTATTGATAATGTTAGAAGGATTACTCATGGTTGGATTTGTTTAAAATGATCAAAATGTTGATTTTTAGTAATCTTTCCATTATTAGTAACTTTTATTTGCAAAATGATTGTTGGAGATGAATTCATGAACATGCAAGTATGTGGATTTGCTATTAGGATGATAATAAGATGATTTGATTTGTTAGAATGTAGTTTTGGTGATGTATATGGTCATTTTGACAAAGTTACTATATTTAGTAACTTTTATCAATGAAATATTGATAAATGATGATTTGGGCTATATTGGTATGATTAGATGATGCTAGATTGGTTATTAAGATGATTGGTGATATGAAAATTGGTTTAGAGATGTTTCAATGGCTGTTTCTATGCAAAACTACAAAGTTACTATATTTAGTAACTTTATTTTTACAAAAACCGATTTGTCAACGTGTTGAATGATTTGAGCTTGCTAAATGGCTTAATATGTTATAACATGATGTTTAGATGCTAAGTTAGATGGTTTCCGATGTCACGTATGCTAAAAATGGAAACTTTCCATTTTAGGAAACTTTTGTGCACTAACATGTTCTAAATGACTTATGTGAAACCGTATGATGACGTGCTATGTGTTAACATGACCCCGTAGGACCATTGAGCATGCTAGAACTCGAACACCGTCATGCTTTGTGAACTTTCTAAAAATGGAAACTTACTATAAATAGTAAGTTGTCCATAAACGCGACCTACGCGTTTTGCACACGACAAACACTTACACGATTGCTACATGAGTCACAAACCGTCACACGGTTCACCAACGGGTCGTTGACTTGACACGGTCAACTTTGGTCAAACACGGTCAACTTTGGTCAAACACGGTCAACTTTGGTCAAACACGGTCAACTTTGGTCAAACACGGTCAACTTTGGTCAAACATGGTCAAACACGGTCAAAGTGGACCAACACGAGCAAACACGGTCATTGTGGACCGACACGGACAAACATGAACAACCAAGGGTTGTTGGACACAAACACGGGCACTAACACGAACACTAGCACGGTCACTTACACGAACTCACATACGGTATACGATATAGGTTGCCGGTGACCGAGACGTGCTACTTGACGTTCAGGAGCTTACGCTTACACACTACTTCATCACTAAGGTGAGTTTACGGCCCCTCTTTACTCTTTTCAAACGCTTTTAAATAGGGGGAGAATACTAGTTGCATTGAGTCAAACATTATTACTGTACAAACACTATTGTGTATGCTGGTTTATTGGACAAACATTAAGTGTTGAACTCGTTACAAGCCCTCACAAAGTCTTACCGTTAATGTACGAACAACGTGGTAGGTTTGGATGGATCCATTAGGGAATGACTAACCCCACGGGGCACCATGTTGACTGAGTGTCATAACCCGTGCAAATTCTGACCTAACTTGCTATGTATACGAGGCATAGCGGAGGCAAGAGCAAACAAGTCTAGTTCGGTAGTGACGCACTGACACTTTGGGCCTAGGGCTCGGTACTAACATTGATAAACAGCATGACACACTTTTATTACTATATGTATATCAAAACCTGTGAACTCACCAACCATCGTGTTGACACTTGTTTTCAAACTTGTATTCTCAGGTAACTAGCATGACAGGCTCGTGGAGCAGGAAAGCACATAGGGGACATGAGCATAGGGCCCCACATGCATTTGCTTTCGTGTCTTTTGAAAACCATTTGACTTTATCTTATTTAAAACGTTGTTGTATTAAACTACTTACAATTTCCGCTGTGTAAACAATCATTTTCCGCTGCATGTTATGACTTATTTATTCCGCTGCAATACTACTTTATTTCCGCTGCAAACTATTTTATCAAGTGTATGTGTCAAACTTGGATTTGTAAACGCATATAGAGGTGTTCTATATGACCTTGAGCTGTGATTCTGGACACGTCACATCCACGTGGACATACGCCACGAGTGGGAAATTGGGGGTGTGACAGACTGGTATCAGAGCCTTGGTTATAGGGAACTAGGTTTGCATGTATTAAGCTTAGACTATAGCCATTGCTCAACTTTAGACACTACACGTAGAACTTGCACATTGATGATGTTTTTGCTTATATTGAACTATTGCTTACTAACTTAAAACTTACAGGATGGCCAACAATGACAGTACCGACAGGAACGCAGACCGACACCCGACCACTGATGACATGGCCGCAGAGAGCCGACGCCGGGTCCACGATATAGTATCACAGGTTGACGCCGAGATGGACCGGCGGGCGAGGGACGCAGCACGGGCCAGATATTGGGGATGGCTTCCCACCATACTCCAGAGTTGGATCGTCGAGGAGAGAGTACCTCCATATCGATATCCCGGCGACACCACTCCAGGACACCGACTACCACCGTTCGGAGTGCCGATGGAGCAGGCCTTCGCGGCACATGTTGCTTGCACACGACGGGAAGTCTGGAGGGGTAGGGAGCTAACAGACGAGGTCCGAGTTCTTCGCGAGAAGAGCGATCGATTGGAGAGGCAGAACGAGAGACTGGAGGAGCGCAACAACAGACTGGAAGCCCAGATGGAGGCCCTACGACTCCAAATGTCCCAACTACTGACCGAGCATGGACAGGTCGTCGATGTCGTGCAGGAACACGACGTGCGTATAACCGAGAATCGGACGGACATCACCGAGACTCAGGCCATGGTGCAGGCCAGTGATGCCATGCTTAATGCATGGGCTGCACAGTTTATTGAGGAACCACCTCAGGAGGATGGTCCCGAGTTCGAGGCCGAGGACCTCGAAGATGAGGACCTTGATGAGGATCCTAATGAGGATCCGGAGGAGGATGATGACGACGGAGACGCTGCTAGCGATATTTCGCATGTTTCCATGGATTCTGACTAGTGGACTGTTGTATTTTGTACTTTCTTTATTTTAGCCTAGACGAGCGGGATGTGCTCGAAGAACTTATTATGTATTTCCTTTTGAAATTATTGTACTTCAAGCTTATTATTAATGAGAATTATGTTTTGTCTTACTTATTACATATTGACCATGATTGCTTTGACTTGACAACTAACATGACATATGATCTGACTTCCGACACAACATCTGACTAACATTCTGACTTACTAACATTCTATCCCTTCCGTATAGAAAATATCTATGGCGGGAAGAGGACCACATGCACGCCCTCCTAGACGAACACTGGACGCAGCCGTCATTAAGATGATGGTTGACAGACGGGTTAACAAGATACTGGCAGAGCACGAGGCACACCGCCTTGCTAGTGAAACCAGTGGCTCGAACAACGGTACTAACCCTCGCCTAACATGACTAACATAGTATAGCTAACACGCTCTGACCTACGACATTGGTTTCTGACTGACAGGATCACAAGGCAACAACAACAAAGGATGTTCTTTTAAATCCTTCCTAAACTGCCACCCACACAAGTTCAAGGGAACTGAGGGAGCTGTCGGAATGCTCCGCTGGGTGGAGAAAGTGGAGTCTGTATTCGCCATGTGCGAATGTGCTGAAGAGAACCGGGTGAAGTTCGCAACTGGTACACTGGAAGGACCAGCACTCACATGGTGGAATACCCATGTACAAACCCTGGGGTTGGACGGTGCCAACTCCATGCCATGGGCTGATTTCACCAGACTACTGCAGGAGGAGTATTGCCCTCGTGATGAGATCGGAAACTGGAAGCCGAATTCTGGGTACACAAAATGGTGGGATCTGAGATCGAGCAATATTGCACTCGATTTCATGAGCTGTGTAAGTTATGCCCGGCAATGGTGACGCCGGAATACAAGAAGATCGAGCAGTTCATCAGCGGGCTGCCCGAACAAATCCAAAGCATGGTGACTGCTTCTGATCTCACCACCATCCAACCACTGATCCGACTGTCCCACAAACTAACCGACCAAGCGTAGCACAAGGCAAGCTACCCAAACGAGGCGAACATCTGAAGCCTCAAGAAAGCCAGAAGAGGAAGTGGGAACCCAGCCACCACCAATCTCATCAACCTCAGCAACAACAAAGATCTGCACCAGCCAGAGCCTTTACTGCCACCCAACCCGACGACAAGGGGAAGGGTGTGTACCAAGGGAAATACCCCTTGTGTAACCGATGCTCTTATCACCACTTCGGGCAATGCGAACGATATCGTTGCTTGAAGTGTGGACGACATGGCCACATGGCCAAAGACTGCAGATCCAAATTTCCCAGTAACAACAACCCTAACCACAACCAGAACAACAACCAGAACACCTCCAGAGGGTGTTATGAATGTGGAAAACCAGGCCACATGAGGAGGGATTGCCCTCAATTGAAGAAGGCCGGAGGAGGAGCGGCCAAAGGAAGAGCATTTGTGATTGGCTCGGGAGAAGCCAAGGATGACCCAAACATCGTAACCGGTACGTTTCTTTTAAATAATGTCTATGCTAGCATATTATTTGATACCGGTGCCGATAGGAGCTTTATATCTAGTGAGTTTAGCAAATTACTAGATATTACCCCAACGCCACTAGACTACAAGTATACTGTAGAGTTAGCTGACGGCAAACTGATTGAAACACAACACATCTTCCGAGGATGCGTCATGGTTTTGGCGAATCACGAACTCGAAATCGATTTGATGCCGGTGACTCTCGGAAGCTTTGATGTAGTCGTAGGAATGGATTGGTTATCCACTAACCAGGCCGAGATCGTATGCAACGAGAAGATCGTACGAGTGACGTTGCAGAACGGAGAACAGATCTCGATTCAGGGGGAAAGACGGGGAGTACCTCTGAACATCATGTCATGCATGAAGGCGAACAAGTACCTGCAAAAGGGATACACTGCCATACTAGCCCTCATCGCAGAACAACCGAAGAAGGAAAGGAAGATTGAGGACATCGCCGTAGTCTGCGATTTTCCCGAAGTGTTTCCCGAGGATCTACCTGGACTACCTCCGAAACGACAAGTCGAGTTCCAGATAGACCTTACACCTGGAGCAGCACCGATTGCCAAGGCTCCATACCGACTAGCACCAACGGAGATGCAGGAACTGTCTAACCAGTTACAAGAGCTGTTAGACAAGGGATTCATCAGACCAAGCTTCTCACCTTGGGGAGCACCGGTCTTGTTCGTAAAGAAGAAAGACGGATCATTCCGTATGTGTATCGACTACAGAGAGCTGAACAAGGTGACGATCAAGAATCGATATCCCTTACCGCGAATAGACGATCTGTTTGACCAGTTGCAAGGGTCAAGCTACTATTCCAAGATCGATTTAAGATCGGGTTACCATCAATTGAGGATACAAGAAAACGATATTCCTAAGACTGCCTTTCGAACTCGATACGGACACTACGAATTCTTGGTTATGCCCTTTGGACTGACCAACGCACCAGCCGTATTCATGGATCTCATGAATAGAGTGTGTAAACCTTACCTGGACAAATTCGTGATAGTGTTCATCGACGACATCCTGATTTATTCAAAGGATCGGAGGAGCATGCCGAACATCTAAGTTAGTCTTGGAACTACTGAAGAAAGAGCAACTGTACGCGAAATTTTCAAAATGCGACTTTTGGATTCGCGAAGTCCAATTCCTTGGACACGTGGTTAATGAGCAGGGAATTCACGTAGACCCAGCTAAATCGAAGCCATTAAGAACTGGGAAGCACCCAAGACTCCAACTGAGGTGCGGCAATTCCTTGGACTGGCCGGGTACTACCGGAGATTCATTGAAGGATTCTCGAAGATTGCCCAATCATTGACGTCCCTGACCCCAAACCAAGACAAAAAGCGATTAAGGAACAAAACAAGAACTGCAACAAGTGCATTCTGCAACAGAAACTATGCCTGCACCCATCCTATCCCTACCGGAAGGATGTGAAGACTTCGTGGTGTATTGCGACGCTTCGAAACAAGGACTCGGTTGCGTGCTGATGCAACGCGAGAAAGTGATAGCATACGCTTCACGTCAACTGAAGGTGCATGAGAAGAACTACACACGACTCATGACCTTGAGTTGGGAGCCGTGGTGTTTGCCTTGAAGATCTGGCGACACTACTTGTACGGCACGAAAGTACAATCTTTACCGATCATAAGAGCCTACAACACATCTTCGACCAGAAAGAGTTGAACATGAGACAACGAAGATGGGTTGAACTCATAGGTGATTATGATTGCGCCATCAAGTATCATCCCGGTAAAGCCAACGTAGTGGCCGACGCGTTGAGCCGAAAAGAAACAACAAAACGCGTGCGCGCACTACAACTTACGATCCATTCCGAACTGCCGAATCAAATTCGGATAGCACAACAGGAAGCTCTGAAAACTGAAAACCTCACTCTTGAAGCCATGCGTGGCATGGATAAGCAAATAAAGGCAAAAGACGACGGAGCTTACTACTTAATGGATCGAATCTGGATTCCACGCTACGGAGGATTGAGAGAAGTAGTGATGGATGAAGCTCACAAGAGCCGGTATTCCGTACACCCAGGCTCTGATAAGATGTATCACGATTTGAAGACAACCTATTGGTGGCCAAACATGAAAGCTGAGATAGCAGCATACGTGAGTAAATGCCTAACGTGCTCAAAAGTCAAAGTTGAGTACCAGAAGCCATCAGGGTTACTTCAACAACCGGAATTACCAATGTGGAAATGGGAGCAAATTTCCATGGACTTCATAACTAAACTGCCTAAGACGGCAAGTGGTTGCGATACCATCTGGGTTATCGTAGACCGACTGACGAAGTCTGCTCATTTCCTACCCATTAAAGAGACTGACAAGCTAGACAAACTCACTCGGATTTATTTAAAGGAAGTGGTCACTCGACATGGAGTGCCAATCTCAATCATATCTGATCGCGACAGTCGATTCACGTCGCATTTCTGGAAGTCCTTGCATAAGGCTTTGGGCACGAGATTGGACATGAGTACCGCTTACCACCCGCAGACGGACGGGCAAAGTGAGCGAACGATACAGACACTGGAGGACATGCTCCGGGCATGTGTCATTGACTTTGGTAGTAGCTGGGAATCTCACCTACCGTTAGTTGAGTTCTCATATAACAATAGCTACCACACTAGCATTCAAGCTGCACCATTCGAGGCACTTTACGGACGTAAGTGTCGATCACCCATCTGCTGGGCGGAAGTTGGAGACAGCCAACTGACTGGTCCAGAACTGGTGCACGAGACAACTGAGAAGATCGTGCAAATACGCAAACGAATGGCAGCAGCTCGGGACAGACAGAAAAGCTATGCTGACAAACGACGCAAACCGTTGGAATTCCAGGTGGGGACAGAGTGTTACTCAAGGTCTCGCCCTGGAAAGGTGTCATTCGGTTTGGCAAACGAGGAAAGTTGAACCCTCGTTACATTGGACCTTTCGAGATTACAAAGCGAATAGGCCCTGTAGCCTACGAACTAAACCTGCCAGTTGAACTGAGCAGCGTACACAACGTATTCCACATCTCGAACCTCAAGAAGTGCCTATCAGATGAAACACTTGTTATTCCTCTCGAGGAAATACAAATCGACGAACAATTGAACTTTGTTGAGGAACCGGTGGAGATTATGGACCGGGAAACCAAGAAGCTCAAACTCAGTAAAATCCCGATTGAAAGTCAATACGATGGAATTCGCGACGAGGACCGGAATTCACGTGGGAACGTGAGGACCAGATGAAACAAAAGTACCCACACCTGTTCGCGGAACAGACAAACGCTAACAGCACAAGTTGAATTTCGGGACGAAATTCTTTCTAACATGGGGAGGATGTGACACCCCGTAATTTCCAGGTCAGATTTTCATTTATTTAAATGTTTATTTAAATGCTTTATGTACACGTGGCACTAGAATTAGATTAATTTAGTGTGACACGTGGCACGACAGTACAAACACACAGACACCAGACTAGATAATTCGTGGAATTATCGGCAAACAGCACACACGTGTCAAAACACACGAACGTTGGTGAACGTCTAACACATTGTGAAGCACAACACTCGAAACCTCACAAACACTCACACATTGAACTTGGAAGTTCAAACAAGGCCGAACGAAAGTTCGTAAACGTGAAAACGGCAACGAACGGATCGAATTAATGAAAATGGGCCTATTGGGCTCACCAGGGATCTGTCGCGCTACGCGACGGTCCACAAGACACTGTCGCGATACGCGACAATGTGCGGGGGAAATTTGAACGCGGAACATCCTCGCGCTACGCGAGGGGAATCTTGAACCTGTCGCGCTACGCGAGGAGACCCAGTTCGCAGAATCTTTTTATTTAACCAAGATGTAATCATCACCAGCCAACCTAGCCTCTCATTTCCGATTCCAAGACACTCAAACTCGTCTCCTTCACCTGCAAATCACCATTTTCATCAGCTGGAAGCCATTGTTGAGGAGATTGAAGCTCAAGAACATTGAAGCAAGCCTCCTAGACCACCACCCATCACCACCATCTTCTTATTCGTTGAGGAACCTGCTGTCCAGAAGCTCTTAGAAGAGCCTTCTAGCTCGATTTTATCATCATCTCAGCCTTCTTGGAGCCTTAGAAGGTAGTATTTACATTCCTCCATGGCTAGAACGTCCATTTCTCACCACCACACGCACATGCATGTGTTAAAACCCACATGCAAGCACCCATGGCTCACATGCACGAATTTATAATATGGGTTTGTTGATTTTAAGATGATTATGATGATCTAACATGATTAGAATGCATTTGGTGATGATCTATGATGATGTGTATGTAAGGATTTCATGTTTTGTTCATAAAGTGTTGAATGATGGCCATGCATGCATGATCCATGATGGTAGGAATGATCTTGAGTATGTTGATATGCTTATTGATAATGTTAGAAGGATTACTCATGGTTGGATTTGTTTAAAATGATCAAAATGTTGATTTTTAGTAATCTTTCCATTATTAGTAACTTTTATTTGCAAAATGATTGTTGGAGATGAATTCATGAACATGCAAGTATGTGGATTTGCTATTAGGATGATAATAAGATGATTTGATTGTTAGAATGTAGTTTTTGTGATGTATATGGTCATTTGACAAGTTTATATTTAGTAACTTTTATCAATGAAATATTGATAAATGATGATTTGGGCTATATTGGTATGATTAGATGATGCTAGATTGGTTATTAAGATGATTGGTGATATGAATTGGTTTAGAATTGTTCAATGGCTTTTCTATGCAAAACTACAAAGTTACTATATTTAGTAACTTTATTTTTACAAAAACCGATTTGTCAACGTGTTGAATGATTTGAGCTTGCTAAATGGCTTAATATGTTATAACATGATGTTTAGATGCTAAGTTAGATGGTTTCCGATGTCACGTATGCTAAAAATGGAAACTTTCCATTTTAGGAAACTTTTGTGCACTAACATGTTCTAACGACGTATATGAAACCGTATGATGATGTGCTATGTGTAACATGACCCCGTAGGACCATTGAGCATGCTAGAACTCGAACACCGTCATGCTTTGTGAACTTTCTAAAAATGGAAACTTACTATAAATAGTAAGTTGTCCATAAACGCGACCTACGCGTTTTGCACACGACAAACACTTACACGATTGCTACATGAGTCACAAACCGTCACACGGTTCACCAACGGGTCGTTGACTTGACACGTCAACTTTGTCAAACACGGTCAACTTTGGTCAAACACGTCAACTTTGGTCAAACAAACGGTCAATTTGGTCAAACACGGTCAACTTTGGTCAAACATGGTCAAACACGGTCAATGTGGACCAACACGAGCAAACACGGTCATTGTGGACCGACACGGACAAACATGAACAACCAAGGGTTGTTGGACACAAACACGGGCACTAACACGAACACTAGCACGGTCACTTACACGAACTCACATACGGTATACGATATAGGTTGCCGGTGACCGAGACGTGCTACTTGACGTTCAGGAGCTTACGCTTACACACTACTTCATCACTAAGGTGAGTTTACGGCCCCTCTTTACTCTTTTCAACGCTTTTAAATAGGGGGAGAATACTAGTTGCATCGAGTCAAACATTATTACTGTTAAAACACTATTGTGTATGCTGTTTATTGGACAAACATTAAGTGTGAACTCGTTACAAGCCCTCACAAAGTCTTACCGTTAATGTACGAACAACGTGGTAGGTTTGGATGGATCCATTAGGGAATGACTAACCCCACGGGGCACCATGTTGACTGAGTGTCATAACCCGTGCAAATTCTGACCTAAACTTGCTATGTATACGAGGCATAGCGGAGGCAAGAGCAAACAAGTCTAGTTCGGTAGTGACGCACTGACACTTTGGGCCTAGGGCTCGGTACTAACATTGATAAACAGCATGACACACTTTTATACTATATGTATATCAAACCTGTGAACTCACCAACCATTGTGTTGACACTTGTTTTCAAACTTGTATTCTCAGGTAACTAGCATGACAGGCTCGTGGAGCAGGAAAGCACATAGGGGACATGAGCATAGGGCCCCACATGCATTTTTTTTCGTGTCTTTTGAAAACAATTTGACTTTATCTTATTTAAAACGTTGTTGTATTAAAACTTTACAATTTCCGCTGTGTAAACAATCTTTTCCGCTGCATGTTATGACTTATTTATTCCGCTGCAATACTACTTTATTTCCGCTGCAAACTATTTTATCAAGTGTATGTCAAACTTGGATTTGTAAACGCATATAGAGGTGTTCTATATGACCTTGAGCTGTGATTCTGGACACGTCACATCCACGTGGACATACGCCACGAGTGGGAAATTGGGGTGTGACAG